>OW240923.1:111505158-111668318 GCA_933207985.1 Pelobates cultripes
GGGCGCCCTGTGGCCGACACAGCTCACTCATGGCCGGAGTGCAGGGGAGCTAAAAGAGGTACCTGGCTGGAGGATTAATTATTCTCCACCCGGGTCTATTTAAAAAAAAAAAAAAAAAAATCGCGGCAGAGGGGGCGGGGTTTACCGAGCGGCGGAGGCGGGGCTTATCGAGAGGCGGAGACGGGGCTAATACCTCCCGAAGCCCCTGCTGTACAGGAAGAGGGAAAGATGTTTCCCCATCAGCCAACTGCATCCACTGGAAAGAGGTAAGTGTGTGTGTGTGACTGTTTGCCTGTTTGTGTGACTGTCTGTCTGTGTGTGTGTGTGACTGTCTGTCTGTGTGACTGCCTGCCTGTGTGCGTGTGACTGTCTGTGTGACTGCCTGTCCTTGTGTGTGTGTGTGTGACTGTCTGTCTCTGTGTGTGTGTGTGACTGTCTCTGTGTGTGACTGCCTGCCCGTGTGTGACTGGGTTCGTGTGTGACTGTTCGTCTGTGTGACTGCCCATGTATGTGACTGCCTGTGTGTGTGACTGTCTGTCTCTGTGTGACTGTCTGTCTGTGTGACTGCCCGTGTGTGTGACTGCCTGTGTGTGTGAGACTGTCTGTCTGTGTGATCAGTTCGGTGTGTGATCAGTCTGTCTGTGTGTGTGACTGCCTGTGTGTGTGACTGCCTGTATGTGACTGCCTGCCTGCCTGTGTGTGTCTGTCTGTAACTATCTGTCTGTGTGTGACTGCCTGCCTGTGTGTGTGACTTTCTATCTGTGTGACTGCCTGTGTGTGTATAACTGTCTATGTGTGTGTTACTGTGTGTCTGTCTGTGTGTGTGACTGCCTATGTGACTGTCTGTCTGTGTGTGTCGCTGTAGCTGTGCCATTGTTTGTGCTTGTGCCTGTATGTGTGACTGCCTTTAACTGAGTGTGTGTGTAGATGCCTGTAACCGAGTTTAAATTTCCCCCACCCCTTCCTGTCAAGGCCGCACTTTGACTGACAGACGCTCACTCACTGACAGACGCACACTCACTGACAGACACACACTCTCATATACACT
Organism: Pelobates cultripes; assembly: GCA_933207985.1. Taxonomy (NCBI): domain Eukaryota; kingdom Metazoa; phylum Chordata; class Amphibia; order Anura; family Pelobatidae; genus Pelobates; species Pelobates cultripes. Next base: position 111,506,207 of record OW240923.1, read on the forward strand.
GACAAACAATGACATACACACATACACTATTACTTAGACACACACTGACAGATGCACACTCTCACTGACAGACGCAAGCACTCACTGAAAGATGCACGACTCCACTGACCGACACATACACACTGACTGACACATACACACTGACTGACACACACTCACTGACCGACACACACACACTCACTGACCTACACACTCACTGACCTACACACTCACTGACCGACACACACTCACTGACGACACATACACACTCACTGACGACACATACACACTCACTGACTGACACATACACACTCACTGACTGACACATATACACTCACTGACCAACACACACATTCACTCACAGGCAGACACAATTACACACTTACAGACACACACACACACACACACACACATTCACTTCAAAATAAACACTCACAGACACACACACAGACATTTCCACTAACACTCACAAACTAATATTTTTTACATTTATTTTAAATCCACCCAGCCTCCTGGGAAAGCTGGAGTGGATTTCTTACCAGCAGTCCAGTGTGGCTGCTGGGCAGGCAGGCAGGGGGCGCACAGGCTGAGTAAGCAGCGCTTAGTGATGCCGGGAGCCGGACTGACGTCATATTCTGGCTCCCGGCTTCATTAAGCGGCGCAGAGGAAGCTGAGCAGGAGGAGCTCAGGTGAGTATGCTCCTTCGCTGCCCGCTGCCAGCCTTGGGGGGGCTCAAAAGTGGCCAGCCGGTCAGCTCTTGAGCCCCCCAGGATGCGAGGCAAGCAAGGGATCTGCCTGGGGGTTTGGAGGGATGCTTTTTTTGCCGCCCCCTGCAAAGTGGCGCCCAAGGCAGATGCCTTGTTTGCCTCGTGATACACACGTCCCCGGTGCCTGTGTGTGTTACTGTATTCAGGCAACTTGGTGGGAGGTGGGGGGGGCGCCGTGAAGACTTTTTGCACAGGGCGCCTAATTGCCTAAGGCCGGCCCTGTCTATGGAGGATCCTGCGAGAGCACAACACTGATATCTATGGAGGATCCTGCAAGAGTACAACACTGATATCTATGGAGGATCCTGTGAGAGCACAACACTGATATCTATGGAGGATCCTGGGAGAGTACAACACTGATATCTATGGAGGATCCTGCGAGAGTACAACACTGATATCTATGGAGGATCCTGCAAGAGTACAACACTGATATCTATGGAGGATCCTGTGAGAGCACAACACTGATATCTATGGAGGATCCTGGGAGAGTACAACACTGATATCTATGGAGGATCCTGCGAGAGTACAACACTGATATCTATGGAGGATCCTGCAAGAGTACAACACTGATATCTATGGAGGATCCCGTGAGAGCACAACACTGATATCTATGGAGGATCCTGTGAGAGCACAACACTGATATCTATGGAAGATCCTGCGAGAGTACAACACTGATATCTATGGAGGATCCTGCGAGAGTACAACACTGATATCTATGGAGGATCCTGCGAGAGTACAACACTGATATCTATGGAGGATCCTGTGAGAGCACAACACTGATATCTATGGAGGATCCTGTGAGAGCACAACACTGATATCTATGGAGGATCCTGCGAGAGTACAACACTGATATCTATGGAGGATCCCGTGAGAGCACAACACTGATATCTATGGAGGATCCTGCGAGAGTACAACACTGATATCTATGGAGGATCCTGCGAGAGTACAACACTGATATCTATGGAGGATCCTGTGAGAGCACAACACTGATATCTATGGAGGATCCTGGGAGAGTACAACACTGATATCTATGGAGGATCCTGGGAGAGTACAACACTGATATCTATGGAGGATCCTGCGAGAGTACAACACTGATATCTATGGAGGATCCTGCGAGAGTACAACACTGATATCTATGGAGGATCCCGCGAGAGTACAACACTGATACCTATGGAGGATCCTGTGAGAGCACAACACTGATATCTATGGAGGATCCCGTGAGAGCACAACACTGATATCTATGGAGGATCCTGCGAGAGTACAACACTGATATCTATGGAGGATCCTGGGAGAGTACAACACTGATATCTATGGAGGATCCTGCGAGAGTACAACACTGTTATCTATGGAGGATCCTGCGAGAGTACAACACTGATATCTATGGAGGATCCTGTGAGAGCACAACACTGATATCTATGGAGGATCCTGCGAAAGTACAACACTGATATCTATGGAGGATCCTGCAAGACTACAACACTGATATCTATGGAGGATCCTGTGAGAGTACAACACTGATATCTATGGAGGATCCTGTGAGAGTACAACACTGATATCTATGGAGGATCCCGTGAGAGCACAACACTGATATCTATGGAGGATCCCGTGAGAGCACAACACTGATATCTATGGAGGATTCTGCGAGAGTACAACACTGATATCTATGGAGGATCCCGCGAGAGCACAACACTGATATCTATGGAGGATCCTGCGAGAGTACAACACTGATATCTATGGAGGATCCTGGGAGAGTACAACACTGATATCTATGGAGGATCCTGCAAGAGTACAACACTGATATCTATGGAGGATCCCGTGAGAGCACAACACTGATATCTATGGAGGATCCTGCGAGAGTACGACACTGATATCTATGGAGGATCCTGCGAGAGTACAACACTGATATCTATGGAGGATCCTGCGAGAGTACAACACTGATATCTATGGGGGATCCCGCAAGACCGCAGGATCCTTCTGTCAGGAATGGAGATACTAAATATGCAAACCTTACAGAAACTGTAAATGAACACAAACCGGTCCTTAGAGTAGCGGACCTAGTACCTGAGACAGGTAAATGAAATGTCTGCAAGCAGACAGAGTAAACAAGAGACATGTCGAGGTCTAGGATAACAGAAATATACAGAATTGGTAGTCAGGCCAAGGTCAGGATAACGGCGAGCAAGAATAGTCAAGCAAGCCGAGGTCAGTTAATCCAATACACAGCATAAGCCCTCTCTCAGGTAACATTAACCATGACAAGGCAGGCTAACGAGGACAACCAAGAAGTATATATACCCTATACTGGGTTATGATTGGTTACACAGGTCCATGATGTCACAAGTGTGTACACATCATCATAAAGCAACACATGGGCTGACACTATAAAAATAGACCAATGGAAGGGTTCCATGTCATATATGATGTCATAAGGAGGCACCAAGAAGTTGGGTGCATCAGAACACAGAAGAGACATAATTTCGGTGATCGCATGGCGCCCCAACGGACAGATGTTTTGACACCGCCATAGAAGGAGTCTTTTTCACATCTGCCATAACTAGTTTGATAAGAAGTAGCTCTGCCTTTTGTCACACATAGGAACAATACATTAGACAAAGAAGTCTGGACAGACTTTTCTGTCAAACCATTTTGGAGGAGTTTGAAAAAACTCTCTCTTATATCTCCATTTGTCAAGCTCTGTACTAGACAATGTCAACATCATTTAACAAGTCATGTAATCCTTTTTAGACAAAGGTTTTTTACCTCAAAATGCCCTATTGGGCATTTCTAGATAGGTCCTCCCCCCCATGCTTAATTTATTTAAAAAAAAGTTGTTTTATTTACCTTGTACCCAGCACCAGTTGAGTTTCCCAGCTCTGACCCATCTCCTCTATCCGACCTCAACGAGCACTCTAACGGTCCATTCTCAGGCTTCTCATAGGGAATCTTGTGATTGGACCATTTTGCTGACTCAGAGCACATGTGCATATTCTGGCCCCTCAAGGGAAGTGGGGAGAGGAAGTAGGGAGCCAGTGAGGGGCAAGGCAAGGAGGGAAACAAAAACTCTGTAACTGAGGGATCGCACATGTCTATATTCTTTGTGTGAACATAGCGTCACTGTGCGAGCTGACAACCACTGGCGTATATACCGCGGTCACAGGGGTCGCAGCTGCTGCCGGAGCCGGAATATGAAGTCATATTCCGGCTCCGGCATCAGCCCGCAGTGACCGTTCGCCAGGCAGCCCCACTGGACCCCAGGGAATCCCCTCAGTACTCCCAAAGGTAGGGAGGCTGGGGGATTAAATAAAATAAAAAAATATGAGTGTGTGTGTGTGTGTTAATTTTTGTGTGTCAGTGTGTGTGTGTTACTGTGTGTGTGTGTGTGTCTGTTACTGAGTGTGTTAGTTGTGTGTTTGTGTGTGTCTGTTGTTGAGTGTGTGTCTGCTAGTGTGTCAGTGAGTGTGTTAGTTTTGTGTGTGTGTGTGTGTGTTTCTGTGTGTGTTGTGTGTTTGTGTGTGTCTCTTATTGAGTGTGTGTCTGCTAGTGAGGGTCAGTGTGTGTGTGTTAGTGTGTGTGTGTTAGTGTGTGTGTCAGTGAGTGTGTTATTGTGTGTGTCTGTTACTGAGCATCTTAGTTTGTGTGTGTCTGTTAGTGAGTCTGTTTTGTGTCTGTTAGTGAGTGTGTGTTTGTCAATGAGAGTGTAAGAGTGTATGTTTTGTAAGTGAGTGTGTATGTATGTCTGTCACTGAGTGTGTATGTATGTCTGTCACTGAGTGTGTGTCTGTCAGTAAATGTGTGTGTCTGTTAGTGTGTATGCGTCTGTTCGTGAGAGTGTGTGTGTGTGGTTAAAACCCCTTCAGCACTTACCTTTCTGCAGTGCCATGGCACTGGGAATTTCTTCGCCTCTATCCGCCTTTCAGCTCCGAATGCGCATCCGCAGTAAGAACGGCGCACATTCAAACCGCCCATAGGAAAGCATTACTCAATGCTTTCCTACGGACGTCCAGCGTCTTCTTACTGTGATTTTCACAGTGAGAATCACGGAAGCGCTTCTAGCGGCTGTCAGTGAGACAGCTACTAGAGGCTGGATTAACCCTGCAGCTGAAAACTGTTTTCAGCTGCAGGGTTAAAAATAGAGGGACCTGGCACCCAGACCACTTCATTGAGCTGAAGTGATCTGAGTGCCTATAGAAGTCCTTTAAGTGTATGTATGTGCATGCAGTGGCGTACATACCGCGGTCGCAGGGGTCGCAGCCCTGCGACCCCTGCAACCAGGTGCCGGCCGCCATATGTTGCGCCCCCGGCCTGCACAGAATAAGCACAGGGGGGCCCACAGATCAATTTTCGCACCGGAGCCCCATGGATCGTGTGTACGCCACTGCTGACAACAGACGTCAAATGCGCACAGAATTGACAATAGGTGGCACAGAAAGTAAGTGTTAATTACTCTGTATGTGTAGAGCAGTGTTCAAAGCAGAAACACTGCGCGTCCACACTCCTATCATCATGACCACTTCAAACCACCGAGGTTCTAAAAGTGGTGCAATCACTATGGAAACCTGTGGAACCAGCAGACACATTCCTAGACTGCTCTCCTTTTACATTTTTGCACCACTTTCAAGGCATATTGATGAATCTTTATAAGAAATGGCACAGATATCATAAAAGTAACACTATGGACAATTCTAATGTATGTGGCACCATTCCTTCGAAGCCTTCCTCTTATTCAATCCATCACCAAAAAGTGACAGTTTCATCTGTACAAAATGGGCATAATGACATGCTGTAGAAGAACTACAACTCCCGTCATCCAGAACCAGACTTAGCTGAGAGCTGTAGTCCAACATGAAACCTCTAGAGGGCAAGACAGACTGCAGTTCAGGGGAAAGGAAGCATGTCACTGAAAGCTTGACTGCGGTACGAATTTTCCGTAAAACATGTCTATATTCTTTGACGACATGTTTTAGACCATCACCTTTAAGTTACCATGGTAACTACCTGCGGGTTGCAAAAATACAAAAGAATGTTCATCACTTGGATTATTATAGGATCTAACCACGTGGTAGTTAAAGGAGACTGGTGGTGATTGGTATTTTAAAGTGAACTCCACGAAAAAATAAGCAGTAATGAATTGTGAGATCTGCAATTAATTTCTGGTTTGAAAGTACTACAAGAATATGCATAAGAACTAAGACTGTCACTTTTTCTAATGAATTGTTCATTCTGTCGATCAGGGCTTGAAAGTACTGCTCAGCAGTATGTGGAATTCACTTGCTCCCGGTGTGAAGTCAAATTAAAAGAACATTCTGAATACCATAACCAGGGCACTCATGGCACCATAATCACCACGATTTGCTTCCAGCTGCAGTGAAAGAAACAACCAGAGATATTGGAGATCCCAAATGTATTGAATACTTAAATGGATTTGACCTTAAATTTGAAATTCACTTTAAATTCTCCTTTTAGTGAATAACCCTGTTTGTGTTTACAAATCATGTTAACATTATATGTAGATGGATAAATGAAAACATATCTTTAATATTCTGCTGTAAATATGCTGCATAAAAAAATTGATTTTCTGTTGTAATAAAACAATGTATGTATGTTATCTGTATTTTAGGGTGGAGAATTAGGAATAAAATGTGCAGTTGTGCTTTAGTCATGGTTTTCAGGGTTTGATAGAATTTCTGCATGTCTTGCCCTCTTTGCATGCTGGACTTCTGACCATCTCCAAGGCTGTATCACATCAATGGAAACAGTTTACCGTGTATGTTTTTTAAAGCAGTGACAGCTATTCCTTGCAGTAATCTAGATATGTTTGAGGATTTTGTTTCCATGATTCCCAGCCAGCCTAAAAAACATACTAGCAAATGTTGGGGGAAAAGAGACAAATTCAACCAAGATTTTCGGTTCCATTAATGAAAAATGCAGCCAGCGAAATTCAGTCTTTGGAAGCAAAATGCAGTTCGACCATCAAAATATTTAGCCAAATCTAGGTGAAATACACGTGGCTTTCACTGAAGATGCAAGAGCCCCGATCACATGCACAGCATAGCTAACATTGGCAGGGTTAAAGGGACACCATAGTCACTAGAACCACTATAGCTTAATGTAGTGGTTCTGGTATCTATAGCCTGTCCCTGCAGTCTTAGCAGTGTAAACACTGCCTTTTCAGAGAAAAGACAGTGTTTACATTGGTGCCTAGTAACACCTCTAGTGGAAGTCACTTAGACGACCACTAAAGGTGCTTCTATGGAAAAGCATTGGATTGGCTGAGATCATCAAGATTGATAATCTCAGCCAAGGAGGCAGGGCAGACAGTGGTGAGATCAGCGGCAGTGGAAAAAAAGGTAAGTAACCTACCTTTTACCTTTTTACTGAGGGGGGCTGGACACCTAAATAAGTAATAAAACACTTTACTGTTCAGAATACGTTTGTAGTCCTAACACTATAGAAGGAATGTTGCAAGAACTGTGAATCAAAAGATTTAAAAAAAAAAATAGGAAAATGTATCACAGGACAACAGGTGCAAAGCCCTTCTCCCGGTTGCATAGCACGAAGCTCAAAAATAGCACCAGTTCTTGCTTTGATAAAGCTCTCCCAAATCTCTTTTTCCAGTTAACAAAAAGAAGCACCTGCGATTTTTCTCTAAAATCATCATACAGTAATTTTCCAGCAGAGTGGACCCTGTGATAGAATTCATCTGGAACATCTGAATCATTGATGATGCCAGCCCCAAATCTTGAAAGTCTGTAGCCGTGCAAACTGCAACTCTCAGATAATACTATCGAGGTATTCTGTACAGTGTGATGACGGGATTCGTAGTCACGGCAGCCAGAGCTGCAGAAATTGCCCAAGTCTTCTATAAATTTCTTAAATTACACCAGTAATAAAAACGCTAGGGCACATTTTGAACAGGACAGTTTTACAATTGTAACAAAAGTATTTTACTAGTCCGGCTGCATTGTGGGAATTTCCTTCTCCAGGTTTAACAGTGGGATGCCTGGAAACGTCTAATCTCTGCCAGGTGATCCCACAATAGACTAGGAGACAGTCTTTGAAGGATAACAGTTTTAAAAGTGAGCATCGAAATGAAGGCCAGTTCATGTAACATTGGTGCAAATTTGGGTATTAGTAATAGCTTTATTTCACATAAAATATAGGTGTTTTAGATCGTCAGTGAAAAAAAGAAGTGTGGTCAGTCAACAACCAAATCTGATGATCTCACTTTTAATTAGTAATTTGTTATGGTAATTACTACTGTGAGCTGACTCGGTAAACGCCCTTCTACTGTCCAAAACTAATCCCTCTTAACATTTTCTGGGCCCTGGTGGTGAATTTGTTAACCCCCAATCAATCATCAGTCTAGAACAGGCATAGGCAACCTTCGGCACTCCAGATGTTGTGGACTACATCCCCCATAATGCTCTTACCCCTCTAATGCTGGCAAAGCCTCATAGGAGGTGTAGTTCAAAACATCTGGAGTGCCGAAGGTTGCCTATCCCTGGTCTAGAACAAGCACACACAATTTTTACAGTGCAGATACTCATGCATAGACACAAGCACTCACAAGCTAAAACAGCGTGCCAGGATTTATTAAGTAAACGGCAATGTAGATTTTAAGGTGAATTATCTGGAGGCGTAAAAAAAGTTGCATAATTTTTTCCAATTGAGTGATTTTGTCCTTAAACGTATAATTTCTTTGGCATTTCTTAGTAACTCCCAATGTAGTGAGTAAACTCTTTCCATATTACCGTTCAATAAAACCATTTTATCTACAGAAACAGCGCTTACATTTTATTAAATGTGTTACGTGCTCTCGTACATCATGACAAAATAAATACAAAATCTACTATTAAAAGGTCAAATACTTTAATGATGTCATGAATGTTGGCGATTTTATACGTACAAGGTGTTCAAGAAGGGAACAGCTAGAAACGAGTTATTTTTATAGATAAATATCCCGCCACATAATAACATGTCTAAGTAAAGCTGCCCAGTCTTTTTCCGTACTTTTTGCTTGTAATCATATGTTTCTAAGGAAGCAACAGAAAACATGTTTTATGTTTAAATAAAGTTTAAATGAGTTTACAAAAACACACAATTATTTACTAAAGCAGAAGTTAGCGGCTCAGTTTTATTTAATTTAATTTTATTTTTAATTCTTTAGAAGAAAATGAAGTTCCCCAAGTATCTATAAATTGTATATCATAGTCGTGTATACCGAAAACTCTGTAAGTGCATATTCATTTATTATTAGTAAGCCTTATCTTCAATATGCCATTGGGTAGAGCCATCTTAGTTAATAGTTACTTTTTGCAGGATTTGCAGAATAACTCGTCCCCTTTAAGTGGTTTCAGTGTGCTGGAGGCTAGGAATATGCATTAGAGGCAAGTTAAAATTGTGTTCTCCGTATTGCACAAACTGGACAATAATTGCAAAGGCACAGAATGGCACTATATGCAAATTACGTCAGTGTTATACACTTGCACTATTCACAGGAAATCGATTGCAATGGGCAGAGTGGGGATCCTTCAGGATGCAGACACCCAACAACCGATTTTTGTTGCAGAGGCAAGTAGGTTTTCATTCTCCTGAATTCATTATTTTATCTCAGCAAACAATGCAATAATGTAAGTTACAGTAAAGGGGCCCTCCACTGTTCGTATACAAATTTCATTTTTCAAAAACACTGTTTCATAGATATAACCCAATGAAACCATGCATGCATTTAATTGTATATTTTTATAGCTAAAAACAACTTGCAAAAGCTGCAGATCTCATCTGCAGCCTTTGCAAGCCCCCCCCCTTCTAACCCCGCCCAGACTTTCTGTCATTGTCCAATCACAGACTTCACAATGCAGCTCAATGAGAAGTCTTTGCAAGGCAAGTGCCTTGCTTCAATGTGGCCGGCCACCCATTAGGGGTTCATAAAAATACCTCTTTTTCTGTCTGATTAAAGAGTTTGCCTTTTAGCGGAAAGTAAAATCAAGTTCAATTAGTAAAGAACTGACCTAGAGGTTAACCTTGATGGGGCAGGTGAACTTACACTTTAATGCTCATTGGAGTGATGCTAAAAAAACTCTTTTTATTATGTATATGGATTTGGGATAGAGCACAGGTTACTTTTTTTCGTTCTTTTCATTTTCTGGCTCCAAGGGCAGAATTCAGAATCACAAATCAATAGAAATATGCTTGGCAATTGCACATTTCATTTTGTTCTTAATTTGGCTTCATTTTGGCTCGGAGTTCAGGAATTCAAACGATCACCCAATCGGCCCAAATTCCGTCGAATTCCAGTTTGTAGTTTCTAATCTCCAAGTCTACTGCCCAGAATATAGACAGGTTATCCATTCTGTGATTTAATGCAAGCTTTCCCAACTAGAATAACGTGAAGCTGGGTTCGTGCTATAGTGTAAGCTTGTTAGTGAATAGACACAGGGCGATAATTGTCAGGAAACCAACTGTTTTAAAAATACATTGTCTAGGGTGAACAAAATGGCAGCTGTGAACCATCAACAGTCACAGGTTGTGCTCTCTGTCATTTCAATCAATTTAAGGACAACGGTGACATTTATTTGCTGAAAATGTTGACAATTATCAGTGTGAGTATTATAAACACACCTGCAATATTACTGAACCTGACAATTACGGTCAGCTGGAACTCTGCACAACTTGAATCCATTAGAGTTCAGAGTAAGTGAAGGCTGAGCTGCAAAGATTGGCTGAAAGCACAAAACTGGGTCCAGTGAGAAATTCCATCTCAGTTTAGTGCAATGCAGAATTTGCCAGAAGTAGAAAATGCCCATAGACAAGATTTTGAGAATTGCCAGAAATTTAAAATTAATGTCAAATTTAAGGCCAAAACAGACAATCTGGAAGCATAACAGACTGGAGAATTTTTTCAGTTTGGCTACTTTCACCTTAAATTTGAAATTCACACAGTTTATACCAAAATAACCAGTTAAAAAGCAAGTTCTCCATTCAGAATGCAGTTTTGGCAGCATATTTCAGTCTAATTTTATTTATAGTCTTTTGACTAAAAAGCCATTTTACTTTTAGTCATCTGAATTGTTTTAGTCTTAGTCAACAATTCTAAAATGGAATGGCTTTTAGTCTCTTTTGCGCCGTCCCCAGCCCCTCTTTGTGTTTTGCCAGTCCCAGTCTAGTTACCTCTTTCCAAATCCCTGATCTATCTCTTTGCCCCTACCCTCCCAGCCCCTCTGAGTGTCTCTTTTTCTCCATAGCCCCAATCGTGGGTCTTTCCCCCTCCCCCAGCAGCTTGTCTCTTTCTCACCCAGCCACTCTATGTTGCATTGTGTCACTCCAGGCCCACCCATGCATCTCAGCCCACCCATGCATCTCATCCCCCCACATGTCTCATTCCCCCAAGTCCATCCATGTGTTCATTTCCCCACCCAGTCCAGTCATGTGCTCATCCCCCCACAGTCCCTCCATGTGTCTCATTCTCCCAGCCTTCCCATGTGTTTCGTTCTCCCAGCCCCCTCATGTGTCTCATTCTCCCAGCCCCCTCATGTGTCTCATTCTCACAGCCCCTGCATGTGTCTCATTCTCCCAGCCCCCGCATGTCTCTCATTCTCCCAGCCCCCTCATGCGTCTCATTCCCCCAGCCCCCCCATGTGTCTCAGTCCCTCAGCCTCTTGATGTTTCTCATCCCCCTCCGAGTCCTTCCATGTGTCTCATTCTCCTAGTCCCCTGCCCCCCCATGTGTCTCATTCCCTCAGCCTCCCATGTGTCTCAGTCCCTCAGCCTCCCATGTGTCTCAGTCCCTCAGCCCCTTGATGTGTCTCATTCCCCCCGCCCCCAAGTCCTTCCATGTGTCTCATTCTCCTAGCCCCCCACTCCCCCATGTGTCTCATTCCCTCAGCCTCCCGTGTTTTTCATTTCCTCTCCTCCCTCCCTCCCTCATGTGTCTTACCAGCCTGTGTTAATATTGGAGGCAAATTTTAATTTAGTTTTAGTCATAGTCTTTTGACTAAAAATCCATTTTAGTTTAAGTCGTATTTTAGTCATCTGAATTGTTTTAGTTCTAATCGACTAAAATCTGACTAAAATTGTTAGCCGGCAAAATGAACACTGCCAGAATGGATGCAGATTTTTTTTCCCAGCACATGTATTTTCCCAGCATACCAAACTTTAAAAGTCCAAATCACCTTTTAGTAAATATTCCCCTTAATGGGCATCAGATAGAAGAGCTACGTTATAAGAGGAACATTCACTGGTTTATTCACTAAACATCAGATTACTGTGACATGAAAACCACACAGCAACATTGCATCAAAAAAAAAAATCAAAAATTTGTGATTCAGCTTTCACAATGCACCATGGGACATAAATAAAAAAAAACTAAACTAAAACGAAAATGTGCTCTACCTTTCAATTCTCCATAAGGAATTCTATCTATTCATTAAAAAATTTTTTTAATAAAAAGCCTTTCGCTAAGTTTGCCATTTTGCCTCAATACAAATTAACAGTTGAAGCTGCTATATTGCCTGAGAGAGAATACATTACATCCGGAAAATGTTCTAATATTGTCAGAATTTTTATTTTTTCCCCATTTATAACCAACTAGCTGTGTTTGTTGTGGTAGTGATTTTCTTTCTTTTTTTTGTATTTTTTTTATCTTAAATGTCAGTGTAACAGTCAGTGCGCATTTAAGCTTTATGAAGGCATCTCCATGGTTACCACAGATCCAAACGTATTGCCATTTCCTTGTGTTATGTGACGAGGGGGGTCTAATGATGTTTACACTTTAGATGATTCAGTCATACAGTATGTGAACCCAAGAAAAATACATAACTACAAAACATAGAAACAGAACATTCCGCGGACACTTTGCAACTGTTCAAACAAAGCATAGATAATTACATTGTGCCAACAAAAGCGGACGTTAAAAAAAAAATAAAAAAATTGTGATACTACGTGTTGGTTTGAAATAAAAGGGCTATAGATGCATAGAATGGCTTTCCAGCAGAGGTGGTAAATAACAGATGTGTGTGCCGGGGGCTATTTATACCCCTGGAACTGTGTTTCGGGCTGCCTAATGTAAATCCTGTGTATACTTTACGTCTGTCATCAGCGCGCACAGTGACAGTAGTGGTCAAATTCCAAGGGGAAGTTTGCTCTGCCCCCACCCCCCCACCCCTTCCTCTTCCTCTTCCCCCTTCATTTTAGAGATTTTTTTATTTAAAAAAAAAAAGCGCAACCCTCACCATCCACTCCCCCCTCCCTCCCCTACCTGGCTCCGGGCGTTTCGGGACGGTGAGAATGGTACCTGAGATGAGATCAATGAATGTGAAAAGTACACACTGTTAAGGGGTTACTCTGACCCTCTTTAATAACATTTTAATTACCTACCTCCACGCCCCATTCTGACATCACAGGCTCCCTCACACAGAGCAATCATAGAGAGCAAACTAAGAGAAGCCTTTGATTGGACCATTCTGACCGGCTCAAAGCGCATGTGTACACTCGGAGCCAGGTAGGGAAGGGAGGGGAGTTTGGGAGTGGGAGTTTGGGAGTGGACGGGGAGGGAAGTTTGGGAGTGGACGGGGAGGGTAGTTTGGGAGTGCATGGGGAGGGGAGTTTGGGAGTGGGAGTTTGGGAGTGGTCGGGGAGGGAAGTTTGGGAGTGGATGGGAAGGGGAGTTTGGGAGTGGAAGGGAGTTTGGGAGTGGACGGGGAGGGAAGTTTGGGAGTGGGAGATTGGGAGTGGACGGGGAGGGAAGTTTGGGAGTGGACGGGAGGGTAGTTTGGGAGTGCATGGGAGGGAGTTTGGGAGTGGGAGTTTGGGAGTGGTCGGGGAGGGAAGTTTGGGAGTGGACGGGGAGGGGAGTTTGGGAGTGGACGGGGAGGGAAGTTTGGGAGTGGGAGTTTGGGAGTGGACGGGGAGGGAAGTTTGGGAGTGGACAGGGAGGGATATACTATTTTTTTTTACACAATCTGTAAAACGAAAGGGCGAGGAAGAGAGGGCGTGCAGAGCAAACCTTCCCTTGGAATCTGACCACATCTGTCAAGGTATGCGCTGAAGACAGACATAAAATATGCCCTAATTTACATTTGGCAGCCACGAACAGAGATCCAGGGGTGTAACCATTCCCCAGTCTAAAATCAGAAGTGATTATGGTGATTGGAGTGACCATTTAATTAAGGCATGAAGTAAAATAGATTACGTAGCAGCCTTTATAGTCAGGGTGATCAGATCCACTATGTTTACAAGGACATATAATTTTGTCATATTTATGAAAAAGCATGATAAGGGTTGCCTTGCAGTATGTATAATGAATATTCTGCAGGATTCTCCATTGCTTAATCTAATACACCTTCTTCTGAATTCTACATATTACAGGGCAACCCTTTTCATGTGCTGCCTATCAAAGCAGAAAGAATAAGAAGCATTTTACTTACCCTTTCTCCCTCGCAGTGCTGGTCTCTGCGCTGCCGTCCTCCGTCTTGGCTGAAATCATCCGGATCGATAATCTCAACGAACCTAATGCATTCCCACAGGAAAAGCACTGGCAGACTAGTGCACATGCGCCAAAAAACTGTGCCAATCAGATTGTCTCCTTACTTGGCTATGGCTGTCAGTGTGACCCTACACTGCAGGGTTAAAATGAGGTGGACATAGCACCAAGACCATTGTGATAAAGTTGTCTGGGTGCCTATACTGTCCCTTTAAAGACTCGTTATCTATTTGACCTTTATTATTATTATTTGCATTTAATAGCACCAACAGATTCCGTAGCGCTTTACAACATTATAAGGGGGGAGGGGGGTTAACTATAAAAAGGGCAATTACAAGAAAACAGGTACGATTGGTTGAAGAGGGCCCTGCTCAAACGAGCTTACAGTCTATAGGAGATGGGGTATAAAACACAGGACAGGAAATAACAATCAAATTAAGTGGGAGTGAAGCAGAGCTGGAGGAGAGAGTAGAGTGTTGCCCTTTAGGAGAGAGCAAGAGACAGGTATGTGAGGTAGAGGTTACTCTGGGAGGCCATAAGCTTTCCTAAAGAGATGGGTTTTAAGGCACTTCTGAAGATTGAAGACTAGGGGAGAGTGTGATGAAGGTAGGAAGGCTATTCCATAGTAAGGGAGCCGCCTGCGAGAAGTCCTGCAAGCGTGAGTTGGTATACGGGTGCGAGCAGCGGACACGAGAAGGTCATGGGCAGAGTGGAGAGACCAATAAGGGGCATACCTATGGATCTCTGAAGAGATATAAGAGGGGCTAGAATTGGTCAATGCTTTATAGGAATGGGTTAGCACTTTGAATTGACTCCTATAGGATACAGGAATCCAATGTAAGGACTGACAGAGGGGTGAGGTGTGAGAGGACCGACTGGAGAGGAAAATCGGTCTGGCGGCAGCATTCATTACAGACTGTAGCGGGCAATACAGCTTTTGGGAAGACCAATTAGCAGAGGGTTACAATAATCCATGCAAGAAGTTACTAGAGCATGGACAAGCTCCTTGGTAGCATCTTGCATAAAAAGGGGGTGGATGCGGGCTATGTTTTTAAGATGGAATCTACAGGATTTGGCAACATACTGGATGTGAGGCTCAAAGGTGAGGCCAGAATCGAGTAGGACACCAAGACAGCGCGCTTGCAAAGATGGACTGATTTGGGTACCACTAACTTGAAGGGAGAGCGAAAGAGGAGGATCATTATTAGGAGGAGGGAAGACAAGGAGCTCAGTTTTAGAGAGATTGAGTTTCAGAAAGCGGGAGGACATCCAGTCAGAGATGAAAGAAAGGCAAGCAGTGACACGTTGCAGGACAGCAGAGGAGAGTCCGGGGAGGAGAGATATATCTGGGTGTCATCAGCGTACAGGTGGTAGTGGAATCCAAATGAGGTAATAAGTTTGCCAAGAGAGGCAATATAAAGAGAAAATAGAAGGGGACCAAGTACAGAGCGTGGGGGACACAAACCGAGACAGGACGAAGGGAGGAGGTTTCATTAGAAAAGGAGACACTGAATGAGTGTTGGGAGAGATAAGAGGAAAACCACGAGAGGAAAGAGTCACAGAGACCGAGTGATTGAAGTGTTTGAAGAAGGAGAGCATGATCAACTGTGTCAAAGGCAGCAGAGAGGTCAAAAAGAATTAGTATGGAGTAGTGGCCTTTGGATTTAGCTGCGATTCGGTCATTAGTAACTTTGATAAGAGCAGTCTCAGAAGAGTGGAAGGGGCGGAAGCCAGATTAAAGAAGGTCAAGGAGAAAGTTGGAATTAAGGAAGTGAGACATACAGGTAAAGACAAGTCTTTCCACAAACTTTAAGGAAAAAGGGAGCAGGGATATGGGACGATAGTTAGAGGGGGAGGACTGGTCGAGAGATTTTTTTTCAGGATAGTTACTACAGTGTCATGTTTAAGGTCAGCAGGGACAACGCCAGAAGAGAGAGCAGTTGGCGATGTGCGTTAAGGAAGGCACAAGACAAAGGGAGAGAGATCTGATAAGGTGAAATGGGACAGGATCGAGCGGGCAAGTGGTGGGGCGAGAGGAAAGGAGAAGCGCAGCCACCTCTTGTTCAGTAGCCGGGGAGAACGTCTGAAGTGTATGAAAGGTATGATCTACGTGTGGTTGAGAAAGAGAGGTGCAATGTGAGGAGAATTCTTTCTATCTTGTCTGTAAAGTAACATGCAAAGCTATCGGCTGTAAGGTTGGTTTGGTGGGTGGCCACGCCAGGGAGAAGAAGAGAGTTAAAGGTGTCAAGGAGATGCCTGGGATTGCGGGAGCATGAACTAATGAGAGAATAAAAGTAGGACTGTTTGGCGAGGGCAAGGGCTGCACTGTATGAGCACAACCTTAGCTGTAATGTGGTGAAAATAAAGAAATTCCAACCTCAAAACCATGATCCAAGTATGCACTAAATATATTACCAACAATTAAATTGCTTGATTAACATTAAATCATATAACGTGGCCTGTGTCACGTGGCAATCATCATGCCAAAAATGATTTAACTTCTTCTACGACTGAAAATGTAAAAAGAAAGAGATATCAAAGTAGGATCTATTTATATAGTAATTAAAATAATTTTTTTTTAAAACCTCTCTTATCCCAATTAATTCATGTTTAACAAGAATTGTTTAATGTTTTTAGTTAAATGAATGGATATGATCTATGAATCATAATGAATATATCTGTTCTTGTTGTATGTATTTTTTTTCTCTCTTTTATGTATCTAAAAAAACCTGCTTGAATTCCAATCTCTGATCCGGGTTGCACAGCTTTCAATCTCGCACACAGCAGCCTTGCACCTCTCCCCTAAGGCGACTAGATTACCAATCACTTGCCAAGGTGTTATGTGACCTCACTGCACTGCAGTAAACAGGCAAGGTGTAATGGAACACACGCTCTCGCAGAGAGTACAGTAATCCCTTTAAAGGAACAAAAATATTTATCAGAAATGTATCATGTAGCAAGAAGCCGGCTTTACTTCTGAAATGTATTTTCCTTCCATAAACCTTCTGATCATACAGTCGTAGTATGATTTACTATAGTGAGGATTCAAAGTGGATTTCAAATTTAAGGTCATAATAGCCGAACGCTATAAAATTCTCTAAGTCGGCGATGCTTTTAGTCTGGCGAATCTGGCCAAATTGAAATCCACTAAGAATTCACACTTTAGTTAAAAACCCTGTCTGTAAGCCTTTGATCACATCCTCTTATTTACTCTATAGCTGATTCACTGCAGGGGGGGGCTGGGTAGAACACAATGTGGGTGGTCTCAGGGTAAACTATTAAGGTTTGGAGCTCTGACATACACTTGTAAAAGTCTTATAAGGTTACTAAAGAGAGAATTAAAAATGAATTTCAAATTTAAGACCAGAGTAGCTGATGGGAAAGCATAACTGATTTAGAGAATTTTTCGAGTACGATTATTTTTACCTTAAATTCACAATGTATTTGATTTTAAATTGAATTCTCATTTCACCTAATAACCCTGTTATTTAGGAATAATGGGGAATGCACTTATTGAAATACTTTTTAATGTGGAGGGAATTGTTTATGTGTGTAAATAAATTGTCTACAGTATTATACCTATTTTTCTATGGGCTTTCTCAAGTATACACAGGTAAAAAAAAAAAAAAAAGCAAAACGACTTCAGGTAACCTGTGATGTTTATAGCCTAAACTTGTGATTGTAAATGTAATCATGCATAAAGGTGTTCTAGTTGCAAACAGCGCTATGCTATTTAGTTATGATTTTCATGTGCCCCCTACAATTACAATGATTTATATAGCACCAACGCGTTTCGCGGAGCTGGACGATAGCTAAACCATGAGAATTCATTCATTCAACAAAACATGTTTGACATACGAGAACAGGAGGTAGAGAGGGCCCAGCCCAAACAAGCTACAATCTTTTGAAAGATAAATAACAATGTATTTATTTTGATGGATTTACTAACGTGAGATATGACAAGAATCCAAAGTAAATTTTAAGCTAGCGGGCGCTATAGTTTCCCTTTAATACTGATTGAATTATGCTCGTTGTGTAACGTTTGCACAGCTGAAACGTTATTGTGCTTTAGAATCACTATTTCAGCACCTCGCACTTTATATTGGTTACCATCGCAATGTTCCAGATATTTGCTCAACACTTTGCCAATGATTTGTGGTTTATCGATATGCATTCAGTGTCTTGACATATAAAGTGGATTTAAACTTGACTTTATTGGTTCTCTAACATGAACTTTGGGCATGTTCCTATAAGCCAGTAGGGCCGTGGGCCTTTCTAACAAAAATCAATAAATAAATAGATACATACAGTATCTCACAAAAGTAAGTACACGCCTCACATTTTTGTCAATATTTTATATCTTTTCACATGACAACACTGAAGAAATGACACTCTGTTGCAATGTAAAGTAGTAAGTGTACAGCCTGAATAACAGTGTAAATTTGCTGTCCCCTCAAAATAACAACACAACTATTAATGTCTAAAGCGTTGGCAAGAAAAGTGAGTACACGCCTAAGTGGAAATGTCCAAATTGGGCCCAGTTGGCCATTTTCCCTCCCCGGTGTCATGTGACTTGTGAGTGTCACAACAGCATCAAATTGGTCTGCATGGCTGTCGTCCCAGAAGGAAGCCTCTTCTAAAGATGATGCACAAGAAAGCCTGCAAAAAGTTAGCTGAAGACAAGCAGACTAAGGACATGAATTACTGGAACCATGTCCTGTGGTCCAATGAGACTAAGAAGCTAATTTGGTTCAGATGGTGTTAAGTGTGTGTGGCGGCAACCAGGTAAGGAGTACAAAGACAAGTGTGTCTTGCCTACAGTTAAGCATGGTGGCAGGAGTGTCATGGTCTGGGCCTGCATGAGTGCTGCCGGCACTGGGGAGCAACATTTCTTAGAGGGAACCATGAATGCCAACATGTACTGTGACATACTGAAGCAGAGCATGATAAGACTGGGCCGCAGAGCAGTATTCCAACATGATAACGACCCCAAACACGTCTCCAAAACGACCACTGCCTTGCTAAAGAAGCTGAAGGTAAAGGTGATGGACTGCCAAGCATGTCTCTAGATCTAAGCCCTATTGAGCATCTGTGGGGCATCCTCAAACGGTGTGTTGAGTTATTTTGAGGGGACAGCAAATTTACACTGTTATACAGGCTGTACACTGACTACTTTACATTGTAGCAGAGTGTCATTTCTTCAGTGTTGTCACATGAAAAGATATAATGCAATATTTACAAAAATGTGAGGGGTTTACTCACTTTTGTGAGATACTGTATATTTCAAATGGTGTTTTAGTTCTTAAAGAGACACTCTGGACACCATAATAACTTCATCACAATCAAGTTGCTATGATAAGAGGAGGTCCCAGTTACCCAATTGCTCTGCTCAGCTCTCAGCCTATCTCAATGACCAGGAAAGCTGAATGATCTCAATGACCAGGAAAGCTGATATGAATAATTCTCTGCATACTTTAAACTCCTCAACATTAAATACAATTGTGTTCCTACTATAGCTCGCAACACAATTTACACACAACAGGATTATCTGGAAAGTGATACCAAATCACAATAATAAATATATGTTCAACAGGCTTAAATGATGTATTTTAACCCATTAAGGTCTGACATTTAGGCAGCTGTTTTTACAAGGTTAAAGATTCACCTACCATTGGTCCTTTACAGTGGTACTGTCCCTTCTCTGGAATTTAATCTAAATCGGAAATATAACCTAATTCACACAAGGCACAGCCCGGGCACTCAATGCAAATGAAGATGAGAAAGAGGGTCACTGTTCTGTTTCTCCGGTTTTCTGTCTGCTCTCTCTATGCTGACTGCCAGGTGCAAAGGGCAGAATTTATATCAATGATTGACAGGAAGCTAAGATGGAAGCCCCTGGCGGCAGCATATTTGGGGGTGCAGAGTGGCAATCTTAAATTAAAACCATAACTATAATCATTATTTGCTGCATCTTCCACAACTTGCATATTTGCCTGACCTCTGCTATACTCGATATCTCGAGGTCCAGTAAACAGTTATTTCAACTTCGTTCTGCTGCTAATGAAAGCATGCGTTTGCAACAGCCAAAAACCTGTCGCACTTGGCTGCACTTAAATCTCACAGTAGGTGAGTTCAAGAATGCCTGCCATATGCATATGCTTGTCCTCAGCAGGAAGTATTAAGGAATTAAAGCTGAGGTCTTTAGATAAGGAGGGGCAGATGGAATGTGCCAATTGGTTGTTTGCAACTGGCAAATTCTGTTAAGTCTGTTAAAGTTGCAGTTAAACTCTGACAGTTCCCAAGGGAACAAAACAGCAAATCAGTATTGTGTCAGTACCCAGAGCCTTTAACCCTTTCCCTGACCAATATTGTGAATACACAAGAGGAAACATTCTGGTATCTTTTATTTCTGAATGCAGCTATAGTGTCATTATTGTTTTTTTTGGTTATTTTTATTTATTTTAGAGCACATAGCTTAACCCCTAAACTACTGAGCAAAATGTACACGTTGTGATCAAAACAAAATGTAAACAAAACCTGGAATTTTACTATATGTCTGATCAACCGTAATTGTATATCATTTTATTCAGGAGAAATAGGGCTATCATTTAACATGAAATATTTAGCTATGAAACATAATTTAATATGAATAAAATATAAAAAAATGGGAGAAAATAAGAAATGTTATTTTTTTAGTTCTACGTGACATTTTAACTGTGAATGTCATAATACTGTTTGCGTTTACTGCAATAAAATAAACATATTTGTATTCAGCGATGTCTCATGTGTAAAACATTCCCTCCTATGTACAGGTTTTATGGTGTTTTGGGAAGTTACAGGGTCAAATACAGCATGTTACATTTTTCAGTTTTTTCACATTGAAATTCCCCAGATTGGTTACATTGCCATTAAGTCCGCATGGTAGCCCAGGAATGAGAATTACCCCAATGATGGCATACCATTTGCAATAGTAGAAAACTCAAGGTATTGCAAATGGGATATGTCCAGTCTTTTTTAGCAGTCACTTGGTCACAAACACTGGCCAAAGTTAGTGTTAATATTTGTTTGTGTGTGAAAAATGCAAAAAACAAATTTGAACGCGAATTTTGGCCAGTGTTTGTGACTAAGTGGCTTCTAAAAAAGACTGGACATTCCCCATTTGCAATACCTTGGGTTGTCTACTATTGCAAATGGTATGCCATCATGGGGGTAATTTTCATTCCTGGGCTACCATACAATCTCAAAGGCAACGTAACCAATCTGGCGAACCTTTAAGTTAATGAAAAACACACAACCTTCACCACTAAAACTCTTATCATGTATCTGGGTTTGTAAATTCTGTATGTATACAACAGAAAAAACTATGAGTAAAAAAAGTCACTTAACGGGGTTCTGTTGTTTACATGATGTCATTATTTTATTACTGATAAAATGGCATATAAATACTTGGAGTATCAGAGTATAACGTCCAAATAAAACAACCAAGTAACAAATATCAACAAACAGAACAAGATACATTTGCAGGTTTGGCACTAAAACGTCCAGAGCACTATTTTCGTAGAAAGACAATGCAGTGAGTAATTGAATAGACAGGATAGCGCAGCAAACGTTCTTTTAGTTTCCCCACATAATTATAATGTATCAACCACAATCACGTTTTGTCCATTGGAGCTATAGTATCAATTGGAAAATACAGCTCCCATGATTACTCCTATTTAGACATTCAATAAGCAATGAATGTTTTTACAAAGATATTTACTTGTTAGAATAAAGATGGTAAGCTAATTGTCGCCTGTGTTACGTTATATGGCCCAACGGAGATTCACAATTCACAAAGGCAGGCTATTAAATGTACATTCAAGGCTGGCATTCACTGATATCCTTTGTGTATTATCTACATAACGCATTTAAAAAATATGCAAAAAAAAAAGAGGTGTGTTGCAAATCCCTATTCTTTTCAGCTATTGCAACTAACTCGTACCAAGCCAAGAAGTAATTCAACCAATCATGTTGCTCACTTAACATTCTATTATCTATAGGAATGCTGAGCCTAGAACATAATTAGCCCATTACGGGCATGGCAAGGGAGCCGTAGTTCGGTTTTAAGCTTCCTACAAAGCTAACTGCTAAACTACAAGTCTCAGACGTCTCAACATCACGTACAGGTATATTTGTAGAGCAAAAATGGGAAAAATGCTCACTGTGGAAAAAATAGGCTAAAAAAAAAAATATATTTTAAAAATCCACTAAACACAATCTACGCTTACGTGACGCGTATGGGTAAAAGAGAAACTATTTAAAGAGACACTCTAAACACCGTAGCTACTTCAACTCATTGGAGTGGTTATGAAGTGTAAGGTCCCCTGACGCCATCCTACTATTCCACATTTGTCCAAAAAAGCAATGGGCTACTTATTTTTAATAAACGACATATAGGTTAACAAACGTTCCAGGTAAAGTACCCATTATCAATGTACAATGCCCTGGAAAAACACTGTCCCTATACACTGATAAACACCCTTAATTCTTGTTAATATCTACTTGTATGTGATATAAATCACCTGGTTCACTTAGTAACATGATGGGTAATTGTAATTTTTAAATACTTGATGCTTTATGTTTTAGTCAAATCAGATAAAAGTCTTTAGGGGAAATTCTAAGTCATGAAGAATCTTAGCAACGACTTATCTCAACTAAAACTCATAGTAACCAGTAAACAAAACAAAGGCTCCTCGATTCTTCTCTGAGTGCCATTAACTCATACTGTCTTATTGCATAATCTGTGATCACTGTTTACAAACACACAGACACAGTGTTCCACCATGAAAATCTTTACTGGTATCTTCAATTCTAACTTCCGTCTTGTTTCCGAATGATATGCCCCACCGGTCGCTAAGCTTGTACAGACTTGCTTAAGACTTCTTAGTACATATATCAAGAAGAACAATCACAACATAATTACAATCTTCATATTGTACATGTTCTAATCAGTGACATGTTAATTTACTGAAATGTAATTTGTAAGATCCTAAAATTTAGAAACATAGAATGTGACGGCAGATGAGAACCATTCGGCCCATCTAGTCTGCCCAATTTTCTAAATACTTTCATTAGACCCTAGTCTTATCTTATAGTTAGGATAGCCTTATGCCTATCCCACGCATGCTTAAACTCCTTTACTGTGTTAACCTCTACCACTTCAGCTGGAAGGCTATTCCATGCACCCACTACCCTCTCAGTAAAGTAATACTTCCTGATATTATTTTTAAACCTTTGTCCCTCTAATTTAAGACTATGTCCTCTTGTTGTGGTAGTTTTTCTTCTTTTAAATATAGTCTCCTCCTTTACTGTGTTGATTCCCTTTATATATTTAAATGTTTCTATCATATCCCCCCTGTCTCGTCTTTCCTCCAAGCTATACATGTTAAGATCCTTTAACCTTTCCTGGTAAGTTTTATCCCGCAATCCATGAACCAGTTTAGTAGCCCTTCTCTGAACCCTCTCTAAGGTATCAATATCCTTCTGAAGATACGGTCTCCAGTACTGTGTACAATACTCCAAGTGAGGTCTCACCAGTGTTCTGTACAATGGCATGAGCACTTCCCTCTTTCTACTGCTAATACCTCTCCCTATACAACCAAGCATTCTGCTAGCATTTCCTGCTGCTCTATTACATTGTCTGCCTACCTTTAAGTTATCAGAAATAATCACCCCTAAATCCCTTTCCTCATATGTTGAGGTTAGGACTCTATCAAATATTCTGTACTCTGCCCTTGGGTTTTTACGTCCAAGATGCATTATCTTGCACTTATCCACATTAAATGTCAGTTGCCACAATTCTGACCATTTTTCTAGTTTACCTAAATCATTTGCATTTGGCTTATCCCTCCTGGAACATCAACCCTGTTACATATCTTATTATCATCAGCAAAAAGACATACCTTACCATCAAGACCTTCTGCAATATCACTAATAAAAATATTAAAGAGAATGGGTCCAAGTACAGATCCCTGAGGTACCCCACTGGTGACAAGCCCAAGCTTCGAATATACTCCATTGACTACAACCCTTTGTTGCCTGTCACTCAGCCACTGCCTTACCCATTCAACAATATTGAAATCCAAACTTAAAGATTGCAGTTTACTGATAAGCCTTCTATCTGCAACAGTGTCAAACCTTACTGAATTCTAGGTAAGCAATGTCTACTGCACCACCCTGATCTATAACTTTAGTTACCCAATCAAAAAAATCAATAAGATTAGTTTGGCATGATCTCCCTGAAGTAAATCCATGTTGTCTCTGATCTTGAAATCCATGTGATTTTAGATGTTCAACAATGCTATCCTTTAAAGGACCACTATAGTGCCAGGAAAACATACTTGCCCTGAGGGTGCCCCCACCCTCAGGGTCCCCCTCCCGCCAGGCTCTAGGGTGAGGAAGGGGTTAAACTTACCTCTTTCTCCAGCGCCTGGCGGGGAGCTCTCCTCCTCCTCTCCTCCCTCTTCGTCTGAATGCGCATGCGCGGCAGGAGCACGCAAGCGCCTCTAGCGGCTGTCAAGAGACAGCCACTGGGGCTGGATTAACCCTAACATAAACATAGCAGTTTCTCTGAAACTGCTATGTTTATAAAAAAAAGGGTTAACCCTAGCTGGACCAGGCACCCAGACCACTTAATTAAGCTGAAGTGGTCTGGGTGCCTATAGTGGTCCTTTAACATGGCTTCCATTACCTTCCCCACTACTGCAGTAAGGCTTACTGGCCTATAGGTGCCTAACTCCCTCCTCCTATCTTTCTTGTGAATGGGCACAATGTTCACTAACTTCCAGTCTTCTGGGACTACAAGTGCCCTTCAATTTTAAGAGGATGATATTAAATATTACTGTGTACAGTAAGCTACAGAAAGGGTTTAATCTAAAAATCAGGGCAAATATTTCATAGGCAGAAAAGTGGTGATTTTTCAGATTTTTGTTTTTGTATGACATATACCTAAACATATAAATATAAATGCTATTACAGTATATTACAGTTTTCTTTTTTATATTTTTATTTTAGATTTATTTATTAAAAGTTACTTTTTAACCTACAATCTTCTCAGTAAATCATACACAGGTAGAATGGCATTTTTTTCTTTTTTTGTTTATTCTTTATGCTATTAAAGTATATTTTCAGGAAGTCTTCCCATAAGGATTGTGTGTAGGGTTGGATTTTGCATCAAAATTAAGGTAATAATTTGGAATAAGATTACATTTAAAGGGACACTATAGTCACCTGAACAACTTTAGCTTAATGAAGCAGTTTTGGTGTATAGAACATGCCCCTGCAGCCTCACTGCTCAATCCACTGCCATTTAGGAATTAAATCCCTTTGTTTATGAACCCTAGTCACACCTCCCTGCATGTGACTTGCACAGCCTTCCATAAACACTTCCTGTAAAGAGAGCCCTATTTAGGCTTTCTTTATTGCAAGTTCTGTTTAATTAAGATTTTCTTATCCCCTGCTATGTTAATAGCTTGCTAGACCCTGCAAGAGCCTCCTGTATGTGATTAAAGTTCAATTTAGAGATTGAGATACAATTATTTAAGGTAAATTACATCTGTTTGAAAGTGAAACCAGTTTTTTTTTCATGCAGGCTCTGTCAATCATAGCCAGGGGAGGTGTGGCTAGGGCTGCATAAACAGAAACAAAGTGATTTAACTCCTAAATGACAGTGAATTGAGCCGTGAAATTGCAGGGGAATGATCTATACACTAAAACCGCTTTATTTAGCTAAAGTAATTTAGGTGACTATAGTGTTCCTTTAAGGTCAGAGTATTTGTATTTGCCATATAGTAACCCTAAATATATCATCCCCATACATCCCCTCATCATCTCTGCAGACCTATCAGGAGGGTTCTTTTTACCTCACTTGAGCAAGTGGGAGGCGGCTTCTCTGAGATAGGTCTCCTTTTTGGGGCACCTTTTATTTGCAGAGTCCTGGCTTGATATATTGGATGCAGATGGTTTGAAAGTGCCAACAATTCCTGAATAAAAAAATCCCATTGGCTTTGCCCACCAACTAGTCCTCTGCAATAGTGATTATAACTTCTTTCTCCCTGCTGGTTGGCAGCCCATATTGGACACACACAATTTAATAGATCCAATACTCCATAACACTGAATACTGGGGGCCTAGGTATTGTGGGTGGCATTGCGACCCCTAGCACTTACACAGGGTCACCAAGTACTTAAAACACAGAATATCTACACTAGATGTGCCTGGCATGGGAAGTGATTAAAACATCCCTGCCAATATTATTATTATTATTATAGGAGGGGGGAATCAACTATAAAAAGGACAATTACAAGAACTTACAGGAACAATGGGTTGAAAGGGACCCTGCTCAAACGAGCTTACAGTCTGCAATCTAGAAGACACAATAGGACAGGAAATAGCAATGAAACATAAAACATTGTTTTAGAAAAAATGTTAGGGTAAGGTTAGAGTAGGGAGGGTTGGGGTACATTAATATTTGGGGTGCTGATGAGTGGGTACCTGCCATTGAGGTGCTCTGGACTGTTATTCCTATGATTCTCAGCTAGACTTCATCTGGCTGAGAGTGATAAGAGTTACACTCCAAAAGGGCTTATAGAGAAGGTAAATACATAAAATATACTTTTCTTACCATCTGTTTGTATAGCGCTAGAGAATATGTTGCCAATCTATAAATAATAATAAAAAAACATAAACAGTGACATTTTCAGATCGACACATTTTCTTTTTTTTATTCAACAGAATGTGACAACCTTCCTTCTAGATCATTATTTTATAATAATATCTATATTTTCAGACCTCCTTCTCCCATTTTTAGAGCAATGTTCTGGGTAGCGGAGTTATTTAGGTTTAATTGAATTACTGTATCAATATTTTTCATCTGCAACCAGGAACGTGCTATCTAAAGCAATGGCGATGAACACAGGGTTTCAATTGGACAGAGTGGCTCGTGTCTCCATGGCGACTAGCTTTAAACAAACTGATTTATGACCCTTGGCAACCCGTGCCGGAGATTCCAGAGCAAATCAATTCAGCTTAAAATATTCTCCCATAAAGCATGCTCACCTGCATACCCGCAGCAAGTGACCTGTGGAAGATTCAATACACAAGTCTGACAGAAAAATGACACATCTAGTTTCTGGAAATGATCACTTGTGCAAAAAGCAGAATGGATGTACAGCTGTATTGTTACTGTTAGTCATTGTGGTGGCCTTCAGGGTGCTTAACCCCTTAAGGACCAAACTTCTGGAACAAAAGGGAATCATGACATGTCACACATGTCATGTGTCCTTAAGGGGTTAAAGGGACATTTCACATACGGTGTAATGTGTAGCAGGTTAGGTTACTCTTAGCTATGCAGGTGGGTTCTTTTATTACTCTTCTTTTGTTTGATAAATAAATCCACCCTTGTTGTTTCTTCTAAAAAATATAAAGCATTTGCCATTTGCTTAAAAAATAATGCTGTATGTAATGTCATTGCTTGGGTTTCTGGGAGTTGTAGTCCAGATGTTAGCCATCTACAATGATTAAATAGCTGATAATTAAACTTCAACTCAGAAAAAGCACAACATAAACATTTAAGAGTCACATCCTTTTTTGGTGATAGCTCAATGTAATAATACAAAATGTATGTCATTTTTTGGGAGGAGGTGGTTGTTTGTTTTTTTTGCATATATTTTAATGTATTGTCCTTTAAATACAGTCCCAGCTTTTAACCATAAATTTAAAGTGAAGTAACGCCTCCGTTGTGACATCCTGGGAGCAGAGCAAGCAGCAGTACCAAGGGATTCTGGGCGCTGGAAAAAAGGTTAAGTAAAATCTTTTTTAACTTCATTTTATTGTGCATGGGGGCGGGGTAAAATGAAATTATGGACTAGGGCGTTATAGTGTTAGAAATACAGGTTAGTATTGCTAAGGCTACAGTGGTCCTTTAAAGCATCCATTAAGACTCGCATAAATAAATAAATAATTATAATAATAAAATTGACCTTTTTTTAGTTTATTATATAAAATAATGCATGAGAAATAATGCATGAAAGTCAATTAAAAAAATACTTGTATAAGCGGGACAAAACTAACAAAATCATTCAGAACTCATCTCATTCATGGCTGTGTGATTGACAGCTCAGAAAGGCAAGCTTTTTATTTATTTTTTAAAACAAATTGTTAACGTTCTACTTTACTGCGACAGCTGTCACTAGACTTAGGATGCATTGTGCAAGTTTGTGATGGTGTTTAGAGTTCTTCTTTAATAGAAAGACTATAATGGGGAGATTGGAAGGATTGCTGCCTGGTGACTACCTGCAATGCTACATATAGACACTAGGGACACCTTGACAGAAGATGGGGGAGGGGGAATGCATTGTAAAATGTTGTTATGCTTTTTCAGTGCGGCCTACTGTAATAATTTGGGAAGGTTTACTTTTTTCGGTTAGCGATTTTAGTTCCTTTATTCTTGTTTCAAAAACCCTTCTCATTTCCATCAATACAGAAAGATAGTCTAGTTTCTCAACCAAGTTCCTTATATGACTTTTCTTTGGCCATTTGGAATTTTGGGGAATGTCCCAATTCACAGACAGAGTTTTGCTCTGCAGTGAAGTTTAAAGGGACACTATAGTCACCAAAACAACTTTAGCTTATCGAAGCAGTTTTGGTGTATTATTCATTTCCCTGCAGTGTCACTGCTCCATTCTCTGCTATTTAGAAGTTAAATCACTTTGTTTATGCACCTTAGTCACACCTCCCTGCATGTGACTTGCACAGCCTTCCTAAACACTTCATGTAAAGAGTCAGCTAATGTTTATACTTCCTTCTTTGCAAATTCTATTTAATTTAAAATATATTATCCCTTCCTCTGTTGATAGCTTGCTAGACCCCACAGAAGCCTCCTGTGTATGATTAAAGTTCAGTTTAGAGAGCAGGCAATAATCTAATTGAAAGTGGAACCATTTTCCTTTCATGCATGCTGTGTGAGTCACAGCCAGGGCAGGTGTGGTGAGGCCTGCATGGACAAACAAAATGTATTTAACTCCTAAATTGAAGAGAATTGACAGTGAGACTGCAGGATCATGATCTATACATTAAAACTGCTTCATTAAGCTAAAGTTGTTTTGGTCACTATAGTGTCCCTTTAAAGGATAAATCTGCCACAGAATGTGCTGTGATTATCTTCTTCATTCTTCGACGATATTTTTTTTGCCTAAAATGGAGCTTAATCATAAGCAATGTATAGCTGTGTTTGGTACAATATTACCATTTAAAAAAAAAAAAACTCCCCAAAAAGTCAGACACAACATTGGGGTTATATCTTCTAAGATCAAAACAAGCTAGTAAATTAGGTGGACAGCGCTAAGAATTATTATAATAAAATCATACATACATAGGTAGCAGCAGATTTCGCAATTATGTTTCTAACTCTTAAAAAAAGGAAATAAAAGTACAATGATAGTGCAGTATGTTATGAATAATATGGTGATAAAGATATATTCCAAAGGGGCACTCACGTTTTCCAGAGCTTAAAAAGCTCTATTTTAGGAGCCTGGACTTTTGAGAGAGCTGTAAGCGAAACACGTCAAGTGGAGATTAAGGATTGCCTACAAGGACTGGTTTTATTTATAGTTCTTTTTACTATATAGTTCACTTTTAAATAGTGTTATTCATTCTGTTTAGTAATGAAGATTATGTTTTAATACCCAGTCACTCTTGAGCTCCTTATACTCTCACCATCACTCTGCTGTTCCGGATCTACATATATCCCTAGGTGGGGATTGTTCCACCTAAAGCTCCATACACTAGAGCAGGTCATTGCTCTAGCAAATGTAAGTAAGTCAAATATTATTTACTTATCCTACTTTTACATACGTACTGTACCATTGGTATACATCCTTATTTTTTTCATATGACGAACCGCACTACCTTGGGAATCTGATACCAGCAAAAAGAAATCCTTAGACAGGGATTGTTCCATCCAGGCTCCTAAAATAGAGCTTTTTAAGCTCTGGAAAACGTGAGTGCCCCTTTGGAATATATCTTTATCACCATATTATTCATAACATACTGCACTATCATTGTACTTTTATTTCCTTTTTTTTAAGAGTAAGAAACATAATTGCAAAATCTGCTGCTACATTTGTATGTATGATTTTATTATAATAATTCTTAGCGCTGTCCACCTAATTTACTAGCTTGTTTTGTTCTATTGTTCACAAGGTAAAAGGAACTCCTTGTTGGTGAATAGCTGCTTTATTGGCTAGAGAGCACTTATCACTTTTTTCACTATCTGATATCTTCTAAGAAACAGTGGGGGGTCATGTATAAAAGTGTTGTTTTCTAAAAAGTGGTCTAAACTACTAAAAGCGTGGCAGTCAATATGGAAACCAGTAGAACCTGGAGGCACATTCCATTGGTGTCTCCTTTCGTTTTACATGTTTTCAAAACAGATACTTTTTATATATAACCCCCTTATGTATCTAGTCATAATATTTTTATTAATGGCCAGAGCTGTTTTGCCTAAAACGTACCAAGTTGTCCTCAATTTTAACCACCGCACTCACTTTCTTTAAACTCCTGAAACATGTTCTCGCTCTGATGCCTTCTACCCCTAGCTTTCCAGCTGTTCCCCGAAATAGTCTGCTATTATGAAGAGAGCACCGGATTCCAACAGAAAGCTTTTAAAGAAGTGACTCATTCATTCGGAGCTCAGATACTCACGGTTTAGGAACTGTAGAGGATGTTGGCAATTCACCTAAATATTCTGTGTGCAACTATTTAACAACAGCGTTAAAGTCAAGTGACAATATGTCCCTAGGTGGTCCCATCTTTTACATTATCGAGGGTTGATTCACTAAATTTGCAGTGAGCCATCAGACTAGCAAAATGGAGCCCTAGGGAAACATTGTTATTTTATTTTTTTAAATATACAACTATGCCATGTGGGAGACTATGTCAGACTCCACTATTTTGGGAAAATTTTGTAAATTGGCTTTATAATAAACACACAATTCTCCATCTTATAAAAGGGACACTATAGGCACCAAGATCACTTCAGCTCATTAACTCTGCAAAGGTAATTAATTATTGTAGTTTTTAATAAACTGCAATAATTACCTTTGAGAGTTAATTCCAGCTCTGGTAGCTCTCTACAAGACAACCACTAGACGGACTTCCATTTTGGTCACCTAACTGATTCAGGAATTTGCCAAAAAAAAAAGAGTATAATGCACACACTATAAAAGGGAGAATACTTCCTGCATGGTGCTCCAGAAACTGAGGGCCAATCCCTAAAGACATCAAATGGAAGAAAAAAAATATCCAGGCACACCTGAGGCATGAGGACATCCAGCTTCACCCAAAACCCCATAGGAAAGCATTATATGTGCTCTCCTATGGGAAAAATACTAATGTAAGCGCGGGCATTGACGTTCATGTTCATTAGGTCTCCCCGAGTGGAGGCAAAGGAGGTGCCTAAACAGAGCACAGAGGGACATCGGTGCTGGACTGGAGTAAGTGACGGCAGGGGTTTTTAACCCCTTCCTGCACCACAGGGGAGAAGGTGGGAAGGGTAGCGAGGGAGGCACTGTAGTTTCCCTATATATTCAGATGTATATTTTATGTCTGTGCTCCCTTTGAGAGATTTGCCATTGAAGCTACTAAAAAATTAAATAACATTTTTAAAAACACACATTAGACACACATTTTGAAGGAGACTCCACACAATTCAGTCGCCTTACAGTGCATTACAATATGTAGTTATACTTTTGTGTAATGTAACCATGGCGAAAATCGATATTCAAGGAATACATTTTCCATGATGCGTAAAGGAACAATCCAAGCACTATAACCACTACAGCGCGCTATAATGGTTATAGCGCCAGGAGTGCTTTGGTTAAAACAAATTTATGTGCTCACATTCTTTGCCAATGGTTTGACAACTTACCAGGGGTCTACTGGGAGCCAGTCACCTCCTCTTTTGATACCTGGAAGCTCACTTTTCTGAGCTAGCCCAGCGTTGCAAAGCTTACCTCATTGGCTGAAAGTGATCAGCTGATGCTGTTAGCCAATAAGCTAGCCCTGAACTCTATGGCTAGCTCAGGACTGCCAACAAAAACTCCATTCAGGAGCTTCAGGCACTCAGTACAAGAAATGACCAGCAGATCTCAGGTAAGTTGTCAAACCATAACCAAATGGTCTGACTACTTACATTGGAGTATGAGGGGTGCCAAGGCACTCCGGGTACCATATCCAAAACAGTGCACTGCGCTCTCCAACTTGCCCTTGGACTAATTTAACATTCCTTTAAATGTAGTCCGCAAACTAACGTAATTCCAAGGTTGGCGATGGCCTGGATTATATTACCTGATAGTGCAGGCATTTCTGGGGGGCGATCTTGATAAAAAGGGGCAGGAAGTGAAAGAGTTAAAATGAGATATTATATTATATGTTGGTGTTATATATTTGTTTGACAATTTACTGGGAATTCACAGCCCATTGGCGCTTCCGTCATAAGATAAGGTAACCTTGGAATTGGCCATAACCGGAAGATTACTGGGATTGAAAAATTGCATAACGGGATTGGATAGTTTAAAAAAAAACAACTAAATAAGTGCTTTAAAAATAATGAAAACACCCCAAAACGTACTATGTCCTGCAAAAAAATCATTTACATGTAAATACAGGTTGAATTAGACAGTTTTTACACTCAGAGTTCTTATATAGAATGAAAATAAGAACTGAGCGTTGGGTGTTAACAGATCCTATGGGATAAATAAGGTAACTCCATTATAATGGATTATTTAAGGTAGGCTAGGACTCATTCAAATAAAGCTGTGAGTGCCTCACCCTAACAGTTCAGATCTACAAGATAAGGTTTTACTCCGTAGAATGTTTACAGAACTCATTCAGTTAATGGCTATTTAGTTGCTGTGGTGTCAAAATTGGATGTTTTGAGTCTCTGGAGACTTTCCAAAACTGATTCCTTAAACTAAAGTTGTTTTGGTGATTATAGTGTCCATTTAATATGGAAATTTGTGTCTAAACTATAAAATATTAATAAATGATTGTGGACAATCAAGTAGATGATTCAATCACTGTCAGTTTACATTTCTTAAAAATACTAATATTTAAATAAAATACTTTTTTTCTTTAAAAAATGCTTAAAGATAGATATTAGATATATGGATACATAAACAGTGATTTATTTATGATTGTTACATTGTCAATGCTGTGATGTGGATGTATATGTTATATTAATGCTATCGATGAGTCAGATTGCTGTAGATAGTGTGAAGTACAGTTAAAGGGAATGCTATAGAACCTTATACCGATCCTGAACACAGATTATTTAAGACAATTTATTGATGATCATGAAGTATGTAATTCAATACTATGTGGATATTCTGCATATTCTCAATAAAATCCTGAGATCAGCACAGAATCACGTAGCCTCAATTTTTGAGATTTTACAAATAGTTTGTATTCTGACAAGTTTATGTATTTCTGTTTCTCTGGCAGATGAGTCATCCACTAAACTTTGATCCACTTAAATAATATGATTAAAAGTTAAAATACTAAATGTAGCCATCAAAAGATATCCTTGG
Organism: Pelobates cultripes; assembly: GCA_933207985.1. Taxonomy (NCBI): domain Eukaryota; kingdom Metazoa; phylum Chordata; class Amphibia; order Anura; family Pelobatidae; genus Pelobates; species Pelobates cultripes. The sequence continues at coordinate 111,540,055 of OW240923.1, forward strand.
TGTGTCAAACTCTGTGTACATTTTTACTTTTCAAATAAAGAATTTAAACACTGAAATAAAAAAAAATAAAAAAAAAATAATTTACCTACATTATTGAATCCCCCCCCCCCCCCCCCAAAAAAAAACAAACAAACAAACAAACATAAAACAAATGTAACCGGACACCTGGAAAATAACTAAGATGTATTTGAACGAATCATCTTAGAAGAACATTTATATAAAATGAGTTAAGTGGGAGAGAGAATTGTGAAACGAAAGAGTAAAGAATAAAACAAGCGGAACGTGTTTTTGGGGGTAAAAAGAGATTTAGGGATGGGAAGTGGGAGAGTGGTGGACATTCTAATTCAGTGGTAACAGTTTCAGAACTAGTCAGCGATGGTAAAAGCCAGTCTGGGTGAAGAGCTGCATCAAAAAGGGAATTAAAGGGACACTATAGTCACCAGAACAACTTTAGCTTAATGAAGCAGTTTTGGTGTATAGAACATGCCCCTGCAGCCTCACTGCTCAATCCTCTGCCATTTAGGAGTTAAATCCCTTTGTTTATGAACCCAAGTCACACCTCCCTGCATGTGACTTGCACAGCCTTCCATAAACACTTCCTGTAAAGAGAGCCCTATTTAGGTTTTCTTTATTGCAAGTTCTGTTTAATTAAGATTGTCTTATCCCCTGCTATGTTAATAGCTTGTGGCTAGGGCTGCATAAACAGAAACAAAGTGATTTAACTCCTAAATGACAGTGAATTGAGTAGTGAAATTGCAGGGGAATGATCTATACACTAAAACTGCTTTATTTAGCTAAAGTAATTTAGGTGACTATAGTGTTCCTTTAATCTCCATGTGTGCAAGTTTTTATAACTGGTGAAGAAATCAGGAATCCAAAGAAGAATGAGATATGTGTTAACAATCTTTGCATTTTTTTTTGTTGGTTTGTTTTTAATAAGGCTCCATGTTAAATTGAGTGGAATAAAAGGTAAACTTTGCCACGCTAAACTATTTTAAGGTTACTTATTGATCCAGAAGAATTCATCAAAATTACATTGACATTCTTTAAAAACACATCTTAATGGGGCAATGAACCCACCATTTTTTTTCTGTACGACAAATTCATTTTAAAGATCAGCGGGGAATCAGGGGTTCCTGAGTTTGTAGAATTCAACAGAGAAACAACTCAATTCCTCTGGGTTTAGTCACACATAATGGTAGAGCTAGGAGTCTGATGTCACCAGAACTTGTCATAAAATGAAGCCTTTACATCCAGAGGGCTTTGATTATATTAAACAAAATAATAATGGTAAATACTTCGGCAGTCCAGATGTTGTGGACTACATCTCCTATGATGCTCTGCCCGCATTATGGCTGCAAGAATATTATGGGAGATGTAGTTCACAACATCGGGGGTCCTAATATAAATCAATTATACAAAATGAAATTGGTTTCGATCGTATGTATCAGATCGCTCACACTATGTGTCCATTTCTGACAGTGACTCCCTCCCTCTCCCAGTCACGTGTGGTGTTCCCCAAGGTTCCATTCTCGGCCCCCTACTATTTACATTATTTATAAATGATCTGCCTAATGTCTGCAAATCCTCAAATGTACACATGTACGCAGACGACACAGTGATTTATGTGAGCAAATCCAAGCTACCGCAGCTTGAGGCTGTGCTCCAAGACCAGTTTACAAAGGTAGAAAAGTGGATCGCAAAAAACAAACTTCCTAAACACTTACAAAACTGTCACAATGATCTTTGGAACAGTACCTAAATTACACAAATTACACAATTCCCACCTATCCATCAAAACAAATTCAAATGGCACACTGACCGCAGTCCACTCTTTCTCTACCAATATTAGACCCCAATCTTTTGGCTTCACATAGAAAAACTTGCATCTAAACTTTATCCAAAACTTGGTGCCCTGTACAGAAACAAATCCTGCCTAAGCCCTACAGTAAAGGAGAAGATTGTACAGCAAATGCTGATGCCAATCATTGATTATGGGGATGTAGTATATGCATCTGCACCACAATCCCACATTAATAAACTCAATACATTGTATAACTCGTTCTGCCGATTTGTGCTACAATGTAATTACAGGACCCACCATTGTGACATGCTAAAATAACTAAACTGGCTGTCGCTGGAATCCACATGCACCCTTCATCTTTCCAGCCTTGTGTTTAAGAGCTTTTCTGGGAAACTCCCACCCTACCTGAGTAAAATGCTCTCCTCAGCTTTTCCCACCTCCTATAACCTCCGATCCAGTATCAGCACTTTATTTAGTCTAGCTCAATACAAAAAGAAAGCGTCTCGATCCTCCTTCACCTACAGAGTGCCGCAATTGTGGAACGACCTCCCGCACACTTTAAAATCTTCTCCAAGCCTAGAGTCCTTTAAGAGATCCCTCTCTATATACCTCAAAACAGAATGCATGTGTCATGGTTGATTATATATTTCCTACCTGTTCTATGGTAAATTTTGTATATATTGTGTACTAATATTCTTTTTGTATTTTATTGTACCCTAATGTAACAATGCAATGTTTTGTGGATCCAGGACATACTTAAAAACGAGAGAAATCTCAATGTATCTTTCCTGGTAAAATATATTATAAATAAACAAATAAATAAAATATTTTATAAATAAATAAAAATACCAAACAGGCCACACGTTTGGAGATGCCACTCTGTCATCATTGGGTGAGACCAGAGATTACTTAGTTTGGCCCACAACTGGTGGCGGAATTGTCTTGGACTCCGACCATCCATTTGGTTCGATACCAGCCCTTTACCTTCAATGAGTACCTGATCCTGCCCTACAATGATGCTTAACGCAAGACAAACATAGTGTTAATGATGAATATAAATTGGAGGTAGAATATAACTGCCAAGTTAAACTGAGCTCTGAGCTCCAAAGGTGAATGCAAGCTAAATGTACAAATGCTTGAATGAACATCTGGTTTATTGCATATGGTTTCTGGGTTCCAAATTAAACCCATAATTCTCTGACAGTCTGGGAGCTTGGCTGTGGTGGGTGACTAGATAACTCACTGCATTTATAGCAGTCTGCAATTATAGTAACTTGGGTCTTTATCTCGCTGAGGGTTATAGTAGTAGAACAACGGTTGGAGTAACCAAGGATGTTCAGTCTTGTCCTCCTTATAATACACATTTTATTACGCAGATCCTGACTTGGCGTCTCAAACTGAGACGTTGGATTATTTTGTTATCAGAAAATGACATAATAAACATTATTATCATTATTATCATATTGCACAATTTAAAGAATTGCCAAGACGTTTTTTCACATTTTCTGGGAGGAATGATATGTAAAAGTGAATTACAATTATTTGTCTTTATTATTTATAAGAATGACGTCTCTCAATATCTACTTTAGGAATCCACTTTTATGACCTCATTTCCCTTCAATAAAAAAATAAAATAAATATGTATTTTTTTTCCTTAGTCTTCCACCAACCCTCTCAAAACTAATGTCAGTCACTCACACCACCACCTAAGAAGCCCAAATTAATTACAAACCTTTGGGTGAAGTTGTATAACAACTCAAGCCATTATATTACCTTTCTGTAAAGTATGTTGTGTATTGAAGAGCTAATATTTATCCATTTAAATAATTATTTTGTACTGAAGGCACAATGTGACAACTTCTAAATAAATGCCCAAGGGCACACAAGCCAATTACATTAAAAACAAAAACAAATCAAAGACAGCGTATTAGTACCAGTAATATTATAACGAAATTTCTAGTCAAGGGCTGGTGAGATAAGGATTGTTCACTGATTGCGATTCTTATTATATACAAACATGCAATTGGATGCAATTTTGCACATAAAGTTAATTTACATTAATACATCCTCAGTTTAAAATGTAGGTTAAATATGGCACATTTCAATGGTACAATTCTATTCATATACACAATGGAATGCCTACAGCATCTGATCCCATTCCTATTAGCCATTTTGAGTCCCCAGTGTCATTTATTACAGCTCTATCCACCCCACACTCAGATCATTAACTCTTTCTGTAGCAGAGAGGGTGTGAAATCATTCTGGATTGATTAGATAACAGACCCTGCACCCAGGAAGCTGTAGAATTGGTGTAAGAGGTGTCAGATGCATACTCAGGCCAGCTGCATAGGAATCCCACAATGTGCACATCCCTGCAGCCTGAGGTTACCAGAGCTGATATACCTGGCACAAGTCAGAGGAAATATAATGTATCACATTAATGGGTCTGTTTGCACCCAGATGGGCCTGATAAGAGATATCCTATAATATAAGAGCACACAGCCCTGTGGGTAAAATCGATTTGGTGAGCTTGCCATACCACAAACCCACAGAGACAAAGCCAATGTATCAATCAGTTCTGCAGTAACACATAGACAGGCATGCAGTGGGACATGGCCACTTACCGTCCAGGGCTTGCACTGGGGGCTGCAGGTTTGGGATGAGGACTGCCACCAGCAGCAGGGCTGTGTATGTGGTCCATGGTCCTGCTGGTGATGGGGTCCTCCTGCTGGGCTCCAGCCATCCTCTGGACCTGGTTGCAGTCACCCCAACATTGGGCATGGAGGGGGACTCTGCACCTTCATCATCAGCCTGCTTCTCAACTGGAGCCATTAGGGGGGGCTAGGCAGGGACCCCAAATGCATGAGAAGGAATGATCCCCCTGTGGGTCACAGCTCAGGATGGGTAGATGCCATGGGGTCAGGTCCCCTGGGTGCTGCCAGGCTGAGTGCTAGGTGCTCATCCTGCTGGCTCAGGTTGACCCAGGTTAGCTTTGCACTGGCCAGCTGGAGGTGTGGTCATTCAGCGTTTTCTGTTGCTCTGGGGATGCAACTGTTATTGCAGGCTGGAAAGGTCTTTTCATTGAGAAAGAGATCACGTAGCAACCAGCTCAAAGAAAAAAAATGCATTCAAAGGCAGCATCTACAGACTGGAGCAGGGCGACCTCTAGTGGATCTACTAGGATTTGCCGAGGACATGTGTGAGCATAGGAAGCCTGGATTCACTTACTGTGTGTGGGTAATCAATGGAGTGAGGGAACCTCACCTTCACCTTACTGGTGATAGAGACATACGCTCTCTCTCTCTCCCCCCTTCCCTTCCCCCGATGCAGCGCAAGCAAATTTATTAACATGCTTGCGCTGTGTTTGCGTGTGACATTTCTCCGGTGTCTCCATAAGTGAGATACCAGAGGACAAAAGTGTAAGGAAAGCGTATTGTACATGTGTTTAGAGCCTGCTTGTGGGATTGAGTGTGTGTAGAGGGAGTTGATTGTGGTGTGGTGTTTTGTGTTAATGTCGGTTTCAGTTGTGTTGTGTTTGTGGGGTAATATGTGTGGCTAGGGGCTAGAAAGTGTGAGTATAGGTAATGTAGCGAGTGTGTGCATAGGGGCTGTAGTGTATGTGTGTATAGATGATATAGTGTGTGTAGGGGTTGTAAAGTGTGTGTGTTTAGGAAAAGTAGTGTGTTTGCTTACAGGGGACCTAGTGTGTTCATAGGGGATGCAGAGTGTGTATGTCATTAATGTAGTGTGTGTAGGTGGTGCATTGTGTGCGTAGGGGATCCACTGTGTGTGGAGAACCCAGAGGGTGCATAGGAGATTTAGTGTGTGTGTGTGTATAAAGGATTCAGAGTGTGTATAGAGATTCTAGTGTGTTTGTATGTATAGGATCCATTGTTACGTACTGGATCTAGGGTGTGTGTATAAGGGATGTAGTGTGTCTGTAAGGGATGTAGTGTGTGTGAAGGGTGCAGGGTGTGCACTGTGTGTGTGTGTTTGTGAAGGGTGCTGTGTGAGGGGTGCAAGGTGTGTGTGTGAAGGTTGCACTGTGTGTGTGAAGGGTGCCCCTTGTTTGAGGGGTGCAGAGTGTGTGTGAGGGATTCACTGTGTGTGTGTGTGTGTATATAGAGGATTGAGAGTGTGTATCGGGATTCTAGTGTGTATGTGTGTAGAGGATCCATAGTTATGTACGGGATGTAGTGTGTGTGTTAGAATGTAATGTGTGCAGGGGTGCACTGTGTGTGTGTTTTTGGGGTGCATTTTGTGTTTGTGTGTGTGAGGGGTGCACTGTGTGTATGGGGTGCTTTGTGGTTTTGGGGTGCAGTGTGTGTGTGGGGGGTTGCTGTGTGGTGTTTGGGGTGTAGTGTGTGTGTGAGGGGTGCACTGTGTGTTTGGGGTGCTCTGTGGTGTTTAGGATGCAGTATGAGTGTTTAAGGGGTTGTAGTGTGTTGTTTGGGGTGTAGTGTGATGTTTGGGGTGCAATGTGAGGTCTGGGGTTTAGTGAATGCATGTGAGAGGTGCAGTGTGGTGTTTGGGGTGCTGTGGGGTAAAAATAAAAAATACATAAATAAATAATTCCCAAGATCTCAATCCGATTGAGCATCTGTGGGATGTGCTGGAACAACAAATCCGATCCAGGGAGGCCCCACCTTGCAATCTGCAAGATTTAAAGGATATACTGCTAATGTCTTGGTACCAGATACCACAGGACACATTCATAGGTTTTGTGGAGTTCATACCTTGATGCATCAGAGCTGTTTTGACAGCATGAGGGAGACCGACGCAATATTAGGCAGGTGGTTTTAATGTTGTGGCTGACCAATGTAGAATTGTTTCAATAAGTTTTCCATGACTTACAGTCACAGTCACAGGTTAATTCCAGACCCAAAGCACACTAAAACATAGTGGCCACTCAGGATATTCTTCCATGCAGATGACATTTCCTCAGGCCTCTGCAGTGATATCTGCATAGCCAGAAAATGGCAGAAATCTCTCAGCCGATCCTAGTCCTTTTTTTTCATTGGGAGCAATGTGTATACCCCATACATGGTTTCCTTTGAACAGTTTACATAAAGTGGCAAGCATGCTACATGTAGGAAAGCTGAGTTGGTTAGTACATGTTCAGGCACAGCTCCATACAGATGCCCTCCTCTTACTGGGCAAGTTTAAGAGCAGGGTTCTCCAAATGTTGGCCCTCCAGAAGTTGGTGAACTACAACTACCATAATTGTATGAAATAGATAGCCAGATAATCATGGGAGTTGTAATTAAGCAACATATGAAGGGCCAGAGTTTAGAAAGCCCCATCTAGAGATTGCAAGTAGGACAACTACTAAAGGACATGTGTTAAGAAGGGGAATGGAGGTAGCGCCAAAACAGTAAAAAACACTAGTATAAATAAGAAAAAATATAATAAAACAGACTAAAGTAGAGTAATAATAAAATGTCCAATATAAAGTCTCAATATAAAACTTGCCAGAAGATATAGCCTCAGTTCTGTCAGGGAAATTCTTCTATAAAAGAGTTAGATCAGGGTATCCTTTGGAGCCGTATATAAAAACAGAGAGAAAAGACTAATGGTGCTGTATATGCCAGAGAAAAGTAAAAAGAAAATAAGTCTTTATGGTCCTACTCACATTTGTTACAGCTTAAACCCAGCTCTAGTATGAATAGCGTACAGTGGTACAATCTCCACTTATAGGATACATTGAGACAGACAGGTGTTTAATCAGTTTGAGGACCATAAAAAGTATAAAAGAGACAACAATTGAGCTCACTTTATAAAAGGTACCAGGAGTAAAAAGTAATGAATGGTTACTCACATTTAATTGAGCAGGAACACTGCTCAATGTGTAGGTGTAAGTGGTATAATCCCCACCTAAAATTCTTTAGGAGCAGTCCTCACTGGAACAGTAAAATTGGATGCCAGGTAGAAGGTAAAAATATTAAATAGTAACAAATATTTACTACTTTTTTACTATTTTATATTTTTACCTTCTACCTGGCATCCAATTATAAAATGATAAATGGTTACTCACCTTTTATTAAGCAGGCAGACTGCTCAATGTGTAGGGGTAAATGGTATAATCCCCACCTAGGATTCTTTAGGAGTAGTCCTCATTGGAAAAGTAAAATCAGATGCCAGGTAGAAGGTAAAAATATAAAATAGTAACAAATAAGGACATGTGTTGTTGCCACGGTGAAAAAGTAACTGCTTAAAAACAGCACCCAATATCTGGCTTACTCTCCCTACGGTCAGCCCTTACTTTCCAAGGCTGATCTGGGTGTGCTGTATCTCTCATGTAGAGTGAGCTTGCTGGCATTTTGAATCTGGACAGTCAGGTGGGATCGACTTGATGTGTAATTTACATAGCTTCCTTGTAATGACCCAAAGGGAACTAAAACTAGCTTGAGATCTAATAAGGTCCAAACCAATGGGCAAGCTCTTTAAGTTGTTTGTCCATTCTCAATGTTCTTTTGCTCTATTTCAGCTTATTGTGAGCACTTGCCCAAGTATTGATGAATGTGATGTAAAACATTAAAATGTATCAAGAATATGATATCAGTGAAAGAGCAGTTCTTGTGTGTAAAAAAAAAAAAAAAAAATAAGAACGCTAAATTTGGCCAGTGTTCGGGACTACTAAAATTTTTTTTTTTTAAATGGACCCTATATTTAATACTTTGGGATGTCTACGTTTGCTGATGGTGTGACACGATGGAGTTAATTCTCATAACTGGGCTACCATACGGTCTCAAAGGCAACATAACGAATCTGGAAAATTTCAATGTACGAACTGAAAAAAGGGAACGTGTTATATTTGACCCTCTAACTTTGCAAACATCTTTAAAATCTGTTCAGTGGGGGTACTATTGCACTAGTGAGGCATTGCTGAATACAAATTTGTATTTTATTGCAGTAAAAGTTAACAGTATTATGACATTTACTGTTTAACTGCCACACAGAATTTTAAAAACAAACAAAAAATCTTAATTTCTCACACTTTAGATTTTATTAATCTTAAATTGTTTCATATATAAATACTTGACTTTAAATGAAAGCCCTGTTTCTCCTGAACAAAATGATATGGGATACACTTAATATGAAAGAGGTAAATTATGATAGAACAGACACAGGTTTTGTTTTGATCAGAATGTGTACGATTCTCTCCGTCCTCAATAGGTTAAATGTCTCTAGTCGGTCGCTGTCACTCGGATAGACAGAGGTGCTTCCTATGAATGTGAGCGATATTTAAAATACACCATTGTATTAATTCAAGTACATTTTTGATTGTCGCCTCATATTCACATTGGTTTTCTTTAAATTCAAATCTCGTGTTTGTATCAGGGGTGTTGGTGTGTGGCCAGGTCCAGGCTGTTTTGAGAAATTGTAGGCAACTAAAATGTAATGTAGAGCAAAATCAAAGCATCTTATTTACACAGGCTGATATCCAATATTGTAGTTTAAAGACATTATCATACCTCCAAAGTGTCCTTATTTAGGAAGGAGATTCCTAATTTTGGACTAGTATACATAGGAGTTCTGAAATAATGTTTGAAAAATGGGGAAGGAGACAGTGAGGTCCAGTAGCTGCGAGTCCCGGATGTATTAGTTCGCGTTGGAAAAAAGTCTTGTAAGCTTAATAGAAAGTTATGAACATTAGACAGACAAGTGTGAAAACAAGTTTGGAGGGTCAAAGCTGAAGAATCTAAGTCAACTATTCGGGATAATGTGATTTAAAAATTCTATATCCGAAAGCAAAAATGACTCGATGTGGGATGATATAATGTAGAATGTCTTGAAATGCAAATAGTCATTGCTCTTTCATCATCTAGTCCTACCTTGTAACCAGTATATCCAGTCCAACTGCTTGAAATTCCCCAGTGTATCTTTATACAGCATTTTCTTTTTCATCTGTATAAGGGCTACAGAGAATAATTGGGCCCCATAAATGTCAGACAAAAATGGCGTCACTGAGAAAGTGTAAAAACTAATAAAACACCACCAACTCCTGTATGATTCCTAAAAGCATAAATGCTGGGACCTACAAAGCTCTTGAAGTAGGAGATGGAGAGGAATCCACAGAATGGGCTGTCTAAATTTCTGGTCCTTCCACGTCATTCACATTTGGTTACGGTGTTCATGAACATATATGGCTTGCTAGGGTGTAGTCTCCTTGAAGAAATGCTGGTTCTAAAAAAACACAGGGGGCACCACAGACAATTTTGTAACAAGGTTTTCAACCCCATCAAGAAGGAATACGATTTGAACATTATGAAGGTTATGGCTTAAAGGAACACTATAGTCACCTAAATTACTTAAATAAAGCAGTTTTAGTGTATAGATCATTCCCATGCTATTTCACTGCTCAATTCACTGTCATTTAGGAGTAAAATCACTTTGTTTCTGTTTATGCAGCCCTAGCCACACCTCCCCTGGCTATGATTGACAGAGCCTGCATGAAAAAAAAAAATGGTTTCACTTTCAAACAGATGCAATTTACCTTAAATAATTGTGTCTCAATCTCTAAATTGAACTTTAATCACATACAGGAGGCTCTTGCAGGGTCTAGCAAGCTATTAACATAGCAGGGGATAAGAAAATCTTAATTAAACAGAACTTGCAATAAAGAAAGCCTAAATAGGGCTCTCTTTACAGGAAGTGTTTATGGAAGGCTGTGCAAGTCACATGCAGGGAGGTGTGACTAGGGTTCATAAACAAAGGGATTTAACTCCTAAATGGCAGAGGATTGAGCAGTGAGACTGCAGGGGTATGTTCTATACACCAAAACTGCTTCATTAAGCTGAAGTTGTTCAGGTGACTATAGTGTCCCTTTTATTTACAGTCACCTTATTAAGAAGTAAATACACCGTATGTGAACAAAAATGAAAGGATACCATTCCGTATCTAAGCTTATGTTCTCAAAGCTGGGCTTTGTTTGTTCTATGTATGTTTATTATATTTTCTCTTGACACATGATAATGCACACGCAAACTGTGTTTTACGCTGTCTGTTGATACTTATTTCTACTTTTGGGTATATACATTTGTTTAATCTCTTCTTATGTCTTGAAAACAATGGAAAATTAAAAATACAGTATATTTATATATAAAAAAGGAACACTATAGGCTTACAGACCACTTCATCTCCATGAAGTGTTTTGTGTGCCTGTAAAATAAAACATTGCTGTTCTCAGGGCCGGATTAACATAGGGGCTGATGGAGCTGCAGCTCCAAGCCCAGGCCCATGGAATAGGCCCATTTTTACACACTACTCCGGTGTTGCAGTAATACCGGCAATACAAATGCAGGTATCTTAATATCTCACTGATCTGCGGGGGAGCAGCTACACAGCACAGAGAGTCCAGACAGCAGCTTTACAGCTCAGGTAAGTGAGGGATGGGGGAAAAGGCAGCAGGGAGACATGGGGACACAGAAACTGGGGGAAACCTGGGGACACTGGGAAACACGGGGACGCTAAAACACATGGGAACTCTGAGACATAGGGAGACACGGAGACATTGGGAGACACAGAGACACTAGGGACACAGTGTCCCCATGTCCCCCTGCTCCCCATGTCTCTGTGTCTCTAGTGTCTCAGTGTCCGCATTTCGCCTAGTGTCCTCAAATGTCTGTGTCCCCATGTCTCCCAGTGTCCTCAAGTGTCTCAGTGCCCCCATGTCATGTCTGCAGCTGCTGGCTCTGCCTCTGAACTGACTGTCTGCTGACATCATCAGAAGTGGTGGTCTGAGCAAATTACAATGTTTCCCCATAGGATTGGCTGAGACTGTCAACTAGGCAGATCAGGGCCAGAGCCAGCACAAGTCAAACATAGCCCTGGCCAATCAGCATCTCCTCATAAAGATAAATTGAATCAATGCATCTCTATGAGGAAAGTTCAGTGTCTGCATGCAAGGCAGTACTGTCCCAGGAAGCACCTCTAGCAGCCATCTAAGGAGTGGCCAGTGGAGTTATTTTCTCTGAAAAGACAGTGTTTACTGCAAAAAGCCTGAAGGGAATGATTCTACTTACCAGAACAAATACAATAAGCTGTAGTTGTTCTGGTGACTATAGTGTCCCTTTAAGTTTGGAAGCTTAAGAAGGATGTATGGCAACACAACTTGTGTAGACTGGCTGACAATAAAATCAGTTAAAGTGACACTATAGTCACCTGAACAACTACAACTTAATGTAGTTGTTCAGGTGAGATCTATAGCTCCCTGCAGGCAATCTAATGTAAACACTGTATTTTCAGAGAAAATACAGTGTTTACATTGATTGATAGGAATACCTCCAGTGGCCGTCACTCAGACGGCCACCGGAGGGACTTCCTATCATGTAGGGCTCTAAAAAGGCCTTGTACACGTCAGACGTAGTTTGTGTGCGCGCCTTCTCTCTCCTGCCTGTCAGCAGAGGAGAGGGGGCGGGCAAAGACCCCGAGCTGAGCTGTCAGTCAGATCAGCTTGCGGCCGCGCACACCGCACGCATGCGCGGTAGTGTGCTCAGGACTTCAGAGGGCGGCATGAATGCCGCCCTATGAAGTATGTGCGGCGAAGCCACGCATGCGCACAAGGGAGCAATGACGCTTCCAAATGGAAGCGTCTGATTGCTCCCTGCTCGCGCCCGCCTATTTCGTCATTTTGACTAAATAGGGGGCGCGGCTTCACGAGGCTCCCGGCGCTGGAACCAGGTGAGTAAAATCCTCTGCCTGAAGAGTCCCTTTAAGGTAATGCAGACTTTGGTTTCTTTCACACTGTGGCATGTCCCCTTTCTTCTACACTCACTACATCCACCTTTACTCTGTCCCAGACTATATACCAGGAACTTCTGCCTGCTAGTAAGAAGACAAGTGGACATGTGAGTGCTAGGGGACAGTCCTTAGAAAGCGTTGAGCGAGCGCATCACTAGACACATTTATGCCAAGCTCAGGGTGCTTCCTGCATAGTATGCCCTTAGTTGGACAGCCTGCATGATGGCAGGCAGTCTGACATGCATTCATGCCAGGCTGGCCTTCCAATTCTTTGGACAAACATGCCCCCTTTTTGGAAATGTTCACCTGCACACTGCTGTTAGGGGGTATGGATTCACTTAAAAGATGAAAACATAAATTAGAGAGAGATTAGCATAGAGTATGTGTTTTCTTATAGCCGCATCCTTTGAGTTTCCCTCCATCAGATACATGACGCTTGGGAGGTTGGAGGGATGGATGGTTGTTTTAGTGTTTTTGGTCGATAATATTCTGTAATTAGGCCCATCATAATTGTCAGCTCCAGGCCCACTGGGCTCTTAATCTGGCCCTGGCTGTTCTGCAGAACGGCAATGTTTACATTTGCATGGTTTAACCCCTTAAGTTTGGAGGGCGTGCTACGCCATGCTTCAGGAGGAAGGGCTAAACACCGCCGGGCGGCATGGTACGTCCCCACCATTATTTTTACATACCTGATCCCCTTTGATCGTCGCAATCACATGGCAGGATTAGCCGCCTGCGGCAGTGCAGGAGGACTGCCTGGGATGTCAGGCATTTCCCCCAGAGCTGAAAATAAAGTTAATAAAAAGTTTTAAACACCTTATTAATGACAAAAATATACTTAGATCATATATATTCACACACATACTATTCTATATATATATATATACATACATATACATACACACACACACACACACACACCAGTGTGTGTGTAGTATGTATGTATCAAAATATGCTTAGAATGAAATCTATAGATATGGTGCGGAGTGCTTGTTCTTATGCTGTAGAGGCCTCAGACCATCCAGCACATAGTGGGTCTGACCTGCCTAAGTCCAGATCGGAGATACCACAAAGGGTAGTTGAGAATGACAGGGCTAAGATTCTATGTGAGTTTCAGATCCAGAACAGGAGAAGATGGACAAATACCTAGGACTGAGAAAAGAGCTAGAAAGGATATGGATGGAAAGTGAAGGGAGTAGTAGTCCCAGTGTGAAAAGAGCACTTGGGGCTATGACTCCCAAGTTGGGAAAGTGGATTCAACAGAATCCAGGTGGAACATTCCATTCCTAGGAACAGCTAAGATATTGCACAGAACCCTCAGTCTACCATGCCTCTGGTAGAGGACGTGAGAATGAGTTATAAATATATACCATCCGGGGCGGAGCTAGCAGCCGAGCCTGCAAGACGCATGAAACCCAAGCTCCGACATTACAGCGGCAAAATAGCCACGGATTCCGTAAAATACACCTCCAAAAGCCGGGGAAAGGCTGCAAGAGACTCAGCACAATATGGGGAAACACTCACGAAAACCCCGAGGGTCGTCCGCGGGACATACCCAGGACATCGGGCAACTCCTGTCCCAGGCCTGCAGGCCCAAAATGGCGGACGTCTTTCACACCATGGGGATGGAATCACTCTCTGCCTCAGAGGATGAATACTTGAGTGATATGCCGACCCCGACACCCCAAAGGAAGCAACAAACAGTGCCACCAAGGCAGTCAGAACCGCCACTAGCCACTAAGGCTGACCTAACAGGCATGGTGACTGACCTCAAGGTATTCTTCACGGCAGAATTGGCAGGCCTCAAGACGGAGCTGAGCACACTTACAGGCCGAATGAGAGCCACGGAAGACGCAGTCCAGGACCTGAGAGTCCAACAAGATGCCACGACAAAGAAAACGCTCGAGCTCACAACCTCATGCTCCCAGCTAAACGCCCGAGTAGGGCAACTCGAAGATATGGCGCAACAGAGAAATGTCAAGGTGAGGGGGATCCCAGACACTGTGACGGCGGATGAACTGCCATTCCTCATAAAGAGACTGTTACAAACGGCCCTACCACCCAAACAGGCCAAAGGACTGACCCTAGATAGCCTATTCCGCATACCAGGGTGCCCAAACAACGCCTCCGCACGGGATGTCATAATGAGCTTCAAATCCCGCTCAGACAAAGACGGATTCCTCCGTGCGGTCAGGAGCCAGACCCCGTACGTTTTCGAAGACCTTACCTTACACTTCTACCAGGACCTGAGCCGCCAGACGCTGCAGTGGCGGGCAACACTGAAAGAAACCACAACTCAATTGAGGGCGGCGGACATTCCATATAAATGGGGCTACCCCCGCACGCTAATTGCCACACAAGACGGGCAAAACCACAAACTGACAGCGCCAGAGGAAGCACCACGATTTTTACAAGCTCTAGGCATTCGTCCAGTGGCAGGCGCCAAGAGGAATACGACACACCGATGGGATGTCGCCAATATAACTCCGTTCACCCCATCGGAGTCGACAGCCCCAGCGGGAAGCAGCACTATGCACCCATCCGGTTCTTAATATGGGAAAAGTCTTCCGTCAAAAGGAACTAATGGATGTACCGGCTAGTTCTATTTTTGTTTGGACTTATTTATGTTTACGCTACACTGTCATGTGCAATGCCCTCCACCGGTTGCGGTTACATACATTTTGTTTCTCAGCTATGCATTTCTGCGCCTACTGCCGCGCCAGGAGTAGGCCACCTAGTCAGTGGACTGCTCGCACCTAACACACGAACCGCACGACACCCCGACCATACAGGTCCTCCAACCTGACACAATCCACAGGACACAGGGGTGACGCATTAATGCTGCAGTTACAGATAGCACATACTTACACGACCCCCCCCCAGACTGCGGGGTTAAGGAGCCTTAATATATATAGGCCTTTTTAATGCCTTTGGCCGTTAATCAGGGGACCCAGAACCGGGAACCCAGACCCAAGCTCACCTCAGCCCGACACTAACATATCCTGAGCCTATATACTAGGGAGCTGAACTTAGGAGCTGTGGCCTTTAAACGCATACTTATCCCGCTATGGTCTAACGCTCTTAGACCCTGAGGCAAATCCACTCACTTGTACACTACCACACCGCTAACAAGTCACCACAGGGAGCTTTGCCTGTCTTTCTCATTTAAGAGCTGTGCAATCACATGTTTGCTATCTTGTAAACTTATTTTCTTTTTAAAAACTGAGTGACATATATTGCCATTGTTAAACCTAGCAATCCTACTTAAAGCACCCTCAGGCGATTATAATATTATATTGGCTACTCACAACAACAGTATAATCCTGTTTTATCATACTTAACCTATAACAAATGTATACTGTATATGAAACCTCATGGCCTGATTCTTGTTAAAAAAAAAAAAAAAATGTGCACTACCATCGTATGCCACAAAATGCCATACCTCTTGAAATGCCTGTTTTTATTGACGAGGTATGAGAAGACTGTTTGTTTAACTTGTGCACACAAAAATAAAGAATTAAAAAAAAAATATATATATATACATACCATCCAAAAGGAGTGAGAAAATCTAAAAACATTATATTAATAAAAACTTAAAACTTGCGCACATACACATTTCAATTCTACTATATATCATCTTTTTACATGATTGAGTTAAGTAATTACAATCTGAAAGACCTGTCTTACAACCCAGACAGAAAGTCTAGATAATTTAGTTTGCAAGCCGTATATTTAACCATGTAACTTTGTAAGATACCATAAAACCTGTACATGGGGGTACTCGGCAGACTTCGCTGAACACAAATATGAGTGTTTTAAAACATTAAAATGTATCAAGACTATGATATCAGTGAAAGAGCAGTTTTGTGTAAAAAAAATATGAACGCTAAACTTGGACCCAAAAAAAAAAAAAAAAAAAAAAGACGACCCTATATTGAATACCTTGGGTTGTCTACTTTTGCTGATGGTGTGACCCGATGGAGTTAATTCTCATAAATGGGCTACCATATGGTCTCGAAGGCAACATAACGAATCTGGCAAATTTCTATGTACGAACTGAAAAAGGGGAACGTAATGTATTTGACCCTGTAACTTTGCAAAACTCCTTAAAACCTGGTCAGTAGAGGTACTATTGCACTCGTGAGGCATCGCTGAATACAAATGTGTATTTTATTGCAGTAAAAATTAACAGTATTATGACATTCACTGTTTAAATGCCACGCAGAAATAAATTTTAAAAAAATCTCACACTTTTTTTTTTTTAAGATGTTATTAATCTTTAATTGTTTCATATATACATATTTGAAGTTAAATGAAAGCAGTGTTTCTCCAGAACAAAATGATATGGGGAACACTTAATATGAAAGAGGTAAATTATGATAGAACAGACATTGTCAAATCCCAGGTTTTGTTTTGATCAGAATGTGTACGATTCTCTCCGTCCTCAATAGGTTAAATGTCTCTAGTCGGTCGCTGTCACTCGGATAGACAGAGGTGCTTCCTAAAATGTAATTTAGAGCAAAAACAAAGCATCTTATTTACACAGACTGATATCCAATATTGTAGTTTAAAGACACATTATCATACCTCCAAAGTGTCCTTATTTAGGAAGGACAGTCCCAATTTTGGGCCCAAATCTCTGTGTGTGAGTGTATAACAGCTTCACGGTAAGAATAATTGAGCCAAAGATTGCTTCAGGACTAATCAAAGCATATTTTAGAGAATTTACTTTAATTGCAACAGTCAGAAAAATATTAGAACGTGATATATTTTATGCTTCAAATAAGTTGCAATTAATGCACAGTACAGAAATGCCACAATCAGTCCGGGGGGGGAAGCATTTTACAAATGCTCAAACATTCAAAATGTTCTGTGTGAGAAAAATGTTTACTATATCATTCTCCCTTAACGGGACACTATAATCACCAAAACAACTTTAGCTTAATGAAGCTGTTTTGGTGTATATATCGTGCCCCTCAATTCTCCGCCATTTAGGAGTTAAATCACTTTAACCCCTTAAGGACCAAACTTCTGGAATAAAAGGGAATCATGACATGTCACACGTCATGTGTCCTTAAGGGGTTAAGCAGCCATATGCCCACCTCCCTGCATGTGACTTACACAGCCTTCCTAAACACTTCCTGTAAAGAAGCATCTAATGTTTACACTTCCTTTGTTGCATATTATGTTTAATGTAGAATTTATCTTCTGTTCTTCCAATAGCTTGTTAGACCCTGCAGGTTCCTCCTGTATGTAATTAAAGTTCAATTTACAGAGCAGGAGTTAAAAACTAATAAAATAAGTTACATCTGATTGAAAATGAAACCATTTTGTTTTCATGCAGGCTGTGCCAGTCACAGTCAGGGGACGTGTAACTAGGGCTGCATGTAAACAAAAAAAAAGTGATTTAACTTCTAAATGTCAGAGAATTGAGCAGTGAAACTGCATTGGGAATGATTTATACACCCAAACTGCTTAATTAAAGGACCACTCTAGGTACCCAGACCACTTCAGCTTAATGAAGTGGTCTGGGTGCCAGGTCCCTCTAGGATTAACCCTTTCTTCTATAAACATAGCAGTTTCAGAGATGTTAAATGAAAGCAGTGTTTCTCCAGAACAAAATTATATGGGATACACTTAATATGAAAGAGGTAAATTATGATAGACAGAGTCAAATCCCAGGTTTTGTTTTGATCAGAATGTGTACGATTCTCTCCGTCCTCAATAGGTTAAATGTCTCTAGTCGGTTGCTGTCACTCGGAAACTGCTATGTTTATAAATGGGTTAATCCAGCCTCTAAAGCCTCTAGTGGCTGTCTCATTGAAAAACACAGTGAGAAGACGCCAGCTTCCACAGGAAAGCATCGTAAATGCTTTCCTATGAGACTGGCTGAATGCGCGCGCAGCTCCTGCCGCGCATGCAAATTCAGCCGAAGAGGAGAAGGAGAGCTCCCCGCCCAGCGCTGGAAAAAAGGTAAGTTTTAATCCCTTCCTCTCCATCCAGCCCAGCGGGAGGGGGACCCTGAGGGTGGGGGTACCCTCAGGGCACTATAGTGGTCCTTTAAGCTAAAGTTGTTTTGGTGACTACAGTGTCCCTTTAAGTAATGATATTCATTACTGTAACAAAATAATAGTGAATTCCAATAAATAAGTGAACACGAGACAGGATATGCTGCAATATATATTTTAATTCAAAGTGAATTTAGACAATAATACACCATAAATTCATATTTTTGACACTCACCAAAATAGTTACCTGGAAAACCCGCTTTTTGTGACAAAGTACAGAAGCCTTGGTCACATTTAAAATCACTGAGAACTAGAGAGAAATACTATCGCAAAATGTAACAAGACATACAACCATAAAAATGTTTCCCAGTCCTCGTATTAGAATATTGCACAGTGCAATTGCTACATGGCAAAACTAGTGTAGCATAAAAATCAAAAGCCAAAATCCAAAAAAAAGTATTTTTAAAACAAATTAATAAAACATAAATGAAAGCCACAAATCTACAATTTGTTAAAAACAGTAACAATTCAAATTAAACAAAAGCTGGATTTCTAAACAAACAGTCCTACAAAACTTGCAGTATGAGTTCACTTTTACTTTGGTGCAAGCCCAAATCACAATTCGCAAAAAAGTAGTTTATTACAAACCCCCGGTTCAAATCAGTTTTTACAGTAGCATACTTAACAGCCTGAAAGAGTTAAAATACAATGATTGCAGAAAATAAGGAAAAACATATAGGAATTTAGCAGATGTGGCTATTTGTGCAGGCATGCAGTGTTTTATTTAAAAACAAAATAGAAGTAAGGGCTAATAGAGCCCATGGATGAAATCGCATACTGGAGGGGTGGCTAGTCTTAAAAACAGAGGTTTTAGAACTCCATTTACCATAATGATCAATCACCATCGAGTTGGTTGAGCATCATGGGAGATGTAGTTTTGAAAACTCTTGTTCGACAAGCATAACAACTAGCTTCTCCTTCCTGCATACCAATCAAAACAGAGCTGAGATAACCTGGTTTTATTCAATAACTACATTACACACTTCTATCGCAAAAATGTATTTCATACTATTAAGATGTTCACTGGTATACGAATGTAAGTATATGGCTTGCTTACTAGTAGAGAAATGCAACGCAGCATATAGATACATGCCAAACAAATGCTATATTCAGTATGTGATTATAAAGTTTGGAGATGTAGCGTGATGGGATACGCAGTTTAATTTACAGTAAGACAAAAAAAAATCAAACGTATACAAACAGGCCCAGTTATCATGGCATCTATCAGCCTATATTATAAAAGCGATTTGGACCAGGTGACAAATGGTCACTCAGTCCTCCGATTCTACCAGCATTTCATAATTTATCGATTACTCATATATGCTAAAATATTGGAATATTGAAAAAAATATGAATGGAGAGTCAATAAGGACTGGTAGCAACACTGTGTACATGGGTCATTGCTGTCAAAGGGGCATATTGAGGGCCTGGACTTTAAAAAAACAACCAAAATGTATTTGGGATGGGGTGAGGCTACAGGTTTATTTTGGCTGCTATCTCTTTTAATTTATAATGACACTGACCTCACACTTAACACATTCTGAGACGAGATCGCTAAAGTGAGTATAAAAATGACAAAGTACAGCGGTAACTCAAATAGTGTTTTTTGCGACCCTCTATGTTTTACTGGGCAGATTCACCATTACAGATGCTACAAAGCGCTACGGAATCTGTTGGCGCAATATAAATGACGATAATCACAAGGGGAAAAGAAAGGATCAGCCGAGTCTGTCTCATCCTTATTCCAAATCAGTGCAAATCAGACCATTGAAAAAGTTGGTCTACCCCTTTTAAAAATAATAAAATGGTGCCAACTTCTACCAAGATTTAACAGACAGTAAGAGGCTTATTTAGATTAAAGATACTATGGATGCAGTGAGAGTCTACTATAAAACTGCAAATCATTTCTTTTATACATTGAACAAGATGGAGGACTAGCAAATGTATAGATTTAAAGCTGGAAGTGTTACCATCCAGAAGGAAATCCTGTGTATTTGCTAGCTTCTCCAGATATGTCCAGAAATGGATACTTTATAGATAGACCAAAGAGAATACTGGGTGAGGCACAAGAATGACAGACAGGCCTGTGACCCCAGTACTGAAACTGGATTTGAGGTATGTCCATGACAAAATTCCTCAAGGGAACACTAAGTCAGTGTGAGCACTCATGCCACGCCACAGCAATATGTCAAACCATATTGGCAATTAACATACATGGGTCCCGCTGAGAACCTACATCTTACCAGCTATATCTGGTCTACTCAAGCAGGAGAGGCGGATAGTTCTGTAGAGTAAAGCACAACTCATGCAAGACCGTGCTCATTGGCTGAGTGCACAAAGTTAATGTTTTCATACAGTGAGCGCAATCTTGAATGGTCTTGTCTTGCTCTATTGAGCAATCCGAATTCTCCTGATGGATTGGTGGTGCAGTGTGAGCGGACCCAGCAAGAACCAAGTACATTCTCAAACTGTGCTATAACAGTTTGATATTTTACTATAGGAAAGCTTCAAAACATTCCTGGCTGCACAACCAAGATAGTACGTTGCTTGCAGTGTTCTCTGAAATCATTAGTTTAGAAAATACCAACTTAGTCCTCACTGTGCCTCAAATACCTCAATTGAAAATGTAATGACAGTAACAGCAGAATGAATTAGGCCACTGGTGGTTAAACAAATTTATAAAACAAGTGCTCCCAAAAGGCGCATCTTTGTGTGTTCTTAAAGGGACACGCCACGCTTAATACATAATGTAAAAAAAATAAATTAATAATAAATATGTTCCCATTTGAACTCCCCTGGGTTGCAGCAAGGACCTGGAAATCCACGTTGTCTGCAGAAATCCTGCAATAGCAAGTAAGTGGGTAAGCTTGGAGCCAAGCCAGGTCCTCTTACTATCTACTACGGGAGTGCTGTCGCTTCCCTAAAAGTCCATTATTTAATATAAAGAGCCAACATATTCAGCAGCGCAGTACAATGGCTAAGTGAAACAAACCGGTAACTGCAATAGGGCACTTTTGACATATAGAACAGGTGGTTTGTCCCCTGGTCTGGTGAGCTTACAAACTAAAAAGAGCTTTTGAAGACAACTTGGTGACCCTGATGCCATCAAGCTCTGTATGCGCATACCCGTACAGCAGTGCAAAATGGTGCCAGATTCTTGCGATGGGTTAAAGATCATGATTTATTTTTGTTTTATGAAGTACAATTGTCATCATGTAGCAAAGAAAAAGATGGAGATTTCATTATGCTTCCTGTTATCCAACAGGGTTATATTACACAGAACATGTCTCTCTTACATGCAATCAAAAACCAAATGTGTGCCCTCTTATCCTGTCTTATAAGTTAGTTTGTAGTTCCCCAAAAGATTCTTGTGAAGAGAAAAA
Organism: Pelobates cultripes; assembly: GCA_933207985.1. Lineage (NCBI taxonomy): Eukaryota > Metazoa > Chordata > Amphibia > Anura > Pelobatidae > Pelobates > Pelobates cultripes. The sequence goes on from OW240923.1 coordinate 111,562,053, forward strand.
TAATAAAAATTACTTTCTGCAGTAGACATTTTTGTGACCATCTCAAATTTCCAATGAAAACCAACACCTGCTATTTGTTAGCAGTTGTAGATTCCGAATATACTAATACTAGACTGCTAGGCATGCCCTCAAGCTGGAATTATAGAACGCAGCCTAAACACTGGCTCTAACCAGGCAGCACCCGTAATACTAAGCTTTGTGTTTCATTTAAAGTCACAATAAAGACTTTCCTCATTACTGAAAGTAGATAAATGCCGGGGTTCTGGTTTGCTAAAAACAGTTAAAATGTAAAATAGAAAAAAAAAAAAAAAAAAATGTTCGACCCCTTAAACTACAGAACTGTGAATGCTACAATGCAATGCAAAATTGCTAAACAAAGATGATACCCTCTCAATCTCACTGGGCCAATTCTTTGTTTTGTTTTTTATTATTAGAACAGGAAACATACAGTAAAAGCACATACTCTGATTTCAACACAGGTTAACTCAAATCAGCAAATATTGCTAAAGCATTTAGCAATTTTTTTTGTTTTTGCAAATGTTTGCTTTTGTGCAGAGATCGGTCAATCTCGAGTATTTCAATGGTTGTAGAAGTTTAGTATTTCCATTGATCCTCTGTTGCTAAATAAAAGAATAAAAAAACAGATGGTGGACAAAGGACTCGGTTTAGTTCCAAAAACGTAGAAATGGGTTCAGTTTAAAAAAACAGCACTAATAATACAAACATAAATCTGCCTTTATGTGTCTTATCGCATTCAAAGTAATGCAGCAGCTCGGATGTTCTTACATAGTCTAATGCATGCTTAAAGCAGGCTGCACCAGGTGTGTGTTGACCTGGGGAGGGGACGACGACTGTGATACACAAAACTAGAACACACCCAACTCTGATGGTGGTACGGTATTTACGATATTAAATGGGTGAGTGGGGGGCGGTTGTTTCTGAAACTGGTGTTAAGCAAATGTTTGGCTTAATCATACACACTTTTTGGTCTTTAATTTTGAGTCCTACTGCGTTACTAATATGCATGAGTTTTTTTTGTTCTTGTTTGCATATACCAATGCTGAGATTTTAAAGGACCACTCTAGGCACCCAGACCACTTCAGCTTAATGAAGTGGTCTGGGTGCCAGGTCCCTCTAGGATTTACCTTTTTTTTTTATAAACATAGCAGTTTCAGAAACTATGTTTATAATAGGGTTAATGCAGCCTCCAATGAAAATCACAGTGAAAACACGCAAGCGTCCATAGGAAAGCATTGTAAATGCTTTCCTATGAGACCGGCTGAATGCGCACGCAGCTCTTGCCGCTCGTGCGCATTCAGCCGGAAGGGAGGATCGGAGGCAGAGAGGAGGAGGAGAGCTCCCCGCCCGGCGCTGGAAAAAAGTTAAGTTTTAACCTTTTCCTCTCCCCAGAGCCGGCGGGAGTATGTTTTCCTGGCACTATAGTGGTCCTTTAAGTAATTTAGATGAATCGGCCCCTACAGATTTTTTTGAAATGTTTATACAAGCATAGTGATCGATACCAAGTCTTTTTGTTTTTTATACTATGTGGCATATTCTAAATTGTGCTTTGGATTTTGTGCATTAGCATATTACATTTTTGTGCTTCCAGAGCCAGTGTTATATAAGGTGTTGGGAGTTTGTAACAAAGAGTGAAGGAAGTGATTATATTTTACAGATCATGGAATGGGAATTATACATACAAGCCTTCTATAAATGCTGTGTTATTTAGGTAATCTGCTGCAAGAAACTGCATACAAAATCGTCTGAAGCATATAGTGGGCAAAACATGTTTTGGGATATTTGAGACTGACTTGAGGTGAGTATATTTCTGGTAAACCCAGCTATGCAGAAATCCTGCAAATACTTAGAGATAAAAGCTTTAAAAGGGGGAATTTTATTTTATAGTTCTATTTATTTTCCTCCATTGTTCTACTATTTTATAGAGTTGAATTATTCTTCATATTACCATACAGGAGGGCTTTAGGCTGCTTCATGGTGTATATATATATATTTGTAGGATGCATTTTGCAATCTGCTCAAAAGAGTTAATGTGAGTGTATATAGGCTTGATTGTGTTAAAGCAATCAAAATATTCATAGTTACAAAAATAGATCAGTGAGAAAATAAAATTTAACCAATCTTAATGAGTTTGTAATTAATTTATTCATATATTTTAATATATTGGAGATTGCGGTTAAATAATAACAATCCATACTGCACATGCAGTACCACACATGTCTTTTTCTATCTTTAAAAGAATGCTCTAGCATTAGTAATACAATTATTTATTCCCAATGCTAGAGTGTTTTCCTACCTATGTAGGTATCCCCAATGTAGCCGTGTCCCCCAAGGTAAGATTTACTTATCTTATCTCCCTCTGCACTCTGGTCTCCGTGCTGCTGCTCTGCCTCCCTGGCAGAGATCATCTGTCTCGATGACCTCCGCCAGTCCAAATGTTTCTCCAGTGGGATGCAATCTTAAAGGGACACTATAGTCACAAAAACCACTACAGCTTAATGTAGTTGTTCTGGTGTCTTTAGCCTATCCCTGCAGGCTTTTCAATGTAAACACAGCCTTTTCAGCACACTCCATGGAGGTGCTGAACATGCCCCACAGAGATGCATTAATTCAATGCATCTCTATGAGAAGATGCAGATTGGCACAGTGTGTAATTTTGCCGTGCGTGTGCAGTAGCCTCCCAATGCTTTCCCATAGGATGGCATAGAATTGGCCTAGATCATCAAGTTTGATGATCTCAGCCTTAAAGGCAGAGGGAAAAAGGTGAGTTTAAACACCACAAAGGAGAGGGAGGGGTTGGGGGATGGGAGATGGCAACACCTAAATAGTTATTTTAACACTGCAGTGTCAGGAATATATGTTTGTGTTGCTTTAAAGCAGGCTGTAAATAGGGCATCCTGCCTTGTGTGGATCTGGTCTTGGAAAGAAAGCCATAAAATCCATGGGTAAAACCTAACCAATATTTCTATTCAGCACCAAAATCTAATCAAATGGAACAAGAAACTGGCTCCTCTTTGGAAAGGGACTGGAGCGTAACAAGCACACAGCCCCGGGGATCAATATACCGCGTTGCAAACAGAAGTCAATGGATATTTTACCACTCATACCTCAACAATCAATATACCGAATACTACATGTAGCCACTGGAGAATTTACCACATGTACTGTTGAGCATCACAAGCAGACAACTCCAGTTAGCTTACTGGGTGCGATAGCATTTTTTCTAAGAATACTTACAGCACTGATAATACGAATGCAAATCTGCCTATAAGGAGTCTTCTAGCATTCAAAGTAACGCAGTAGCTGTGATGTTCTAAAAGAGTCTGATGCAATCTTAAAGCAGACTGTACTTAGGGCAAGTTACAAAATAGCATGTTGACACAGTATCAAATTGGCAACACTGCTTGCAATATCTGGACAGCAAAATATTACAACACAAAGTTCAACATCTTTCTTTTTTTGTTATCCCCATACTCACGGGACCAGACAACGCTGTACGTAATGCATAGTGAGGATTAGTAAAACATTTACTTTTGCAGAAAAACGGATTCCCAGTGATCAATCAAAAAATGTTTCACTGGTTTGTTTTTTATATTTCAACATATAATACTGTATTTTTCTTACATTTTTATCTATTTGTATAAAATTTGATATAGGCACATATTAGTTTAAACATTCATTAAATAAAACACTGCTTGTGTTAACATCAAATGGTGCTTGAGCATTCAGCTTCCAGCCCGCCCCAGAGTAGTGAAACAATGACAGAGTATTGACAGCTAGGCAAGTGCTGTGTATAGTGGTGTTAAAGGAAAATTATACCCCAAAAATAAGTGGCTTGTAGTCACTGCTCTTGTCAGATAAAGACTAGTAAATATAAAGTATTTTACAAATTATGTTATCACAAAAAATATTTGGTTTGTCTAGGCTTGGGATGCCATCACAAAAACTAGTTTAGCTGTATGCGATGAAGCAAAATGGCCAACCCCGTCTAACTTCATTTAACAATTTAACAAAAGTTTGCAACTGTGCAAATCAAAGCAGACGACATATTAAACCTTTTAATAACGCAGTGCAAGTAGAATGAACTTATTTTTGTGAGGGCAAAGTTTTCCTTTAGTGGGTCACAGGAAGTAAAAGCTGGAACTCAAACTGAAATGTAATTTCCAACATTGCTTATTCCAGATTAGAAGAATACAATTTAACATAAAAATCAAGCCTGCAGTTCCTTTAAAGGTTTACACAACAAGAATATGAAAAACATTTAAAAAAATTAACTTACATTAATACACTTATATGCAGTAAGGAGCTCAAAATTTATGGAGATAAAATACTGATGCAAGGAACACACACCCAGAAAATAATATATGCAATTAGAATCCATAATTTACAATACAGCAGTTACAATGACACGCCAAACAGTAAAAGTAAAATAAAAAATAAAATCAGAAAAAAAACACTAAACGTTCATATAATTAGACTTAAAACAGAAGTAAGACGGCTATGAAAAATCTAGATATGAAGCTAACTTCACAGCTATCCAAAGTGGCGTCCGTTATATATAGCAGCTTATCTATGATACATTCAAGATAAATGATAGGTTTATTACTTGCCCAAAGCTACAACCACATTAGTTTTAAACACTCTGTGTGACAGAGGGAGGTACGAGGCATTGCGTAACCCTCAAGCCAGCACCCAAAGAATTAATACCTTTTTTTTTCCCTCTCCTTAAAGCCTACCACTATACTACAGTATAAATTAGGTCTATGCAATAAGTAGCTACCTTTGAATTTCATTACTAGAAATGGATAATTTCAAAGTCTTTGGTGCTGCTAAAAGCAACTTGGTATAGATGATACACAATCTACAAATTGAAGGAAAAAAAAAATAATTGAAATATGCACATAATTTTCATGTCCCTGACGGAATGTATTAAATAAGCAGTCACCACCCCACAAAGTAAAAACACAAAATATAATGTAAGGAGGCTTTAAAAACTGACACATGCATAAAATGAAAAAGAAAATTGCACACAGAGAAAATAAAACCTCACATCTTGTCAAGCTTTTAGAGTAAATATCTGATGCAATTCATCAAATACTGCATGGTTTGCCCGAGCTGCAGTTATGTTAACCTCGACAGTGCTGGAACGGTCTGCAAAACATTGCACAGCAACATGTGGACGTATCTGTCAAAACATGAGTTCAAAGGTCGTCTCCCATAACCTAACCAAAATCATGCCACCTACTCTAGTAGATATAATGATCCATCCAATGAGACAAACACACACCAAAAAGAAATAGGAAAAAAAAAAAAAAAAAATCCACATTTGGACTATATTGCATTTCTGGTCACCGTAAGATTACTGAACGTGCAGCCAGCATTGTTCCTGTGCTACAACAACAAAAAATTAAAATAAAACCAAAGCGCATCAAGGCTATTCAACGCTTGCTAGAACTAGTTCATTCTTTAAAAAACAGACAGTAAGTTTACTCTACAGCAAAAACATGCTGTTCTATTGGTAACACCCGGAACCAAACCAAAAATATTAAATCATACCACACGAAAAAAAATAAAAATCTAACTGAGCATTACTCAAGTTATCCAAAATAGATATTTATATAATCAGCAGATCTGAAGATTAAGTGCTGAACTCGACATTAATATATTAAGTAGTAACATTAACAACCTCAAATAGTTAAGGCACTATGTGTGGGAACAGTTTACAATGCAGCTGAGATTATTAGGACGACAACATTGAAGAGCGCGGTCTAGGCAACGTTTTTTTTTTCTTCTGCCCATGCAAAAGACACATGCAATGTGAAGAACATCTTCATAGCTAAGTGATCCAACACTGACACATCGAGACATAAGAATACAAACGCATTACTGATACACTGTACTGCTGACATTGTGTGCATTTGTTGCTCTAAACCTGTACACTGAATGGCTTCCCAAATGTAGACGTGTCTTGCACTAAAGTTAGAAGGCAATTGTATAAAAAATAGCAGGAGATTGATTGGAATTCTGCTCCTGTAAGTCACCTGTCTAGAGTTACTATAGAAGAAGAAAACAGGACGAAAGACAATTTATACCAAATGTGCAAAACACATTAAAAGTGATTTTTTTTTTCTTTTAAAGCTCAAGATTGATTAAATTGCACCCAAGTCTACATGATTCAAAAAAATATTTGATTTTTTCCTGTGCCATGGCAAATACTTATTAAAAGCCATGTTCTCTTAAAATAGTTTTTTTCTTCTTCTTCTTCTCCAAACTATGTGTTTGAATCTTTGAGCTTCCACTACGCGACCTCCGGTTCTCACATGAATGTATACTGGTTGAGTTTTGTCGGACTCATTGGAAATCCGGTGTAAGCAGGAGATGCTGCAATGTATGAGTGGGAGGTGAAAATTGGCTTGTACTGAGTCTGATGCATGGTAGGGGAAGGTAAGAGACGAGGATTTATGCCAACTGCAACCTGGTGAACAATGCCACTGTGATGAGACAGATTGTAGGTCGGATGCTGTAAAATAGGCCTTGAGGTACAAGGAGAGGCAAGAAGGTGGGCTACGGGACCAGCAGTGGTCAGCTGTGCTGATGGTGGGTATGAGAGAATGGCAGGCTGTCCTCCGAGGTGTGCGCTTCCAGCCAGATGTGCATGGACTGCACTATGATTTGGACTTCCATGAGGAAGGGTGAAAGGATGACTGGCAACAGTGGGTGTCAAGTATGGCTGCTGCCTCCTGTGCCCATAATTTCCATTCCATTCCTGGTGGCCAGATCCAAAGTGCTGTATCTGTCAAAAAACACAGTTTAGTTCACTCACAATACAGAATGTATAATGCAGATCTATATTAAGGGACAAATATTAAGCCACTTAAATATACAAATAAATCACAGAGATCATTTTTTAATAATAGAAAATATATCAGATATTGTTAAAGGATCAGCACTGACTTCCATTGCTCAGTTCTTTATAATTCAGTATTTGCTTGATTAGCTCATTCATTCTGATACTTTAACACCTGTCTATAGTTTAATTCACAATATAGAGTATGGGAAATGGTGAATAGGCAGATATTGGTTCATTCACAGCTTGGTTACAGTTTTGTGAGCCAGGCTACAAATAGAGATCTCTTGAGCAACGGACAGTGGATTCAAGTTGCCATGGCTTGGATACTTTGCAGAGTCTGTCTTGTTTGCGTGTGCACTAACAATTTGAATGGTAGTTGCAATGTAAGAGAGGAAGTCATTGCTCCAGGGAACAGTCATATAATATCACTGGTTTTTACATATCATCTCAATCATTAGGCATGGAGACAAGGGAGTAAGGCACTCTCTGACCCATTGCAATGATGTTAAGTTGTTATTGAGGTCAGAGCAAACATTTAATTTCCTAAATATTTATGAGTTGGAATCATATGCAACAAAATGGCTAGTACCTGGCTGAAATGAAGAGGCTGCTGCTGCTGGAATGCTGATGTGCGTTTCTGCTGACGGTTCCCCTGGCCAGTAGAATGGTTGATTCTCCCTGGGGCAGAGCGACCTTTTATTAAAGGATGACAAACAGGATCTGGAAAACAGAAGCTTCATGTCAATCAGCTTCCAGGATTTGACAACAAACATTTAATCAAAAAAACATCACACTTCAAATCTTCCAGTGTGACATCCATGAATGTAATATAGCGAATGGTAATATTTACAATATAAGCTAGTGGTTCACCATCGATCAGCATGGCGTATCTACAAAATTAAGATTAAACATTCTAATACACAAAAGGGCAATTATGCCTCTTTTTCAATAGATTAACCAGCATGTTATATTCTCAGCCATATTTCCTCCCTCATCATGCAACCCTAGCCAGGCTGTCTCTTATTACCATATATAACATTAACCCCTAAATCCCTTACAAATTCCCTCCATTTCCCTTTTAGCCACCTTGTCACATGTTTTACTTCTCCCACATGTTTTCAATATATACAGGGAACACAACTTTTTTTGGCGGTCACAAGCCATTATTTTAAGAGTCTCAATCGGTTCAGTGTTGCCAAATAAATAAGAACATATGGTGGTTAATGACTGGCAGCCTGTCTGCTCTAGTAAAACCCAAATCACACAAGAGGAAAAAATGCAGTCATCTAAACTACCCAACCGGTCCACAGCATCAAAGAGTTCATACAGGCTGCTATCTTAGGGCATAATGAGGTAAGCAGTCACTTCTCACCAGCCTATCTGTTGGGAGTGGTAAGAGCCTGCCACATGTGACTTCTACAACATTGTGCATGTTTGTTTTCAAAAACAAATAAAGTACACAAATTACTACTACTACTACTACAAAAACAAACAAACAACATAATCTTTAAACATGCTCAATGATTACGGGTATATGGACTAAATATTAAATCGGTGAGTTATGAACTGTGTGAGGAAATGACAGTTATTTCGGTTGACTTTTTTTGCATTCGGTAGCTGTAACTACCGAAACACCGACCATCCCCCTGGCTCTTTATCTTCAAAGAGAATAGTCAATTAAGTGCTCTCCCTGTGTGGTCACCGTTCGTATAGTCAAACGACACATGCAGGAGAAAACTGCGGCCATCTTGTTCGCACGAAAGGAGGCAGCGGGACTTGGTCGTCGAGTGTCTGGAACGAATATCGGACACTCAACTTCTCGAATACCGGTCAAACAGCCAGGAGAGCGCTGTTCGGCAGTTTTGCTCCCCACGAACCAGGGGAACAAGCGCTACTATGAGCCAGGGGGTGCAGTTCGTGCATTTATTAGTTTTTAAGACTTGTCGAAATAGACCGACCGCACAGCCTAAACTCATGGAACTGTTTCTGTGCAGGAGCCTCGTGTGCGGTTAGTCAAAATTGGACTTTCATAAAATTCCAAAACCCCGTTGGTCACCCAGATCAGGGCTATCAGGAGATATAACATTTGTGTGGATTTTATGGGTCTTGGGGTGCTTTTCAAGTTTTGTGAAAAAATTTTTTTTTTCTGCCTGGAGATAATTGAGTTATTACATTATCTGGCTCAATTATCTCTAGGCAGAGAGGAGGGAATTATCTGTTTGTATTGGGAGTGTCATACTTTGTCACTGTATTATTATTGGCTGTAACCTTTGTGTCCCTGTCCCCCACAAAGTCCATGTGTGAGTGCCCCTTGCATGTGGACTTGCATAAAAGCCAGTGCGGCACCCATTAAAATAATTCCTGTTACACCCTTCATCTAGTTTCGGATGATGTTTGGGTACCTGTCTACTTTACTGGGAGAATATACTTGGGAGACTCATTCGTGTGGAGAATCGTTCGACTCAGCACCCGAACTGCGAGCTATAATCACTCAGGCTCAGGCAGTTTGGGAGGAAATAGACAAAGGGGTAGCTGTTACACCAGTGATCGTTACAAAAGGTAGTCCAAAAACTTTCCTAAAACTGCAATTGGAAATAGTTAAAATGGAGATATTTCTATTATGTAATCACTATCTGCTGTTTAGTGAATAAATCCCAATATCAGCCACATTTAAGTAACAAGTCCATGGGGCTTATGTGTTCATCACCAAACAAATGAAAGCAGTTTCACTGATTCCTACATAGCAAGATAAAACGTCATATCTGACCTTTGTTTGACACCCGATGTGAATTGACACGGCGGTTTTCTATCCTGATGGGTGGAACCACAACCGTGCACACTGCAGGTTTGCTCTCAGCTTTCTCTGAAGTCCGAGTCTCAGTGTTTTGATTAGGATCCCTGACAAAACTGCTCTCTACAAACGGGCTGTCATGCCCCGAAGAATCGGAACTTGGAGATCCATCCACAGTGTCGCAGCCACTCTCTGGCTCATCATCTGACATGCTGCAAAAGTGAGAAGGAAAAAAAGCAATGTCAGCCAGCATCTGAAAAAGCTGCACAACTTACAAAAAAAAGTGACTGTAAAACCTATAAGACAATTGAGATATACTGCTTTACAGACTATGACTACTTCCAATCAAAATAAATACATCACATCAAATACAGTGCAAACCTTTAAACTCAATCCTGAAGGCCCCACTAGCAAAATCACGTGGACAATTCAGCAGGCTTGTGTGCGGTTTAATTCCCAATGATTGCATATAAATAGTCAACTACATTTATGTCAATATGAAATACATTTTTATTCTACAAAGAATATGGGAAATAATAAGTAGTCAGCTTTTGCCAATGTCTACAACAATGCCTGCAAGATGTAAAGGGACACTATAGGCACCTAGAGAGATTTAGCTTAATGAATCAGTTTTGTTTTATAGAACATGCCCCTGCAGTTTAACTGCTCAATTCTCTGCCATTTAGGAGTTAAATCACTTTATTTATGCAGCCCTAGTCACAGTCTGGTTACACATTTCCTGTGCAGAGATGTTTAACCCCTTAGTGAGCAGGCCGCTTTTCAATTTGGGACAATGGCTGTTTTTACATTTCTGCGGTGTTTGTGTTTAGCTGTAATTTTCTTCTTACTCATTTACTGTAACACATATTATATACAGTTTTTCTCACCATTAAATGATCTTTGTAAAGATACCATTACTTTCATCATATCATATATAATTTACTATAAAAAAATCTTTTATAAAATATGATGAAATAATGAAAGAAAGAAAAACAAAACAAACAAACAAAAAAAAACACACACAAAGGACCACTATAGTGCCAGGAAAACAAACTCGTTTTCCTGTCACTATAGGGTCATTAGGTCCCCCCCACCCTCAGGGTCCCACTCTCTCCAGGCTGAAGGGGTTAAACGCTTACCTTTCTCCAGTGCCGGGAGCATTCAATCAGTCCATAGGAAAGCATTTCTCAATGCCTTCCTATGGACGTCAGGGGCTTCACTGTGATTTTTACAGTGAGAAGCGCAGAAGTGCCTCTTGCGGCTGTCAGTGAGACAGCCACTAGAGGCTGGATTAACATTAGTGTAAACATAGCAGTTTCTCTGAAACTGCTATGTTTACAGCTGCAGGGTTAACCCTAGAGGCACCTGGCACCAAGACCACTTCACTGAGCTGAAGTGGTCGGGGTGGCTATAGTTGTCCTTTAATGAACTTTGACCTCCAAATTTGCTACGCATCTACAACCGCCAAAAAACAACCATGCTAAATAGTTTCAAAATTTTGTCCGGAGTTTAGAAATACCCAATGTTAACATGTTCTTAGCTTTTTGTTTGCAAATTATAGGGCAATAAGTACAACTAGCTATTGCCAAACCATTTTTTTTTTTTTCAAAATTAACAAAAGTTACATTCTAACATGGATATCTGTCAGGAATCCCTGAATAACCCTTCATATGTATATATTTTTTAAAAGAAGACAACCTAAGCTATTAAACTTGGGGTATTTTGACTCTTTTCTCTTTTCATGCAACCATTTTACCACCAATCTTTGCCAAATAAAAAATGTAAAAATAATAATTGGTGATTTTTTTGACAGACACAGCAATTTATGAATACACGTACTGAGAACTTTAAGAGTTATTGCCAGGGAACACCCCAATATCTGTTCAGCAACATCTCCCAAGTACAGTGATACCACCCATGTATAGGTGTGTCAGGTTCTCTGGGGGCTAAAAGACCTTATTTGGGGGGTGCGCATTCCAGTTTTCCAACTTGGAATTTTCACAGCTGGTCATCATGCAGCCATGTCCTATTTGGGACATTTTTGAAGCCAGCCAATGTAACTTACCCCCAATCAAACCATATATTTTTGAAAAGTAGACAACCCAGGATATTCAATTTGGGGTATGTCCAGTCTTTTTTAGTAGCAACTTAGTCACAAACACTGGCCAAAGTTAGCATTTATATTTGTTTGTGTGTTAAAAATGCAAAAAACAATTATGACAGCTAACTTTAGCCAGTGTTTAGTAGTGGCTAGTAAAAAAATACATATCCCATTTGCAATATCTTGGGTTGTCTTCTTTTGCAAATGGTATACCATCATAGGGGTTATTCTCATTCCTGGGCTACTATATGCTCTCAGAGGCAACATAACCAATCTGGCAAATTTCAATGTGAAAGAACACACTTATATTTTACACTGCAACTTTCAAAAACACTATAAAACCTGTACATGGGGGGTACTGTTCTACTCGGAAGACTTTGCTAAATACAAATATTAGTGTTTCACGTTTCAGTGAAAGTGCCGTTTGTGTGTGAAAAATGCAAAAAACTTCACTTTCACTGACAATATCATCGCTGTGATATGTTTTATTATTTATTTTAATCTTCACCGAGTGCCTCGACCCCTCGAGGCAATCAGCACAGGCAGAGCATCGGAAGTCTACCTAATGGTGTCCGATGCTCTGCCTCACTGCCGGGCGCCACGTGGAGCAACCTGGAACTGATCGGTGACCGGTGGCCCAGCAGTGAGTGGAGGTATTGCAGGATGCCTCGACATCGAGACATCGCTGCAATACAGTTATACTAGCTGGAAGCAATCATGATCGCTTCCAGCGCTCTAATTAGCTGCGGACGTATCCGGTAGGTCCACGGTCCTTAAGGACCGTTTTTTGTTGAACATGACTGATACGTCCGAGTGTGGGATGGGGTTAAACTTCCAACGTCTGTTTAATTGTTAATTTCTAATCTCCTGCTCTATTAATAGTCTTCTAGACCCAGCAGGAGCCTCCTGTGTGTGTAAACTTCAAATAGAGCAGGAGATACGTACTGCTAAAGTAAACTCACTGTGTTGTCAAACTTGACTGAAAATTAAAGCATTTTGTTTTCATGCATGCTGTGTCAGTCACAACTGGGGGATTGTGTGAACTGAGCATTGAGACAGCAGCAGCATTATCTATACACTAAAACGGCTTCAAATTCCTTTAAGAAGATGCTACTTTAGGTATCTACTGTACAGGACAAGATTTGATAGAGCTTTATAAAAATAACCTCATTCTCATTTTTCTACATTGATATCAAGCTCACAGTTTTTGCAGATAGGAAGACAGATAGTCTTGGAATGTACAAGTAGTAGAATCTTTCCCCGAAATCTCTGCACAATGCATGTCTATACACAGAGGTAAGTCCCTTTCCAAAAACAATATGCAAGCATTTTAGCAGAATGGAGCAACATCCGTCACTCCAATATTACTCTACACCAGAATATGAAGAATAAAAAGTAACTATAGCGCAATATGTTTTTGCTTTCCTGTATTAATAAATCCATTTTTATATTTCTGTATGCTTGGCAACTTACAGTTCAGTGCTTCTTTAAATATCTCATATATAGAAGAATTTTAAATTATGATTACTTTTATTTGTAACAGCACACAGAATTACAATTTGGGATGTTCATGACCACTTAAACTAGTTACCTGTTTGGTCTTTTGCATGGAGATGGGCTGGATTGACCTGAAGAACTGGTGCTTAATGTGCTGTCAGGGCTACTGAGGGAACACACACGATCAATATTCAGGGTGCTCTGACAAGCTTCACAGTCCAGGCTGCCCTTACACCTGTTAACAAAGGAGACATGTTAATTCACTCTCACCCACTGTTCGCTTTAAAAATAAATTTAAAGTCTATGCACAATAACCACTACAAGTCTGTTGTAGTGGTCATGTTGCTAATAGACCATGGGTGGAATTACCTTAAAATGTTTTGGCACAGAATGTCCATAGTCTACTAAAAGCATTACCACTGCAACAAGCTGTTGAGGTTGTGTTGTTTAAACTGCCCCTTTGAGTTGCACCAAAGGAGATTAATTCAAAAGACAAATGTGTCTTGGTAATGGACATACTGTATATTGTATTATGTATAAGCACAACCTAAAGCACAGACTGGAAAAAGGAGAGACCATGATTTTGCTGAAAGCTGCACGTAGCTCAGTTCACGAAACTGCGGTATGGCAGCTTTCATTTCTTACAGAAGTTCCAATCATACTATAAGATAAGTGGAACTGCTCTTTGTGGATAAACTACTTACAGATAAATCCCTGCTAGACAAGAGTTCACCTGGTAAGAAAACTGTCCATAAACCAGAACAAGTGATTGGAGCATCTCTGCCTGGTGTTTCTTCTGGAAACTTTGAAAGGATTTAAATTTTTCACTTTATTATTGTTTTATAGGTTTATCATGACGGAAGCACCCTTCAGATAAGGAATGATATAGAAATTTTAGGTGACAGTACACATTTTTTAAAAAGGCACAGCGCGTACCATGACCAGCATAGCCAATTACAGTAATTATGGTGAAGGAAGCTATCCCTGAAAACGTGCATTTAATTCACTAATTTTCTTGATAATCTCCGACACCTAAACTCCATGTTCTTTCTACTCACTTCATACAGAGAAATCTAGTCGTCCTTTTGTATGGCATAAGCACATCAGTGAAACGGAGCAGCACTTAGGCACCAGATATTAACAAGAAGATATTAAAAGGTAAGGTTTCAGGGACAGCTTCCTAGACCAATAACCAATATAACAGGCTGTAGAAGAAACGCTTTTTGTTTGGAATAAATCGGACTCAAGATTCCCACTGACTCACAGTGGATATTGATGTAGACAGTGCCACACCAGAAAATTGCAAGTAACTTACTCTCGCAATGAAAGTGTCTGTGTTGGATCCTCTTCGTCTGTGTCACTGCTGATGGTGATGACACTCACTGCCGGACTTGGTGAATCTGCTATAACTATTGTTTGCCTCTGTTGGTTGGAAATGTCGGGGGCCGGCCCCTCAGAAGCCTTACACAAGTTCTCCTCCTCTTCTGAGGAGTTCTGATTGTCCTGCTGTAAGGCGCAATCTTCCTGCTTTCTGGTCTTTGAGCTGTTTAATATCTTTGGAGAGGCAGTTGGTGGATTGGGGACAACTGTGTCTATCATTGGGTTACTTCTGCAAAGATGAAAATAGAATTATGATTGTTGATGATGTTGTGGTTATGATGTTTTTAAAACAGATGAGGAATGCTAAGATTTTAAAAGTGAAAAATCCATTACAACTTATGGAAAATTCTCAGCACAGCTAGTGCAAAAATAATTTAACTTTAACCACGAGACTCCTGTTGATCTGCGGAATTAGAACTCCATTAGGAAAGAAAAATGTCAGTGACTATAAAAGTTTTGAATTATGATTATATATATATTATTTATTAATTGCAGCTCAATCACATACACATTTTCTCAATAATAAATGGATTAAACAAACCTTATCACACTTCATCAATCCCACTCCCCTGTAACAGCTAGCTTAACAGCTCAGTATCACTGAGTAAGTGATAAGATATACATTTAGCTCTCCTGGCTGGAGAAGTAAGGGATCAGCACCAGGCCATTCACTCCTTGCTTACCTGTTTTGACAGACTTTATTTCTTTTGTTAGCAGTGGGCTGTGGCCACACGACATGAGCAAAGCCTAAACTAATAGGCTGAGGGGCAGATAATGTCATTTGGTTGGTTAAAAGAGGCTGCAGAATCATCGAGCTGTAATGGTTTCCATGTGGAATTACTTTCCTAAAGAAAAAGATAAAAATGATGTTGTGAATTTGAGATTCTAATTTAGAGAACACAAGATTAGGAGCCATGCAGAATCACCAAGCAGTAAAAAGCAGTTTAAAAAGTACACAATTATCTATATAAGAAACTGTTCACCACCTATAAAGATAAAAAAAATGTTTTTTATAATGAGGATATGTAACAAGGAAATGTACATGGCAACATTTCTTCAATTAGATCTCACCCAACAATAGCTTTTAGTTATGTGAGAGACTAGAGCTCCTTATTTTTATGTATTAAATTAGAAAGTTATAAGCTGGTATTATCTAGTTCTTATTCTATTGCACTAGAAAACCATGAATTCAACAGGACGAGCACAATTTAGGGTCCTTGTCATGTAAACCGGGGTATGTGCTCGTGTCCTGAACCAAAAGTAGGAAACTACAGAAAGCTTCCCACGAAGCACAGTGCAAGTGTATTGTTAGATCAGTTTTCCCAACACAAACTCAACACTTTTCTGCCTTTAAAAAAGAAAAAGCATTTTCAGTACCACTTTAAGCAAGAGCAGTAGTGATGGGTCAGGCCAGTACAGCTGTCAGCTAACTTTGTTTGCATAAACATCTGAGTGGTATCCATTGCAAAAATATTTGTGTCTCATCTGTCTTCTAATCCTTCCTAGTGAAACCATCATCTTTAACAATCTTGGCTAATAGACGACTAATAGACACCTAATCTAACCCCAGTTAATCACTTATTGACATATAGAGTGCAACAATAAGAAGCTAAACCGGCTCACTAATACACTAGCTGGGACAGCCCCACAGTCATGACTCAATGATCTACTGCAATGAAAAAAAAAAAATTTAAGCTGTAAAACCAGCACAGTTTTTGCAATAGTGCTGCAGTAGTGTTAATCTTGACCATTGCCCAGTCATAGAGTAAGCCTTGAGAATAGCTTACCCCCAGTCTCCAATTCTTTGTGCTCCAGCCATTGTGTCAGAGGCAAGTGTTGTTGTTGGAGCCATAGTTGTCACCTGTTGCCAGGCAGGAACCAATATTTGCTGTGTTCCATTAGACCACGCATGCTAGGATAGAAAGAATAATATAGTCAGCAAAGTAGATTCAAGCACGGCTTATAATGCATTCAGCATTACAAAGAAAACATGAGAGCCTTAAGAGTCAAATACAGATATTTATTTTAAGAAAGCCTACCTGAGAAAGGACACCAGGTCTAATCTGCAGAGGCATGGCTGCTGCCTGCGTTACCAGAGGGATTGCATTATCCACACGCACTGAGTAACTTGTCGGCTTTCCATTTGGTGGGATTCCTGTGTAAACAAGAAGCAAAATAATTTGTAGTGGTTTGTTTAAAATAGTGTTGTAAATTCAGGTGGAGTGGGCTAATTTTTCCCATATTGTAAAATAATGTTAATACAACAAAATGCAACAATTGTTTAAAGGAAAACTATACTGCTAGGAAAACAAAAAGGTTGTTTTCCTAACACTATAGCTCCCTATTGGAAGTGTCTCTAGAGGCTGTCTGGTGGAGTTAACCCAGCAATGTAATTATTGCAGTAATTACAATTTCAGGGTTAAGGGGCCTGGGACAGTGCACCCAGATCACTTCAATGAGCTGAAGTGGTCTGGGTGCCTATAGTGTCCCTTTAATACATTTGTACTAAATACACATCAGAGAAACAGAGAGTTTGTTTCTGGTGCCCACTGCAGTATATCAATAATGTGGAACAATAATAGCCAGGACCACTGAATCTGCAGATTGTTCATGAATCCCTTATGGCATTGTATTATAGCTTATAACTGTAACTTTTACATATCACAGATTCTCTGCATTAACGCTGAACACATGAATACCTTGCAATGTTGGAGGGCAAAGGATCAGTGTCTGCTGGAAAGCATCATTGCAACCAAACGGAGCAGTTCCTGCCTGCACGGGTATCGCATGGTGTATAACTGAATGCCCAGATGTTGGTAAGGCCTGGGGATAAAAAATAAATAAATAAAATCAAGTCAAATATAGAAAAAAAAAAAAATCACATTCTTTACACAGTATGAAACAATAATTAATGACCGTGGAAAGAAAAGGTTTCCTAGCTTTAGAATTTGTGAATTGCAGTGGAAACCTTCGCCACACAAGTGTGCGTTACACCATAAAAAATGCCTTGGTAACTGGACATGCTTTCACTGTGCTTATGTTCCACACCTGGCCAGAGTTGGCAGTGTATTCAAATTGCATGTTAGCACTCTTCTTATAAGCAGGCATAGCTGAAACTTTAAGCCATATCCACCAGCCTGAAAAATGCAGGGCACTGGGGAACAACCTGCAACTTCACCAACTCCATAGAGATCAAACAAAACCATGAATCAGTTACCTAGTTCTCAGAGCTGGAGCAGTTTGGGGTTTTCAGTGTTTTATAGCACGAGTAGGAGGAGAAAGGAGTGTATCATTATGTTAATACAAGTTTTAGTAACATTAAGTTGTCCTGCAGGATGGGCTCAAAGTAAAACCCCATCATTGGTACTGCAGCTAATCTCACTCTGACACAGATCTTTCATTTCACCACCAGAGGGCTCAAACGCAACAACTTTTGTATACAAGAACACGCAGAAAAGAGGAAGATTGTCTTGCAGGGTTTAACGCAGACTTCCTGCCTTACAAATTTGCCTTTTTAAAAAAGAAATAAAAAACTCCATACTGCTGTACAAGCCTCGTGCAGAATATTTTAATCATCAGTAATTAAATTTGTATTATAATGCTGGGAAATGTCAATGAAAAACAAAATCTCTATAAAGGAATCATGTCATGTTTGTGATTAGGGTGTATTAAATTAAGCTTTTTTTTTATTTTATTTTTTTCATTCAAGTTTGACGATGCTTGGATGCACTTTTTCTTTGAAACTATTTCTGTGGCTGGTTTAATTGTTTGGCACATGACATTTTGAACATTAAGGATTGGCGTAAGTAATGCTTACGATTTCAGTCTGCGGTATTTTCAGCTGGAACCCAGCATGAGAGCGTGACTGGCTGTAATTCACAATATGCAGGATCATGTGAGTTAGAAATCATTGGCCGTATGATCATCATGATAACAGAGCTCACTAAACTGCTTATTCTGCACAAGTAAGTGGACGGCTGTTAGCTTCTGCTGAACATTTCATCCTAGTAAAGGCTTTAGTAATGTGTACTAGTGTCATAAACCAAATATAAAACAAAAATGACAGTACCCCTTTAGAAATATAAATAAAATGTTTAAAAAAATCATTTACTTCCGTCAACTTAATCTTGGGTAATGACATGATTCACAACACTTACCTGACCCCTGACTGTACCAATTTTGGTGAAGCCAGCTGAAATATTAGCTGCATTGGCTGCCACAATCGGTCTCATTATGGATGTTTTATTGCGGTTGGCTGCATCGCACAAATAGGGTCGTGACTTGCAAACATCCACTATATGGAAACAAGATTTTACACTGCAAGGGAAGAAGACAAAAGCAATAAGCCTCAAACATCTCGATAGCTGCTATGGTAAAAGCAATCTACCATTTTAAGGGCCTGGAGTATAAGCCCTAACTGTCTAAAGGCAATCAATGTAGTCAGAAACAGTTAGGTTTGGAAGTGATTGGCTTAAATGTGTGAAGACTGGGAGACCCTGAATCCATATTTGAGGTGTTTATGGTGCAGAGAACGTAGGGTAAAATTCAGTCTTTCCAGCCATAGGAGGAAACTCTAACTAGTTTTGGAAAGAGAAGAATGAGCAAAGACCTATAGTGACTGCATGTATTTCTACATGTGGTTTAATACTCTGGTGTACTTTTGGACAGTAAGATAAGCGGGGGCGGGGGGGAATAAAAGAGGAGTTTTACAAGATTAATATAGAATTTGTAAAGACAAGCACAGGAGGTGATATGCCACTGAAGTAAGTACAGATGTCAGTTTTGGCTCAAGTGTATAATTATAGAAAGCGTCTCCAAGTCATCTACTGTTGAACTAATTAAACTCATCAATATGAATGAACATGTTAATTTGAGACACACAGACACAACTAAACCTTTCCAGCTGCAGTGGTTTGAGGCAACATGCTACAGGGCCAAACTTGGACTCTAACAGAGAATTATGGGAAACAAAGCTCAGCAACAGTTGTATGACCAAGGTCAACTCTTAAAATAGCTTCCTGTTATCAAAAACCTAAAGCATTGGCAAAATATTGCATTTGATAAATGGAGATAATGGGCTGAAAAGTAAATATTTGAGATAAGCAGATGTTTAATGTAACATGCCAAATACCATAAACACTACAACCCTCGGTAGAAATTATGATTTCAGGAGTGCTGGTACCTTACCAAGGTGAGAAGTCAAACCGTTTGACCCTCTCAGCCGATGAGTTCGCCCTGCACAGGGCAATGGGTAGCTTGCAAAAGCTTGTTAGATTGTATAGATATATTTTAATTAAAAATACACACACCAAAAAAAACAACCTCTGCACTGGCATCAAAAATGCAAGTCTAGAAGCATATAGATTTTTCATGTACTTAAGCCTTCCAATGATCCTAAAGAACAATGCAACCGAGTCAAAAATCAAGTTTTGATTTAAATATAAATAGTAGCAAACTAGCCAACATGTCTCAATGCAAAATTTGATGGCAAATAATGCTAGGTGATAAGTGAAAAGTGTATTTACATTTCTAAAAAACACACTGTGCATTCACTACTACAAGTGGAGCCACATTTTCCAATATTAGTACATCAATAACAGAATAAGAAGGCTGATTACACATTTTGGTGTAATAGAGAAATAGCAATAACAGACTTAAATATATTCCAAAAGAAAACATACATGAATTTAATTATAAATTTTTCCATTTATGGTGTATCTGATATACAATCTGCAAAACCTGCAAATCTCCTGTTTAAAGCCTTTACAACAAGCCCTCCCCTTCTAACTCCGCCCAGACTTTCTGTTGCTGTCCATTTACAGACTTCCAGATGCGGCTCAATGAGAAGACTTTGCAAGGCAGAGGACACACTCTTCATACATAGTGCTTTATGGGTCCAGAGTGTGCCTTGACAAAAAATGCTGGGAAACTTACTGATTACTGTGTGGGAAATCTAAAAGGTGCTTCATGGTAACAAACGAGTGGTTCAAGGTATCAGTCGGAGTGATTCTCGCATCAGCATCAATCATCAACATTTTCTTTAACAGGCCCACAAATTCCCTTCTATCTGCTTTCTCTGCCACCAAGTCACTACCATCCAGATCCATCACCATGTTCACCTGTGATACAAGAAGTTTAAATATATTGTATTAATCAGTGTTTAAGGTAGTTTGACATTACACAAAATAAATAATGGGTTAAAATTTATGAATTGTTCATCAGGACAAATACTTCTTGATGCATAATTTTAATGCTTCTGTGAACAGTTTCTACAACACATACGTTGACATCTATACAAGTTGTACATAGCTGCCACATGTATATGGTATATGATGGGGAAGTATTCAAGAGTCGGTGGAAATATGTTTAGGCCTTAGTCATATCACCTCACAATTTCACATTTCCCTGAGTAATGTCAAACATTAACCCATGATTTCATATAATATACCATAATCCCATCTATGACACAGTGCTAGTAAGGCAACATTTGCAACACGAAAGGACATGACTTATGGCTGGTTCTACGTTGCCTTGTAATGTGACACCGCTGGATGTTGAGCATTAAACAAAGCTTGCCCAATCATCACCCAAATAAATGGTGGCTCAGTACCAACTGTCAATGAATCTGGGTATATTAATTCTTTTTACGGGCCCTCTACAAAAACACACTAATATAATCCAATAAAAAAACATGTATTAACACAGCTATCATGCAAGCTGAGGTTCAAGTTTAATCCACAGCCACATTAGCATACAAATCCTGGTAAGCACTGGCCTAGAGAAGGGGAGTCCCACCTTTAGCCCTTGTCTGGCGTGTAGAATTTAGAGTAATAAAATTTGGTCCAAAAATAGCTGAAGGGTGGATCTTGGACATCCATGGTCTTAAGCCATGCTTTCTCAATTTTCAAAACATTTTTATGACTGTCAGTATTACAGTCAGTTAAAATAGAGCTAGAATGCGGTGTTTACATCATGCAATAAATATTCACACAGTACTTACATGCACTATATCATCCAAACTGTTAAAAATATACTTCCTGGCTTCCTTAGATTTCATTCCTGTCTCTGCTTCGTGTTCTTCCAAAGTCTGTAGGTGACAGAAATATGAAGGGTTTTAATGCCAAGCAGTACACATGTCTAAATGCAGCAATGATGACCTGAACCAATATGCAGACATGTTAGTTATTCTATGGTAACTATCAAATATCCAAATCCATAAGATTTAATTTGTGGACATTTAGAGGCAAACATTAGGAGGTCATTTTCAAAATGTGGTAGCCTCAAATTGCAAATGGTCTCCTTTGAATAGCCTCAGATAGTTAGACTTAACATGACTCGAAATTGCACCAAATAGTTTATGGATGAAGTTCAGAACAATTCAGTTGAACTAAAAATCTTAGAACATGTCTAAATTCAGGGATATTCTGAGCTGGATCAAAGTCAGAAAACAAAAGTTATATAAAAAAATAAATAAATAAAAAACCTGAAATATGAATAAAACTTCTCAAAAGCAGTTTAAAGTTGTAATGTGGTGTTTATTAACGTGTGCAGGATTTCATAAATGAAGCAAACCGTGCCTCATTTTGCATTTACAGCATTTCATATAAAACTTGTTGAAACTATGCAACACATGTACTCCGATAACTGCTCCAAGTCTTATGATGAGCGGACTGGGGTTTTTCACCCCCTTAAAACTAAGGAAACCCTCAAATATGGTGGTAAAATAAATGAAGCCTGAAAAAAATGCATTGATAGATATATATATATATATATATATATATATATATATATACATACACACACAAAATATAATACAATAAAATTCTGTACACTTTTCTCGTTGAGAAGTTTTGAAAGCTTACTTTTAGCTTCCAGCTGGGGTATGGAGCATCAGGGTCACGACAGAAAAATCTGGAGGTTTTTGTACCCACATTTAACAATTGTTCTCCAGGTAACCCTTGGGTCTGGGAAATGTATCGGATCTGGAACCAAAAAAAAAAAAAAAATATCATACATTGTTGATAAACAGAGGATGACTTGCACACAGGGCAACCATTTCACAGGTTTTATTACGGCAACTAGCAGACTGTTTTAAAATATTATTGGCCTACAAAATAAAGTTGTGGTCATTCTACCCATATCAAGAACCACAGATGAAAGACAAAGACTCATCTGGTAATCTCTATAAACCCTCAATTCATACAGTGTTTTTTTTTTTATTGTAAGTTTTATTTTTATGTGGGTGTTGTGTATGTACAATACACATAAAAAATACTGAGAGCCAAGTGGAATTTGCTGTGACTTGAAGTCTGGCTTCCAAATCAAAACCAAACTTGCCACACCTCGCCTTACAAAATGTGATACAACTCTCACTGCCATGGAAAAGAAGTCTCCAAATAGAATGATAAAACTTCACATGAAGCACTTATTCTATTGCAATGGCTCTAGCTACACTATCAAAACCTCCACATTGAGTGACGGTACATGTCCGTAGTCCAGCTATACACCGAACGTAGGCCTCAAAATAATGAGATAAAGGCCATGGTGTTTTAAGATGGCAGACCTGCAGCAAGTCCTAGAATGTGTGTTATAATGAGAAAATAGCTATTGGCCAGAGATTGCCTAGCTGTGAGATACAGTTTCGGAACACATTAAATTTGAGCTGCTGTTAAAACTAAATAAAGGAAGCTGGTTTCTCCAATATAGATAATGAAAATATATAACTTCTGCTTTTTTGACAAAGAATGTTATGCCACTGATACATACATATTGACATATGCAAAGCTTCAGCGTGAAACACTACACTATTTATTTGCACACAAGGAAGTATTATAAAAAAAATGCATGACTTGAATTAGTGAAATTACTTAATTGGACAGCCTACTTGACAAACAGTTCAGCCCTTTTTTTAAACGTGTTTATACAACATTAATAGATGAACATAAATATTCTAGTATATGTATATCTCGAGAGTGGAGTTGGGATCTACAAAATTATACTTCTATGAGAAGCAGTATTGGATGTTCTGGAACAGTAAATTTCACAAAGTTTATGCAACACTAATGTGTTTATATTTTTATTTAACAAATCAAGATTAAAGGACATGAGCATTACTCCAATTTTAGAATATATTCCCACAAAGATTTCTGCTCCTTAGAGATACATGCTAAAGAGGATAAGAAAACAGTCTGATGACATGTAACTTCAATGTTCTTTATGGGTTAATTAAACCACTTTCAACAGTTTTTAAGACAAGCATGTTTATACATGTATTATAATTATAAAATAAAAAGTATGTTTTCTGCTGTGAAATGGTTAACAGGCTCTTCCTAATTCTTGTTTATTACACCGTTTCATATCTTGTACTTTTTTTTTTTATATAACGCTATGTGGGTGGGTTGGCACAATCTTCTCTACCATTTACATTCTGGTTTTCTGTTCTAAGCCCTATATAAATCTCAATGCACTTAAAACAGTTTATAAAGTGCGATTCTGGGTCATCATTATAAAACGTGGAGAAGTCACCAAGGAAACCAATGAACTGTCCGTGCAGATCAATTCAATTTTCAGAATTATGAACCAGAAATCCTTTTGAATACGTAGCAGATTCTGTTTAGGAATACATATGCAAAATAGTGTGCATACCATACGATTCAGTGTCAGGTGACATCACACGTAAAGGAAGGGATTGCAGCACAGAAAGAGCTAATAAGCAGTAGGGCTGCATAAATCCTGGGAGCCATGGCTTACAGTGTGTTATGCCTGTTCAACCTCAGCCACATAAGGCCACATTTCATCTGGTGATTTTGAGGAGGAGCAAAAACGTCTGGGAGCTCTGTCCTGCCTTCAGTAGGAGATACTTATTCCATCAACTAGGAATTATGCTGCCTGTGACTACATTTGGAAGAGAACCATCTTTCTGGCTCCTTATTTCTACATGAATGCATGAACCCTGTTCTGCTGTGCAGAAGACAAGTGATGAACACTAGAACAATTAAAAAACAGGAAGGGTACTAAAATCCCTGCTCATTCCTCTTAAGATCCAGATAATAGATTTGGACTAACAAGAAATACACTAATGTCAATCTCCACAATTTTACAAGGGTCCTTACAGCTAAGGGAGCAGCTTATTCCCACCCATACCTGATCGTACTCCAGTGCTCCAGGGTAAAGCGGCCACCCAAGGAAAAGCTCAGCAATCACACAGCCCAGGGACCACATGTCTATGGCTTCACAAAACGGCAACCCCAAAATTATCTCAGGAGCTCTGAAAAAAACAAAACAAAAACAAAAAACAGTAAAATTTACAAGTTGGATGACAGAATTCAAAATATGATGATACAATAAACGAACTCTGCAATTTAATCAATT
The DNA here is from genome assembly GCA_933207985.1 of Pelobates cultripes. Lineage (NCBI taxonomy): Eukaryota > Metazoa > Chordata > Amphibia > Anura > Pelobatidae > Pelobates > Pelobates cultripes. The sequence goes on from OW240923.1 coordinate 111,587,061, forward strand.
TAGCTAAAGGTTGAAAAGTGACAGAAACCACTGGAACTTTAAATGCCAATCTTTGGAGAACCAGAAGGTGTGAATCTGCAAAAGGTTGCTAGTTCTCATCAATAAAAATAAAAATGAAAATAATATGTAAAATGTTGAGTAAAGCGTCTGTGTCTGAAATTAAAAATATCATATAGAAGGGTTAGTTACAAGTGTGGATAAGATTTTGGTCAGAGCAAAGATGTAGTAAAAGCCATATGATCTTGTGAGTTCTATAGACAAAGTAAGAACTCCAAAAATGGAAGAAGACTGGACATTCACAGGTCAGCTATCTTCATTATTCAAATTGACAGTTGCTATTTGAACTCTGAAAATATATTGTCAACATTAAAGGGACACTATAGTCACCTGAACAACTTTAGCTTAATGACGCCGTTTTGGTGTATAGAACATGCCCCTGCAGCCTCACTGCTCAATCATCTGCCATTTAGGAGTTAAATCCCTTTGTTTATGAACCCTAGTCACACCTCCCTGCATGTGACTTGCACAGCCTTCCATAAACACTTCCTGTAAAGAGAGCCCTATTTAGGCTTTCTTTATTGCAAGTTCTGTTTAATTAAGATTTTCTTATCCCCTGCTATGTTAATAGCTTGCTAGACCCTGCAAGAGCCTCCTGTATGTGATTAAAGTTCAATTTAGAGATTGAGATACAATTATTTAAGGTAAATTACATCTGTTTGAAAGTGAAACCAGTTTTTTTTTTCATGCAGGCTCTGTCAATCATAGCCAGGGGAGGTGTGGCTAGGGCTGCATAAACAGAAACAAAGTGATTTAACTCCTAAATGACAGTGAATTGAGCAGTGAAATTGCAGGGGAATGATCTATACACTAAAACTGCTTTATTTAGCTAAAGTAATTTAGGTGACTATAGTGTTCCTTTAACATTACAGTACATTAAGCTTAGTGTCTACCAACCAATCGTACCAACTAAAAATGTAGCAATACATCCTTTCGTAGGCGGAAGGTTGTTTGCCCTTTGTAAATGTAGATGTAATTTAAAGGTAATTGTTTAACATGTGGGTGGAGGAAATTTGTGGTTTTGGTCCTGCAGGTCTTATCATAGATATCTGATGGCAATATTTGCAGAATAAAAGGTCAAATGCTATGACAAAGCATTCTGTTTTAACTAAAAACACTCTACAATGGAAATAGCTAGAATGTCATCACCATGCTGGCGTAAAACTAGAGCTACTGGCAATGCATCATGGGAGTTGTAGTACAAGAGCTAGCTTTAGTTTAGAATAAAGGGTACACAGACATTACAGGGTTTTATTTTCTATACAAAGTAGCACATTCCCTTCGATGTCACTTTTGTGCAAATACCTTGTCTTATGAATAAACCTCAACTTTATGTAATATGCCAAACTAAAAACCATTTCCACCACATTATATTCCTATTGATTTTACCATTGGTTACATTCACCAATTAATAAGATAACGTAGTAATAATAGGAGGGGAAGGCACATTAACAATTTTAAGCATGTCAATCTGCCAATGGCAAAAAAGATTTGCTGGATAGAAAAAGTGTGCAACACCTGGTTTCATACATTGGAAACAACAAATATATGAACTCCCCTTTCCCCTCCACAAAACAAATTGAATGGGCAAACAATGGGCAAACAATGGGCTCACATAAAACTTCATAAAAAGTGAACTTGAAAATGTTGATACATAAGCCCTGACGTTGCAGTTGTGCCACTATTATCCCAGTCATTTTTGTTATTAACATTTACTTTTTTTTTACCCCCCACATTAAAAAAAAACCACAAAAAAAACTAAAGTGCACGGCTTGCTGATTAGCCATGCAGAAAATGTTATGCCAATCCAGCCATAGGAGAACATACATGCAGCCATGGCAACATGTTAATGTTTAAGAGGCCATAGAGCCAACCGACTCGGTTCAGGGTACGCAGTGAGTAACTCTGTAACCATAGCAAGGTGCACTGTTTGTGTAATGCAACCATGTCATTAATAAAATAAAGCGTTGTTTGTTCCTTCATCAAGATACCGGACAATGAACATTTATGTCACCTGCTCAGGCTATCGGCTTACATACACAGGGCACAAAGTTGACTAGATCACTAAACCCCTCCTTGTTTAACCTAAAAGTTGACAGGATTCTTTGATTAAACAGCATTTTGTGGATGAGGGGCAAATGTCACAGGATGGCACACCAAAGGGGAACACTGAACAAACATGATACTTAAAGACATGTATTTACCATGTGCGTAACTTAAAAATATAAGTACTCATTAACCTCTAAAGTATGGAGTGCACATAAATGTTTTGTTGCGATCCAGGGAGGGTTAAAATGTGGATACCCAGCCTTTGTAGGACTATAACTCCCACAATGCCTTTGTCATCAGTAAAGCATCCAGCGAGTTGTAGTTCTATAGCAGCTGGGTATATACCCGTTGACTGCCCATGGGTAATCCCATGAAGCTTGTATTGCTCACTTGAGAGCTATCATAGATCAGAAAGACAGACCAACAGCTGAAATGCTGCACAGGTGATGGTGACAGGCAGCTGTCAGTGACAGCTGAGACTATCGACACAGCTGTTCTGCAGGAACAAAGACCAACAACCAATGTGCCTGTCTAGTATGGAGGATGGGCAGCTTAGGTTTGTGGATGCAGAGATGTTAATCATTATGAACTAATGTAGTTAATAAAATTAAGTTGACTAACTCAACAGAGCAAAGTCCTAGCAATTTAAATAGCAGCAATGTTTAAAACAAAAAGAAGGAAAAAAAAAAGATACAATGTTCTGGGGAACTCCTACGCAGCAGAGGGGGGGGAAATCCAGTTTGGTTTAACAGAATATTCTATATTAACGCTCAGCAATGTGTAGTGCTCTAGTTGCCGTAAACGTCTTCATCCATCAGTAAACAATGCCTTTGCTGTTAGTTTTTTTTCTGATTAGAAGACTTGTACTCCCATTGCAGACGAAGAGCTATCCATTACTGATTAATCAAAGTCAGATGATTATTGGGGTATTCAGTTAGTCTAAACTTGGAGCCCTACTGTATGATGTAAAACGTATAGTAAATGCTGTCAGCATAAACGTAGGGGAAATGGGGGCGAGAATGGAGGGAACGCCACAACAAACATTTTCTCCACATCTGCATGTTTTATATAAATGGTTACAGCTACATGAATTTGCATTTGGTATGGTGTATGCAAATCTCTGAGGAGCTCTGCCCTATGCTTTTAGATGACATTTCAACGGTCGTGATATTGGTTTTCCTTCACAATATTCTGACATTAGACGTCACTTAAAGTGCACAACGTCCAATACCAAGGAAACAGGCCAATGCAATCAACTGCTGTTTCACGCTCTTTTGCTAATTGCCAAGGATTCACTGTTTACAAATGTTTGCACACACACACAACACAGGCTTTTTGCAACCCCACTGTGCATCAGAGTTCACCCGATTTCACACCAACAGAGAAACAGCACAAGGTCTATTTTCACAATATGCCACAAGCAGCTGTTTTGTAGAAGCACAACTAATTAAAACATGAGTGATGGTGAGGAGATTTAACCTACACTCCTTAAAATATATGCCATCTTTAAGAGACTAAGCCTACCCAATCATACATTTATGTAATTTAAACTGTGTTTACATCAAAGTCATCTGGATCCGGGTATCAAGTGCTTAATACTCTGTAATCATTAATTACTAAAATAGAGTGTGAAACAGTTAATGTGACAGATTAACTAAACCGAGAAAATCTGAATATATTGGTTTCGTGCTCAGTCCACAAAAAGAAATGCAAAATGGTTTTATTTCTGGCAGGTCTTGATTATGTGTATTTTTGGGGTTTTTTCAGGCAAAAAAATAAATAAATAAATCACACATTCACTTCACCCATTTTTCTTTATGTTAGAAAAATAAAATTTCTGCATATGCGATATGTACAGCTATTTTAGCTGAACAGCGTGCATGGAGAAGCAAACAATCATGTTTACTTATAATAAAATTACAAAAAAAACTTGAATTAAGCAAAGTATATAAGTGAATAGGAGTCAAATTATTTTGTATCTTTTCTTTTTGTTAATATCAAGCGAAAAGGAAATGAGAAGACATACAAAAGCCATCAGCAGAACTACATATCCCATAAAGCTATGCAGGGCTGCCACATAGCACTAGGCTTCACAAGGACACCATGTGGCCAAAATAGTGGAGACGATAATTAAGCAACAAATGCAATGGCAAATGGCAAAGTAGACAATCAAATTATTTTGTTGTTTTTTTTGTCCCTTTTAACTTTTTTTTTTTAGTGTCTCAAAATATCAAATTAACAGATAAATGAGTTACACTCATAAGGAAAATAATTATGTAGCAGATGTTTTAAAAGAATAATCTGTTGTGGTAAACTGCTGAACAAGCATACAAGCACCAACAGCAGAAAACTGCAATGGCTGCAGGGCTACACTTTTCACCTTCCAGGAAGACATTTTGTGATAAAAGAAAGCTAACTGGATGAGTTAAGCTGCAAAAATGAAGACTAAAGAGATTGTGTTGGTGTTTAGAGTGCTACTTAAAAGAGGCATTCCTGCATGAAGTTGACCACATTTTAAAATATCAAGGAATGAATGTTAGTAGGCTTATTTGAAAACATTCCTTCATAAAACAAGGTGCTTAGAAGGGACTGGGAAACCATAAGGCTGTACCCTAGCAGTCCATGTTTGGAATGCTTATTCTACTTATTGACTTTGGAATCAAGAAATGTTAACATAGACAGTAGGACTGAAATTAGAACAATTTTGTATCTCATACTCTGAAAAACAGCAAACTGGCACTACGTTTCCTTGTGTGTACAGCTTAAAGGTGGAACTTTGCCCACATTTGTCGGCTATATCACAGGTATACAGGTTAGGTTTATTTATTTCAACATATGAGCCATTAAATATATTTGTACAAATACAGCCTTTGTGATGTCTGCAGCCCTTGCTTGTCATACAGCATTACCATCACTTTGACGTAATTTGGATAAAAGTGTGCTAAACATTTTCAGTAAGCTCCGTGGTTTTTCTTTTTATTGTACTAACACTACAGATGCACTTCCTGAACAGCTGAAAATGGCAGTATCTATCACCCCACCTCTATGAAATGGACTCCTTGAATATGTTAACAATAATACCAACATTGAACTGCTGCAGAGTCGAAAAAAGCTGAACTTAATGGACGCATGTTTCTTTTCTGCCTATGTAACTATGTAACTTTGGTGATAAAAATTGGAAAGGTTTGTTCAAAATGTGTCTGATTGCTACAAAACACACATTGCACAGTCTGAATCAGAATCTGTGTTACAGGCTAAAAAATTAACCAGGTGTCAGGGGACCTGGATCTTGTCATATGATATTGAAACAAAATTTTTTGTGGGATCAGTCTGACATGGGGCAGACCTAGGTATAGTACATAGAAGCAAAAACTTGAATAACGGATCGGAAAGCTCTTAAAGGGATACTCTAAGAACCAAAATGACTAGCTTAGGAAAGCAGTTATGGTTTATAGATCATGTTTACAACAGCCTACACAAAACAAAAAAAAAAGTTTCATTTTCAAACCAATATTACAGCACAGTGTGTTTACTTTAGAAGTTTCTATTTTGGTCCTAGGTGCTATGGCTGCATAAACAAAGTGATTTAACTCCTAATTGGTAGATAATTGAGCAGTGACACTGAAGGCATGATCTATAGACCAAAGCCACATATTAAGCTACAGTTGTTATGGCATCTTTATAAATGTTTTGCATTCTCAGTGTGTTAGTATACCTTCTATTTGTCTTTGGTTTGTTTTGCCACAGGACATCCCTATATTTCAATGATTATTTCTATTTAAATTGTTGCTTGAGCTAATCAGGGACAGCTTTCCTATCCCTCCAACACATGGTTGGAAAACTAACTTGCAATGTTCCTTTAACCTGCTTCTGGAAATAGGATTTCTCTCATTAGTAATGTAGCGCCACTTGCTCAACCTTGTTCAAATACTGCTTAAGTGGACGGCCATTTTCTAAGCTACCCTCTAACCTCTTAATTGAGTGACTTCAACCCGTATGCTGCCTCTATAAAAATAATTATTTTAATGTGTACAAAAGAGGATAAGCTAAGTCTTGGGCTTGCAAGTGATTGATAGAAATCTTGATATGGAATGATTATAACGGTCCGAAGTAAAACAGAGGAAACCGCTTAAGAATGCAGCTCTTTAGAAATCTTGTGGGCAATAATTGTTCATCTTTTACTCGCATCATGTTCTAGGGCAAAGACCACATTACCCTCAAGCCTGTAATTTTGTTCTGATTTAGTTGGACTGATCTAGTGAGGTGGTGATACAATCTCTCTACCATCAGCAACTACTGTTTTTCCCCCAGTAGGTGAAAAAAGATGGAAAAATAACAGTGGTAAAGATAATATACTCTAGCAAGGCTGATTTACAGCATTTAGCTATTAGCCAAATGATTTGTTTGGGTAGGGAGGGATGGTAATACTGACACAGATACTGCAGGCTCACACATGTGACTTGGTGCAGAATTACAGATTGCCAACCCCCACACTCACCAGTGCTACCAAGGACTTTAAAAATAAAGACTACTACGACTTTCTTATTTTATCTGGTGAGCCTAAATAAACATACAATTATACCACTAGCTTATTTTAAGGAAGATGTTCTGGAATACACGTGTACCCACCATAAGGCATTGATGTGTCACTATAAAAAGGTACAATTGAAAGTCTAATGAAGTAAATTTAATTTTTTTGCATATTTAAATGCATTATGTATGTACACAGAATTGTTGCTTTGAATTATGCAACAAAAATACTATTAGACAACATTACAATATGACATAATAGGCATAACTAAAACATGGTGGGATGAAACATGATTGGGAAGTTAATTTAAATGGGTACACACTATTTAGGAACGACAGAAAAAACAGGAAAGGTGGGATGTGTTATAAACCACCTAATGTTAATATTTATGAGGAACAACAGCTGTTTGAGCAAATTGTGTAAGCTGCAAATCTAGGTAACATTAGTTATTGGATATTTTAATTACCCAGACATAAATTGGGACAGAGCGACTAGTAGTTCAGCAAAGGGAACTGGGTTTTTGAACTTGTTAAATGACACCTTCATGTCACAACTTGTACAAGCACCAATTAGAAAGGATGATTGCCTGGACCTGGTTCTAACAAACAACGTTGATCTTTTGACCAACATTCAAGTAGGCGAGCACTTGGGAAATAGTGATCACAATATAAGCCTGTCCCCACAGCACATGCCTTCAGTGGCCAGCATGAAACCAAGCGACGTACCCAAAATGGCTGCCGCAGCAGTGCCTCCACACTCACAAGCAGATCGGGAGAGCCAGGAATGGAGCACCCTCTTCAGGGCCAGATTTGATGCCATATGTGAGCAATTCTGGAACAGAATAACTAGCCAACCTGCACGACTTCCGACACCAGCACCTCCCACACCAACAGTGCCGAGTGCACGTCTGCCCGTTAAGAAGATTGTTAGGCATACAGCCCCGAAGCATTGCCCGCGCAGATGGAGACCACGCTGCCACCTGCAACGGCAGTCAGGCAAGACGCTCCACTACCCTCCAAAAGGGAAAACCCAAAGCACCATGGCTAATGGCACCCAGGGGCAGCCCATAGTACACACCGGGAGCTGGAGGGCTACCTTACCTCGCTCTGCTAGCGGTAGAAACGCCACATACGCCCGATTTTCGGTGATCCAACGGAAGAAACAAGTGAAGCGCCCGAGCGGTGCGAAGCACTCGAGCCATCTCTCACCTCGCTCAGCTTCCCCAACCATGAAAGGACCTGTCCGGGGGCAAGTTTACTCCAACACGCTGCCACCTATATGGAGCTCTGGCATGCTGACACCCAGGGACATGCTTGGGCAATCCCCAACAGCACCTCCTAGCACATGGAAGGAATGGGCCTTGAGAGGAGGCATCGGCTGAGTAACTTGCCTTTTTTTTTTCTCTTTTCCCCATCCCTCACTCGGACAGCACTTTCTAGGACTACCACCCCTTACGTCCCTGACCAACAACCTGCTGATGGACTCTCCTACCGTGCGAAGGTGTTTAATAGCCAGCGTACAGCTCCAGATTGATATGCTTTATTAACATGTGTTTCATCTTAGCTTGTGTTTTTTATTTTCTTTTACTTTGTAAGCATTTAATATGTGCCGCACAGTCACTGTCCTCAAACATAGAAATTCCTATGCACATTAACGTTGCTCATATTGCCTCAGCCTCCCACCCCCAGACATTGCCTAAGCAGTCTTGGGAATAACCCACGGTTCTCCTACAAGAAGGTGTGCTTTATTTACCTAATAGGTTGGCAATAATATTTTGTGAAGCACTGCCCAGTGGATACTATCCCATTTTCTTTTCTTGTAAGATCTGATGTTCTCAGATTCTACTGCGCGGACCAGTGGTTACTATTTCTTGTAAATCTTGTTAAACTTCGCTGTTATTTCTCTACTATATTAACAAAAAAGGTGCTGACAACTCAATATATATTGTTTATCTCGTATGCTACTCTTGGAAATGTCAAAATGTCGATACTTGCATGTTGTTCCCTTAATGCACCACTAAAAGAATTTGAAAAAAAAACTGGGATGGGGGTGTTCGTTAAAGAAGACCAGGAAAATAACTATTTCTACTCCATATATATTAAGGAAGAACCCATGGCAATAGATGTGCAAATGATTGTTGCTAAAAACGTGCATTAAAATTGTAATTGGTTAACTCAAGACAAAGTGCAGCAGCAACTAAAGAAAGTTAATAAAAACAAAGCTCCAGGGCCTGACAGTATTCCTCCACGAGTACTTAAGGAACTAAGTGTAGAAATAAGTAAGCCTCTGTTTTTAATCTTTTACGGTTCTTTTCTTTCAGGAAGTGTTCCGGAGGATTGGAGGAAGGCAGATATGGTTCCTATATTCAAAAAGGGTTCAAAATCTTTGCCTGGAAATTATAGACCTGTGAGCTTAACTTCTGTGGCTGGAAGAGTACTTGAAAGGTTATTAAGGGATAATATTCAAGAATTCCTTGAGAAAAACATGGTTATCAGCAAAAGTCAGCATGGTTTTATGAAGCACAGGTCATGCCAAACTAACTTATTATTTTATTATTTATATAGCGCCATCACATTCCGTAGCGCTGTACATTGGGCGGACTAACAGACAAGTAATTTTAACCAGACAATTGGACGTACAGGAACAGAGGTGGAAAGGTGAAGGGCCCTGCTCAATGAGCTTACATTCTTGATTGCGTTCTAAGAAGAAGTAGAAGTATAAATCAGGGTGTTGAGTGGGTGTGATCCATTTGGATTTTGCCAAGGCATTTGATTCAGTTCCATACAAAAGATTAGTGTTCAAACTCAAGGAATTCGGTCTAGATGAAAATTCTTGTTCTTGGGTAGCACATTGGCTTAAAAATAGAGTACAAAGAGTTGTCATTAATGGTACATTTTCAAGATGGACAGAGGTGGCAAGTGGTGTCCCTCAGGGTTCTGTTCTGGGACCTATTCTATTTAACATGTTTATAAATGATCTTGAAAAAAGCATTGAAAGTCATGTTTCAGTGTTTGCAGATGGCACAAAACTCTTTAAAGGAATACAATGTGAGCAAGATATTACTTTGCTGCAGAGGGATTTAGGTAGACTGGGCACTCAAATGGCAGATGAAATTTAATGTTGAAAAATGCAAAGTTATGCACAAGCAACATATACCCTAAATGGAAGCGAATTAGGGATAACAACACATTAAAAGGACTTGGGAATTGTTATAGACAAACTATGCAACAATGTGCAATGTCATTCAGCAGTGGCTAAGGCCAGTAAGGTACTGTCATGCATGAAAAAGGACATTCATTCTCAGGATGAGAATATCATTTTGTCTCTTTATAAATCACTGGTTAGACTACATCTTGAATATGCTATGCAATTTTGGGTACCTGTTCTAAAGAAGGATATTATGGCACTAGAAAAAGTGCAGAGGTGGGCTACAAAATTGAAAAAAGGAATGGAACATATCAGCTATGAAGAAAGGTTAACAAATTTAAACCTCTTTAGTTTAGAAAAATGTTGCCTCAGAGGGGATATGATAACATTATACAAATATATCCAGGGCCAATACAAACCATTGTGTGGAAATCTATTCACAAACCGCACTTTACATAGGACATAGGCCATGCGTTTAGACTGGAAGAAAGGAGATTTCGTCTAAGGCAAATAAAAGTTGTTTTACTGTGAGAAGAATAAGGATGTGGAATTCTCTGCCTGAAGAAGTGGTTTTATCAGAGTCCATACAAATGTTCCAACAGCAACTAGATGCATACTTACAAAAACAGAATATTCAAGGATATAATTTTTTCAATGTGGGGTAATAGCCGCTTGATCCAAGGATTAATCTGTCATACTGGGGTTAAAAAGGAATTTTTTTTCCTAGTTTGTTGCAAAAAAATTGGTTTTTTGCCTTCTTTTGGATCAACAGCAAAAAAAAATGTGAGGAAGGCTGGACTTGATGGACGGAAGTCTCTTTTCAGCTATGTAAATATGTAATTACAGGATGTTTATAAAATGTCTTACATGGGATGCTGATCGAAAGAAAACCAATATAGCAATTATAATCGTAATTCCAGGGAAATAATCTCAGACTAGTCTTTAATAAGTGGTGAGTGCAATTGACCATTTCAGTTTGTATACATCAAGAGCATACAAATTGTCAGGTAAGAAAATCATTCTAGCATACCAACATAATTATACAGTACTAAAAGGCTGGCTGTAGTGAAACATTTAGGAACATTGTGAAGGTGCAGTTTAAAACATCATTATCATTAGTATTAGTATTGCATGTACACCGCCAAACCTTTTTAATCAATTTTTTAAATTTATTTAGAATTGCCTGTGGGGTATTAGCAATAAGTTCATCCCTAACACTTATTTTTAAGTAAACCCTAAAAAAGAAGAATAAACATACCTGCAATCCAGTGTTGGGTTAAACACACTGTCTGACTTTACTGCCTCCCCCCTTGAGGTCCAATCAAATGTTTCACATTGCAAAGAATTTGATTGGAATATTTCCCTGGCTCAGAGCACATGCGTTTGCTCTTATAAGGAAAGGAGAGGGAGGGAGTGGTGGGCATGATGGAATTTAACAAGAAATTAAAATATATATATATATATACATACACACACACACACACACTTTAAAAAAATGTGTGCATCTGTAAATGCAGGGAGGTAGCTCACAGACAAGATATAGGTTTAAAGGATCACTATAGGGTCAGGAACACAAACATGTATTCCTGACCCTACAGTACTAAACCCACCATATAGTTGGCTTGCCCTCCTATAAAAGTTGAAAACTCACCTTATATCCAACGCTGTGCGGGTCCGTCGGCAATGGCTCTGCCCCCTTTTGACATCAAAATGGCTGATTTTTAGCCAATCCAATGCTTTCCCATAGGGAAAGCAATGGGAAAGCATTGGATTGGCTAAAATCAGCACAGGGGCGGGATTTGGCCAATCAGGTCCTCCTCATAGAGATGCACTGAATCAATGCATCTCTATGAGGAAAATTCAGCGTCTCCATGCAGAACGTGAGGACGCTGAACGGCAGGGCTGCTTACTGTGGAGCCCTGAGCCAGGAAGCCCCTCCAGTGGCCATCTAAGGAGTGGCCACTTGGAGGTGTCCGTAGGGGCAATGTAAACACTGCCTTTTCTCTGAAAAGGCAGTGTTTACATGAAAATGCCTTAAGGGAACTATTCTACTCACCAGAACAAATACATTAAGCAGTATATGTTCTGGTGACTATAGTGTGCCTTTAACTTTACAGGAGTTTTCCGGGCAGTGCCTACAAAGATAGAAGAGGATTACACGTGTCGCCAAAGCACAGTGCGCGCTGACAAGAGATATACAATTTCTGCACAGAACTGATATTAGGCAGGTGCAACTAGACCCCAGCACAAAAGTGTAAATATCTCAGAATGTGCAGCGATTCAAGCAAAACAGCACTGCACATACAGTTTCCAACCACCACGGCCACTTCTAAAAAGAGACGTGGTCACGGTGGTTGAAACTTGGTGCATTTAAGTTGGACCTTGCAAAAGTCCGCATTAGGCACAATAATTCTGAGAAATCACGTGTCCACACTTTCCCAGAATTTTCAGCTGACATACAAATGTACACAGACAGGCACTGTGCTTCAGACTTCATCCTCTACAACTGTACAGTCCATTTCCAGTTTCTGGACATTTGTATATTTGGATCAACACATGCTTTGATTTAAAAGGAATATAAGTATATATGTATGTGTGAGTTTCTTAAAATAAATACAAAACTGACGTTATTTCTTCTTTTTTGTTTGGCTTGCTTGTTTATAGGACATGCATGTTTTTCACAGGGTTTTCCCTTACTCCCCTTTATATAGCACTCTGCTTTGTACGTGTAAATATGTGACTAACTGAAAACTGGAAAAGCAAATTTCATCAGCATGAGATCACATTTCATGAATGTACTCCACGTGCGTCTGTATTTCTGAAGCTGTAAGTCAAGCGGTGGTTATGAGGGTTCCTGGCAATGGGCCCAGTACAAACTTACAGAGTAACAATGAGCAACATGCTTCGAATCCGCCACTCCAACAAGGCAGAGCCAGCAGTCACACTGCTGGCAGAGGAACTCTAACTGTACCTTGAACCCTAGTGTTCGTGTGCTCAGAGACCTTTAGGTTTGTTCGCTAAACATTTTATGCAATAAACAACCTGACAAACCCCTCTGGCTCTGCCAACGTGGTGTAAATTTTGGATCGTTGTCAAATGTTTAGTGAATAAACTACAAAATTAACAGGGCAGAATCGTATGGAGGTTAAACTCATGTACTATCTCACTATATATCCCAAATAAACCATTTCCATTATTACAATCCAAAACCTGAATATAGATTTTAGCTTTTTTTCACCCCTTCACAATGCTCCTAGCGCATTCAATGTTCTGAGAAGCTTTGAGAAATCAGATTAAGGTCAGACAGCTGTGAAGCAGCCTTTCCCTGGTGCACACAGTAACATAATATTACTAACAAGGTAAAGAATAACAGAACTTTGGCTTTTCTTTCACTCTAACCCACAGAGAAGCTGCTGAAATACTTAAACACTCATGCCTGATTTCAACATGTTATGCTGTAGTTTTTGTTCCAACATAATCACATAACCGCAATAAATAACCGAAAGATGGACAGACTACGAATGAGATGAACACATAAGATTGAAAATGATTGCTGCTTGTACTTCGTAGTTGATGGGTTAGGTGATCTGGCTGCCCAAGGAAAAAATAACATCCCTTGTTTATACACCGGGGCCTTAACCATGCACAAACAATATCTAAGTCAGTGGTCAACAATGGAGATCTGGTGCAGGGCAGGCAAGGGTTAACATGGATTTGACCTTGCAACAAGCTTAAGCTACTTCACATTCTGTTCTAATTCCCAGCAACATAACAACCGGTTTGTGCTCCCTGAATTGGACAGAGTCTTTAATGGTGATTTAGCCTCACAAGTTTCCATAACAAGAACAACATTTAAAACAGACTAAACTCTAAGAATGTAATCTTCCAAAACAATAAAAATTGGTCCAAAATGATAAAGTTTACTTTAACAGCATCGTACCTTATATCAAATGTAGACACGAATTGTAAAAAACAACAAAAAAAACCAACCTAACAAGTGTTGCAAAGAGATTTTCTAGGCCGTAAAGCTGACATTTCATGGGAGTTGTTTAAATGCAAAGTTAAAGACCAATTTTAAACAATAGTCTTAAGATGTGCCTTTGACTGAAATATTCTTTTTACAAACCACAGCAAACAGAACCATTACAAAGTCTGTGATGTCATACCATCTGATGTATCTACCGATATAACGAGTGATACTTCCTCCTTAACATATATGAGCCAATTTTCCCACAGGCTGTGGAAACCAGCCTTAGCTATGTACTCTTTCCTTCCTGTTATTCATATACAAATGCTGCAGACAGAGCTCAGGATGAGTAAAGCAAAACTGCTTCCCCTGGTCTGAGGAATTCAGCAAATACAATAAAATGTGAACGATTATATTTGCAATTAGAGAAGTCGCTCTCATATATCATAGCGCGTGAATAAAGCCAATGCCAAATGAAACACAATAGGCACCACTCCACCTCGTATTAGACAAGAGTGAGTAGAACGACTATCAGTCAGGAGGTAATTCATTAAAGGACCACTATAGGCACCCAGACCACTTCAGCCCAATGAAGTGGTCTGGGTGCCAGGTCCATCTAGGGTTAACCCTGCAACTGTAAACATAGCAGTTTCAGAGAAACAGCTATGTTAACATTAGGGTTAATCCAGCCTATAGTGGCTGTCTCCCTGAGAGGCGCTTCCCACTGTGATTTTCACAGTGAGAAGACGCAGACGTCCATAGGAAAGCATTGAGAAATTATTTCCTATGTACTGACTGAATGCGCGCACAGCTCTTGCCGCGCATGCGCATTCGGCGGATGACGTCGGAAGAGGGAGGAGAGTCCCCAGAGGCCCGGCGCTGGAGAAAGGTAAGAATTTAACCCCTTCCTCCCTCTTCAGCCCGGTGGAGTGGGACCCTGAGGGTGGGGGGGACCCAAAGACCCTATAGAGCCAGGAAAACAAGTTTTTTTTCCTGGCACTATAGTGGTCCTTGAAGACCTGAATTTTCTGCCAAATTGCATTCTAGTGTAGGTTTGTTATGGTGCATAGAATTCTATGGTCTTTTTACCTTATTACTGCAGTTGTAAGACTGCGCCCTTTGACATGATGGCACACCTGCTATTATTGTGTTACATATTCGAACATTTACCACAGTGTCGGATTTCTCTGCATATCCATAAATGTAAACCTAAACAACGCACACAATTGAGAAAGGAAGTGGAGTTAACACTATTACAGCCAGCATTATGTACTGGAAAGCTCGCCATGTAGAATGCAGGATTATTAATAAATGTTACTTACGAGTTGAAAATGAGTTAAACACATCACATGCATGGTCTGTTCAACACAAGGTTAACCAAGGAATGCAAATTATTACACTAAATCAAATAATTCTATTATTTTAGTTCTTTAATAGTTTCAGGTGATTTACTGTGAATCCTATGTAATCCTAGGATTTAGCTCCAGGCTGTCATTCAAGAAGGGAACCGCAATATCTATCATGTTATATGCAGGGTAATGAAATTGAGAGAGAAACATTTTGAGGCTAGCTTATTCAAAATACCATCAACTTGCAGGGAAAAAAAGAATCCAAAACAGAAATAAAAAATTTAAAAAACTCGACTAGGAGAACTTTATTTAATTTTAAAGTGGCACTGTCACCATCTGGAGACCCTCGACAATGACATTTCCGCTGGTGGTTCAATGGCATGGGGAGCATTTGAGATTTACTTACCTGAACCTGTCCCTTTATGCTAAACATGACTCCCCAGCAGCTGTGACTTTGGTGAAAGAGGACGTATTAGCCTAATCAGCAATGGGCAACTGTGATTGGCTGAGAGTCAGCTGACTGCTTTTAGCCTTTCAGAGCTCCCATTGCTGGTATGAACGGTATAACTACAAGGAAGTGTGTGTCCTCTGCTTTAGCCAGACCTCCAGTGAGGGCTGGGCTGTGGGTGACCAGCGTCCCTTATTTACTGTTAAACTGCTTGAAAATGGTTTAACACTGAATGGAGGGACAGTGCCAGGAAACTCCAAACACTAACCTATTCAAAGAGATGAAACGGTTACAGTGACTACAGTCTCCCTTTAAACTGATTAGCCAGTGCTCGGCTTCTCTGAAGTGCAGGATCTGAACTTTACCATATCACTTGAGTCTAAACCTAAAAAGCAAAGCTATTTTAAGCAAAATAGAGAGGGGGGAAAATAAGTACGGGTAAAGTTTCATTTTCTGAACACAAAATGAATTCTGGACACAAATATAAAGGTTCGTCTTTACTTAATGGACAGTAAATTGGAAATTAGTAAAGTGTGTAATAAAGTTAAAAAGCCACATGCTATTCTGAGTTGTAGCTAACTTTTAGTTTGTTAGAATGATGTGCTACCTATTCACCTCCGGAAGAGTAAACAATTTTTGCGGTGAAATATATTGCAAAACAGAAGTTTCCATCACAAATCAACAAATCATAGCAGGGTTTCGCTTTCACAAATAGACCCAAACAATGGTAAATTTATTTACAGTGGAGTGGAATATATGGTCTTCTAGTTCAATTAACATCTAGCATTGTCAAAAGCAACTTGGAATCTGATTGCAAATAAAAGTGACTGAAAAAATAGCTGAGATCATTGCTAATGATTATCCCGAAGAGGCGGAGCTTCTTTAAGGAGAACAACACTGCAAAAAGGAGGAAAAAAAACGAAATAAACTACCTTTTGTACCCTTGAGGGTCTGGGTCTAAGAGGTGACAAGGGCATTATAGCAAAAGGAATACATATTTGTATACTCCAGACATCAACCCAAACTTTAAGCATTTAGTAGGTTCGGACTCCATATTTATGCAATCTTTTCCTCCTGTTTATTTTTTTGGGCAGAAAGCTAAAGTTTTGCCTCATAATTCCGGCTCCTTAGTCAACCAAATTTGAGAAATACTCTGCTTGGGCAATGCGATAATGTGAGCTGAGTCGCTGGCATGACTCCACCCAATACGCAGTTTCTGTCCTGTTATCTGGACTGTTGCCCCATAGGAAGGCTTTAAAATACCATCTAAATAAAAGGTTAGTGTTTGGCTTTGAGGTGGACTCAAGTCAACACCTTACTATTAGGAAGAGGGTTTGTGAAAAGGAGAGGTGTAGCTAAGAGGGTGAAGTTATACTGCTAAAAGCAAAAATTAATTTAAAAAAAAGGCAGCAAAACATTTCACAAAATCTCTCAAACTAATTTTTTTTTAAATTGTGACATTCCAGTCAGGCACTTTATTGGTTAATTATGTCTGCGGGGATGGGCTTTGTAAGCATCTGCACATTCTAGGCTTCCCAAACTGGAGGCCAGCTCAGTCGCTGCCTGAAAAAATTCCAAGGGGTGCCACAATTCTGCAGACACTGGGGATGATTCGGTTATTCTTAGGAGACAACAGGAAAGAACAAGACCACATAAATAAATTGAATTTTTCAGACAGGCTAACTCTATATATAAAGGTGAACACATGTCTTCTATTCGGGTAGAACGGTTTATTTACAAGGCAGACACATATGGTGCTCTGTGCACGTTTACTTACGGCTCAACAATTTTATTTCTTTTTTTTAATTCTATTTTAGTAGAGTATCGAATACACCCATTAGGGTGTGGGAATGTGTATATGTATATATGTGTAGTGTTTGTGTGTGTGTGTGTATATATATATATATATATTTTTTTGTTTGTTTTTTTATAGTCTGGAATCTTGTTGTTGCTCCTGGTTTTATGCTGAGAGTTTCCAATTTCTAACTCATACTTTGTGACAGAAAGAATAATTTTAAAGCAATATTATTTTATTTGTGTCAAAGATAAGAAAGGGGAAAAGATAATAAAGGGAAAAAAAGAAAAAAAGAGGGGGTGGGGGGTTCAGTCAAAAGATTATCTTTACCTCTTGACCTCTTGAGGCAAAGTTTTGGCAGACATCTATGACTCGAACGGTAAACTAAATGCATGGATTCATTCTTACAAAATGCTCACATCATGGTCATTTCATGGTCATGGATGCCTTTTAACTCCACCTACTTAAAAAAAAAAAAAAAGGCACCAATTTTGACATCTACTGTATGAATGAAGAGTCATGTAAACTATTACTCTGATTACTGAGGTCATTCCTACATGTGTCAGTGCAAGGACAAATTGCTTATTTTCCTGTTTCAAAACATGTTATTGATGGAAAGTGCCTAGAATGCCAAGGTCAAAATAAATCCTTCTCAGCTGTACAAAACAACGTTAAACTGTATGTAACATGTGTCTGTGATATAGCCTCACCCAATCATTTATAAAAAGGTTGCAGATTGTATTCTTAAACATTTTGTAGTATGGGTGCAGACTGTTCCTCTATCATGGTTTAAAATGTCAAATGCTGAACTACTAGCAAAGGCTTAAAGTGACCACCACTTCAGTGATTCTGTTAACAAGTACTGTACAGCACACTGGCGACAAACATGATCATTTTCTCCCTTGTAGGAACTGCACACAGTTTTGTTTTAAAAACCCTCCCCTTACACATGCAACGCATGTGATTGGAACACACGAGGCCCATGTGAAGTCAGACAGAGGTGTGGAAGTCCGTGCTGGGAGCATCACCTGGTACTGGTTTCCATGTAAGTAAAATTTCTGTTTTGCAGCATTTTCTGCCAGAATGCAGAAAGTCGTCCCCCACCTCCCCAAACCAGAAACTGAATTCTGCCTGTTCTGGTGGCAACTTCCTCATCATCACACATAAATGAGCAGCAAGGGGAGGAGAGAGACAAAATGGCTTAAAGCACTGTATGCATAGGTGATTAGCTATAATGGTTGCGAATGAGAATGGCTTTGCTGCATGTAAAAGTAAGGTAAACCAAATTGGCACTGCATTATTTATTTTTTTCTTCACAAAGACCCTGAACGGTGACTTCCCTAGCTTGGTGGCGAACAAGACGAAGCTCTCTTCCCAGCAATTCTCTTTTCCAGTGCAGATACATAATCAGGTCCTGGCAGATGAAGACAACAGGAGTGATGGCAATGGTGTACTATTGCACAAACGTGACTGTGCAAAACAGAGGTCTAAGAAAAATGCAACACAATAGTGGGAACCTCGCACAATGAGATGCCTTGCTCCTGTAGTAAGAACAGTGTAATTTTTTTTCTAATTTACCTGTGAATGTTTGTTTTTTTTAATGATAGCTAAATACAGCTATGCATTCACTATAGCGGTAAAGGCTAAACAGCTACAATTATGACAGGTTACACTGGATGAATGGGTATGTATGGGACTGGAATTTTTTCAGAACAGCTATGTTATCCTAAAATGTTCATTTAGTACAATTCAGTATTCAGTAACATCTTGGTAAAAAAATAGGGCAATTTACCCAACAGAATGCACTAGCTAAATGTTTAGAGTTGGTCTAAAATGGACAATATCACATACACATTAGATGATTAAAGAAATCTCCATTGTTTATGTAAAGATTTGTCATTTCCTTTAGTTTGTTGCCGTTTTAACATCCAAATGTTGTTGGATAGCTAGGCGTTACAATATAGAAGGGAAAAACATGAAATTTGTGTCATGGAAAATTTTTCAGCATCATAATCAGGAAGTGTTCCTGGCAGAGGATTGCCAGCACTATAAAAAATTCTTTGTTTGGGAAAGCTGACAAACTGGGGGTAAGGAGTAGTTCAGTAAGGCATTCCTTACAGAAAGCAAACTGTCTAACGGCAGGCTTTATTTTTGCAAATTATGCTTTCTGTGAATCCTCAAGAACGAACATGGCCTGTCTAAGTACAAAGGCCACTGTGTATTTGGTTTGAGTAAAACATAACCTGGTGTTTTCCAAAGACAGTTTCTGATGTATTCTTTTAAAAAACGATAAAATAAAAAGCATGCAGATCAACTTATTTGTATTGAACAGTAAAATTGCTGTGCTAGCAGAATCAGATCAATCAGTTTTGACGTAGATCAACATTAAAAGTAGTTTTATGTACCGTCTCCCATGTAAGACTTAAAAAATAATGGCACAAGTGATGTTGCAATGTGTAACCCCCTCTCCATTTTGTACCCTACAAAACCTGAAAAACAACTGAAAATAAAGAACAAAAAAAAAAAAAAAAAAATTGTTTTATGTATACTTTGGTAAATTCAGTTATTGTGCATGTTCGTTGCTCCACTTTTTAAACTATGCCAGACAATGATACAGTGGTGCGTTTGTGTACATACAGGTATAAAGCTCACACTTTCATGTTTCAAATATTTGCTAAGAATATACCGATGCTTTAAGGCACATTTATTGGAACTAGAGAAACACCGCAACGCTTCAACCTAGAAATCAGCCAAACTCCCAGGGTTTCATCTGCCAGCAGCCAACGTCAGTGCTGTACTCTCAAGCATGTTTGTGAGTGCAGCACTAATGTCTATGGATTCTATAGAGATTGTCACGATACTGTATTGCGATAAGCGAGACTATGCCTTTTTACCCAAGCCCTCACTTGGGTAAAAAATACATAAGACAAAGAAGAGCACTATGCCTTATGTATTTTAGCAGAAAGGGGGGAAGAAAGGAAGAAGGGGTTAGGAGTGAGAAGAGAAGAAGAACAGATTGAAGCAATGTACATTTAAAATGAAAGTGAATTTTCATAAATATTATTTATATAGTGCCATCAGATTCCATAGCGCTGTACAATGGGTGGACTAACAGACATATAATTGTAACCAGACAAGTGGATGGACAGGAACAGAGAGGTGGAGGGCCCTGCTCAATGAGCTTACATTCTAGGTCTCCTATTTTTAAAAGGAGAAACCAAACCACTTAAAGGACCACTCTAGGCACCCAGGCCACTTCAGCTGAATGAAGTGGTCTGGGTGCCTGGTCCAGCTAGGGTTAACCCAATTTTTTTTTTTAAACATAGCAGTTTCAGAGAAACTAATTGACAGCCGCTAGAGGCGTTTGCATGCTTCTCGCTGTGAAAATCACAGTGAATGCTGAATGCGCGCGCAGCACCTGCCACGCATGCGCATTCAGCCGAACAGGAGGAGAGCTCCCCGCCCGGCGCTGGAGAAAGGTAAGATTTTAACCCCTTCCTCTCCCCAGAGCCCGGCGGGAGGGGGACCCTGAGGGTGGGGGCACCCTCAGGGCACTATAGTGCCAGGAAAACGAGTATGTTTTCCTGGCACTATAGTGGTCCTCTAAGCAGCTGTGTCATTTTCCAGGTTTCACTTTAAAAATAATCAAATTCTCCTCTCTCTCCCCCCCTCCTTTATTTTTCCTTGTTTTAATTTTTTTTTTTCCAATTCACCTGATCTTTTAGTTATAAATAATAATAATAAAGTGTTTAGCCAGGAAAAGTATAGATATTCTCTGGGGATGTTACTATTACGGTACTCCTTTTATTTACCTCGAAAGGATGAAAGGCTGAGTAAACACTGCCAGGAATTAAACCCACGACCCCAATGGGATCACTTTTTCTCATGGGGGCTGAGCAAATTTTGGCTATGAGCGGAGCTTTAGCATAGTTCCATTTTAGCTGCCAAGCTAATTTACCCACAATCCATCAGTCACAATAATTCCACAGAAAGGCAAGCTGCAAACTTCATGGACAAAAGGAAAACAAAATGGAGACGCCCATGTATTGATATCCGGTACAAGAGAATACATTTAAGTAAAGGCAAGTGGCAAAGAGTAATCATTAAAACACAATGAGCATAAGAAAAGGAAAACTGGAAAAGAAAATACATGACAGAGCAGTAAAGTTTATTTTATTTTTAAAGTCAGTAAAGTTTATTTTTACCTTTCTTCTTAAAGGACCACTCTAGGCACCCAGACCACTTCAGCTTTATGAAGTGGTCTGGGTGCCAGGTACCTCTAGGATTAACCCTTTTTTTATAAACATAGTTTCAGAGAAACTGCTATGTTTATACTGAGGGTTAATCCAGCCTCCAGAGCCTCTAGTGGCTGTCTCATTGACAGCCGTTAGAGGCGCTTGCGTGCTTCTCACTGTGAAAATCACAGTGAGAACACGCAAGCGTCCATAGGAAAGCATTATAAATGCTTTCCTATGCGACCGGCTGAATGAGTGCGTGGCTCCTGCCGCGCATGCGCATTCAGCCGATGATGTCGCGAGCAAGGAGGAGAGGAGGAGTACAGCTCCCCGCCCGGCGCTGGAGAAAGGTAAGTGTTTAACCCCTTCCCCTCTCCAGAGCCGGGCGGGAGGGGGTCCCTGAGGGTGGGGGCACCCTCAGGGCACTATAGTGGTCCTTTAAGAATTAAAAATACTTTATATTGAGATAGAGAAACATTTTACTCGGAAGTTCAACAGGATTTAAAAAATGAATAAAAAAATTTAAATGTATTTCTAAATATAAAAGGTCCCCCTGCCTGCAACATCAGGCTTTTTCTAAAATGGATCACCAATGTGACATCCCAACAAGCTCTAATCTAACATGGTAAAATGAATCCACATACACTGGAAACCAGTACTATACAGAGTTGCTTCTAACCACAGTTTACAAAACCCATTGCCACTACAGGCCCATTACTCCGTTAAATACTTTATAGGAGAATGTATGCTTCCTCTGTCAGTATAAATGATTGTGTGGCTCGAACACTGTGCGAAAAACCTATATGTTCCTGTTATAATTAGGAAAGTTCCTCTACTGACTACTATGAATGGAACTATTCAGCAAGCGGATAGAAGCCCAGTTTCATTTATGGGAAGGGGTTAAAGAAACACCCCAAGGTTTTAAATCAATACATTTATTTATAACACTGAATTGTTCAGTTTACTGGTCCTCCTCTTTTTGTAAAACAAAGGGTTATCTTACCTTTAACCCAGAGACAAGAGGTTCTCCTCACTGCAGAGCCACTCTATCTCAGTGAGATCATCCCTACCGATAACCTGCTAACCAATCCACTGCTTCCTATAGAGCAACATTAGTAAGCAGAATGCACAAGTTGCACTCTATGAGAAGCATTACCTTCTGCATTGTCCTGGGGAACAAAGCAAACAAGAAGAACGCTATCCCAACTCAGGGAGCAACCGAGGAGCTTTGTGAATGTGCCAATTTCTCTTGAAATCAGCACTTTTATAAAAGTAAAAAAGAAGGGACACTGTTTGCAGTGTTGCTTTAAGTAAGACATGCTTTGCACTCCAGAACAAAGATTGACTGAGTGGTTTGCAGAAAAAGTATAAACTTCAAAAGGAAAGTTTAACAAATCAAGCAGAAGATTTTAAATTTCAATGATACTTCTTCAAGCTTTAATGGAATTGGGCTGTGTTTGCAACACATTCCAGACAAATCCTAAAACACAAGACCCTTCCAGCAAAAGTAAAGTTTATTAGAAACGGAGTTTGGCATAAATGGTGGATCCGAGGAGAAATTACGTATGCCCTAATCCTTTTAATAACTTCTTTCTAGAACATCAAACTGACGGTAAATTTAGCAGACCGATTCAGAGCAAGGAGTATATATACAGTGCAGTAGTGTTCAGGAGCATATCAATGTTACTTCAACCACAGGGCTTCTGTGAGAGCCTTGCCCAAATAATACATGTTATCCGTCCTAGCCTCTGTAACATAAGCTAGACACCCCAGCTGCCATTTCAATTATTTACTGACCAATGCTTTGGCTCAAATCCAGGCATGCCTGAAAGGCTCGGTGAGCTAATGGAATCATGGGAGACAGAATCAGAGCCAATATCTAAATGAAAATGCTGAAGTATAGGGAATAACATAGCCAACAACACTGGTCTGCAAAAGGGCATGAACCTGAGGCAATCCCTATTGCAAAACCAGTTAATCTGGCCTATAAAATGCTAGAGGGTACGGTACATCAAGTTACACAGTCCCTTTCTAGAGGAATCAAACTGGATTGTAACTGGGCGTTACATCAAAACAAAATTACGCCAGATTCAAAGGAGGCCTGTCTTTCCTTGTATATACACACACACACACATCAAAATAAAACCTTAGAACGTCAAAGACACATATTGAGGGAAAAAACAAAAAAACTTACCATTTCTGAAGTATAGCACTTGTATTATGTACAAGAGTACGAATGATGATTTTATACAAAATGGCAAATACAAAAGGGAAAAAAAAAATAGCAGTGGCTGTTACAACAAACATGTCCTGAAATAGTGAAAAATAGATTGACTGGTTCAATGCTGGAACATATTCTTAAAGAGGAAGTGTAAGCCTAAAAACCATTGTAGTGGTTAAGGTATTTGTAGGCTGCAGACACTGTCTCTTGATTCAGAGTCAGTTTAACTGTTCTGACCAAGACCAGGGGTCATCAAGGCACCTTTGGCCCTGTCTCTGCTCTCCAGATTTCTCAACTCCGCTCAACTTTTGCTTTTGCTCATATTTGGAAGGTGGTAATACACTGGGCATGTCACTCACGATCTGGGGGTAGGTTATCACTGATTTCTCAACCAATCAAGGATACCCAGGCTGGGTGAAAAATGAACTGATAATGTGTAAATAGAAGAATACCTAAAGATCAGTAGCCAAGAGGGAGTCGGTAACTGGGTGAAAAGAAGAAGAGCTTCTGTCCATATCAAACCGGTTAAGAGAACACTATAATTTACCATATTCCAGCACCATCCATCAGTGATGGCTCAGTCTCCAACTCCTCCAACATCATAGCGAGAAGGAACCTAATGCGCAGCACGCATATTGGGCTTTCCTTCTGGGATTTAGAAGACGCTGGATGTCCTCATGCAAAGCGTGGACGTCCAGCACGGTTTCACAGAGAAACAGCAAGAAGCACGTCTAGCAAAAAGCCACTAGAGACAGTCTTAATCCTGCAAAGAAAACACTGCACTTTCTCTAAAACTGCAATATTTTCAGCTGAAGGATTAAGGGATCAGGGACAGTGCACTAAAACCACTTCAATGAAATGAAGTAGTCTGAATGCCCATTGTGTCCCATTAAACTGCAAGACGCGCCAGAGCACTCTAGCGACTATAACCACTATAGAGAGTTCTAGTGGTTATGTTGCTTAGCATGCCACCTTGATCTTATATTTTTGCTTGTTTTTAATGCATTTTCCCTCATAAGGCATTAAAGAAAAAGGAGGAGTGGTTCACACAGCCTCGAGTGTCCCTTTAAATTCCATTCAAGTTAATTCATTCACCACAGGATCGTCAAAAATATTTCATGTATGCAAAATATCAGTTTAAGGCAGCCACTAGCTTGTTTTTGTACAGTTATATAGAGAGAATGATAAATTTAGTATCAGATACAGAACATTTCTTTCCTAAGGATAGGCGCCTGAAGATTAGGAAGAGTGAAGAAAAGCACAAATTCCAAAGAACTTAACTGTAAATTACATTTGGAAAAAGCTGAAATCCATTCTATGCTACATCTCTAATTCTGTAAGGATTTCAGAGAAAACAGCTGTTTGTCAAAAAAATAAATAAAATAAAAAAACAAGTTACATTACATAGCATAAGACAGACAAAAGTAATCATTGAAAGAAATAAGACAAACGAAAGCACGCATTACAATGCAGGATCATGCTTATCAATGCAAAAGACAAATCTGCTGAATTGTGGAGCATGGGGTGGGGGTGTGTTCACCACAAAACCTCATTCCTTGGTGCCAAGATCGTCCTTCCTTCTTCAGGTCTTGGCAAAAGAGGCTGCCAGATGCTATACAGATCTTGCGCTACTACTGAGCATCACTTGACCGGATTTCTACCCCCATCACCTATCACAAATTACAAAGCTAGGCTGATGGAAATTAATCAATTATTCTAGTTTTGACATTATTGGTAGCATTTACACAACAAAGTCTTATTTTCATAGTACTGGAATTTCATGTAACATATGTATTTTTTAATAAAGATTATGATTCACCAATCCAATTTAAGCATGGAGTAGCACTCCGAGAAATAAAGATCCATTAAGCGGGTATATGATGAGTTAAATATACACTCCTGGCACCAAAACAACTTCATCTCAATTAAGTTGTTATAGTGCCATAATGCTCCTGGAGGCACTCTTACCTCAAGAACAGGTTAACCCCCAAGTTGCCTGCAGCGCTGGTCTCCACTCTCCCTCTGGCGGGTTTTGAATTCTTACTTCTTACATTCAGGAAGCGCATAAGGGCACCGCTGATTGGCTGAGAGCAGTCAGCTGTTGCGCCGAGCCAATCAGTGACTCCCCATTCACTAAACTGGCTTGGAAACAAATATACCTTTTGCAAGCCAGAACACATGTTCTGATGAAAGTCCTCCATGAGGACTGAAACATCAACCTTGTCATGTAAATACTTTGTTGTATTACTAATAAAAAGAGATTTTTGGAGAAAAAGGCTTGGAGTGCTGGCTGATATTGGAACTATATGGAAAGTGTGGCTAAGCACCAGGTAAAGTATTGGTATGATTGGAGTGCAGGACTAAATTCTACATGTATATTTATGTAATCAAACATAATTAAGTGATTTTATTCATTACAATTTGAGGGACCTGCCTGACACCCAATGCCCAGACAATTTAATTTGCAAGTCCAATATTTAACCCTGTAACTTTCCAAAACACCCATGAGACATCGCTGAACACACATATGTGTTTTTATTGCAGTAAAATTCTAGGGTTTATTTTGGTCAGAACTTGTACAATTGCCTCCTCCCTTAAGGGGTTAAAAAAGATAGTTATTTACACTAATTCACAGCTCAATATTTTTTTTTCTCAACTGTAGTTATAGCAGTGGTTACTATAACTATTTATACATGTACTAAATCTACACATAAATGGTTATGGGGAACGCTGTATAATATAATGTTGGACAAAAGCATGTACTATTTTAGGAGCCAGGAAACGCAATGGACATTGAAAATGAAAGGAGAATGTAAGCATTAAAACCACTATGTATTGACAAGATTGTCCTGAAGATGCAATAAAGGTACGTTTCATGGCTTTTTTTTTTTTTTCTCTCTTGAAGGGCGGCTTCGTAATCTAAACAATAGGAACACTTTTACATTAAAAATAAAAATATTTAACGTTGCCAACGATGTCACCATTGTTGCCACACTTTTGCTTTATTTATGGTCATTGTACACGGCACTGTTTACCACTCAGGTTTAAATGAGGGAGAGACATTATTAAAGTGGCACTGTCACACTAAAAACTTACCTTTCGGCTATTGTTTCCCCTTCTCTTCCTGCTTCAGATTTTGTTGTTCTTTTCTTCCTTTCTGATCTAGTTTTCTTAAAAACATAAGACAAAGTAGGGACTACTTTGTCTTGTGTATTTTTCCTACGCTTGACTTTCTTTGACCAAAGGAGGAGCCAATTTCCTGTGTCAAGGAGGAGGGTGAATATTGTGAGAAAACTTACACAGGAAATAGAACTAGCTTAGGCTCCTCCTTGTGTCAGATAACGTCAGACGTAGGAAAAATACACAAGACAATGTAGTCCCTACTTTATCTTGTGTTTTAAAGAAAACTAGATCAGAAAGGAAGAATAAAATAACAGATTCTGAGAGAGCAAGAGAAGAAGAAACAATAGGAGAAAGGTAAATTCAGTTTGACAGTGCCGCTTTAAGAAGTGCATATAGGAGCAAAATGCCAAACAATAGGGCAGATTGGGCTGCAGAGAGGAGAATCATCTAAAGTGAAAAATGGAAACTTAAAATTATTTTTAAAATTAGAGGGTTCTTTTAATATACAATTTAACAAAAATAGTAGAAAAATATGTATAAGCCACAGCTTCTGAGATTTGGCAAGTCCTGACATATGAAGTGTGATTCCAAGTGATCATTCCATTTTTGAAAAGTAAATCGAACTAAAAACTGAATACTGAAGACATTCATTATCTTGTAATTGTCCTATTTGCAGTTAAATACCCCTCTCATATTATTGTAAAGCGCTGCGGAATCTGTTGGCGCTATATAAATGGTGATAATAATCGTACCTTTGTTTTTGTTTTTTGTCTTTTAAGTCCCTGTAGTAACAAGCAGTTATAGTTGCTTGCATTTTCCCATAAAGAATATGAGCAAACACAGATCTTTACAAGGACGCCAATTCTTCATAGTGTTATACAATCACGTGTGAAGATGATTTATATTCATTATAAGTCTCCTATTAGGCATCACACCTGCACAAACTATGATGTAAAATGCAAGCTTTAACTCTGAGATAACATCTAACAAGTAGGACCCTGTCTAACCAACCTCTAGGTTAGTCTATCTGCTGACGGGTGTTTTGTAGAGGTGCTCAAGTTGTTGCTGCTGTACAAATAAATTAATGATAGGTTAATCGACAGTATCGGATTACCAGTACAAAGATCATTTAGAAGTAAGGCATTTTATAAAATGTCAGATGGGAGGACCAATATGTCAACACAGATAGGTTTTATTAGCCCGTTTACAGTACACTCATTTTGAGTTATTGTTTACACAGTATAAACATGAATACAAACACGTACAACACTTTATTTATATAACATCTTTAAATAATGTACCCTTCTTTAAGAATTTGTATGCTAGGTAGATTACTCAGGAACAGCTGTGATAAAACAGGAAGGTATAATTAGTATTTAGTAAGCGTTCCAAGAAGAATGTTACGGACATCACATGAAGACCTGCCCTACTGTATGAGAATAGAAATGCTTGTACAAAAGGAACTCACTTAAAGAAACACTCTAAGCAACGTAACTGCTATGGCACTTGGTAGTGCCCTCTCCCTTAAATGGACCAAGCTAACAGCTTTACAACTTTCCTGGGGTTTGTCAGGCATCAGAGATCTCCAGCATGAGAGCCAGAAGCCCTCTCCATTGAGCTAAACCTGGCAGTGTACGTACAATGGAATTTGCCCAGTTTTTGAGCTGGCCAGCATGGATCTTGGAATAGCTAACGGAAACATTAAAGGGACATTATAGTCACCAGAAAAATTACAGCTTAACATAGTTGTTCTGGTGAGTCAAGTCAGTCCCTGCAGGATTTTTAAAGTAAACACTGACTTTTCAGTGAATAAGCAGTGTTTACATTAGAGCCTCTAGTGGCCACTCCTAAGACAGCAACTAGAAGTGCTTCTAGGGTCACTGTCTGTAGCAATGACGCTCAGCGTCTCCACGCTCTGCATGGAGATGCTGAACTTCCCCCATAGAAATGCATTAAATCAATTCATCTCTATTAGGAGACACGGATTGGCCAGTGTGGTGGTTGGCACTGCCCCCACCCTGCCTCCTTGGCAGGGAGATCATCAGAACTATTCCAGCCATTCCAATGCTTTCTTACGGGAAAGCATTTTGATTGGCTGAGATCATCAATTCTGATATCAGCCAAGGAGGCGGATCAGGGGCAGGCACGAGGAGTCCTTCCAGGCGCTGGAAAAAAGGAGAGCAAATAACCTTTCTAACCCGAGGTAAGGGGGGACTGACCACCTAAATGTTGGTTTCAGAACTAGTGTCACTTTTGTGTTCCTGACACTATAGCGCCCCTTTAACAAGAGCTTCTGGCTCTTCATACAAGAAATGAGAGTTACCTTGTGGATATAAGAAGAAGTGATACCGTTATCAGATAGTTTGATTGCCAACATCGGGAAGCCCTGTAGCAGTTACAATGCTTGGAGTGTCCCTTAAAATGCTTGGAGTGTCAATGAAGTGGTCTAGGTGCCAGGTCCCTCTAGTTTTAACCCTGCAGCTGAAAACATAGTTTCAGAGAAACTGCTATGTTTCACTGAGGGTTAATCCAGCCTCTAGTGGCTGTCTCACTGGCAGTCACTAGAGGCCGCTTCCGCGATTCTCACTGTGAAAAAAAAAAAAATCACAGTGAGAAGACGCTGACATCCATAGGAAAGCATTGAGTAATGCTTTCCTATGGGGGGTTTGAATGCGAGCGCAGCTCTTGCCGCGCATGCGCATTCGGTGCTGACATCGGCAGGAGGAGGAGAGTTGCCCGGCGCTGGAGAAAGGTAAGTGGCTAAAGGAGTTTTTACCCCTTCAGCCCAGCGGGAAGGGGGCCATGAGGGTGCGGGGGACCTAAGCTGCATTTTGAGGGTAGGGGAATGGGGTGGAGGGGTGTGGTCATATAACACTTTAAAGCATGGTGAATTATGTGCTACGATAAATGCAGAAGATGTATATGCAGCAGCCCTAACTGATGCATAACAATTATTTTTAAATAATTAAATATTCCAGGTACCATAACAATTTCACCCAAACCACTTTATTCAGATGAAGTGGTCTGGGTGACTATAGTGTTTCTTTAAGGGGTTATACATTTCCACAATGTTTTAACCTACAAAGCTGTGTAAACGGCCCACATGCGTTCTGACTATTTTCTTTCTGCCAAATCCTTGGCTTCAATGCCATCAGATTGTTCCATAGCCTCCATTCCTTAAGGAAGTCGCTGAAAACACACCAATTCAAGAAAACTTACCATCTTCCTATTTGACGCATAATTGCCCTCCTAATTTCCATCACCTCTATTGCTCAGCTCATTCTCTCCATCCACTGTTAGTAAACGTGTGTGGAACAAACCATCTTATTTCGAAACAGGTATCTCATCCATCAATACATCATCTCTTCTGACATGCTGTTATTTTTTTTTTATTGTACACTGTAAGCTCACTCATTTAGATGAAGTTGTTATGGTGTCCAAAGTGTTCCTTTAAGCTATGTTTGAAGCCATGTCTACCAGTTACTTATCTGAGAAACAGGAAGATGCATTTTTGGTTTTAAAATAGTCCGCCTACAAATACATTTTACAGAATGGACATTTCTTTTGAATCCTCAGATATGCTCATAACAGTTTGCTAGTATAGTTTGCAATTCTTCAATATTAATTAGTGCCACACTGACTGCTGTATGTTTCCAAGGTATTTACAGCATAACAGATTCCTTACATTCCTCTAGACACTGTTAAAGGAACACTATAGTTACCCAAGTTACTTTAGCTAAATAAAGCAGTTTTAGTGTATAGATCATTCCCCCGCAATTTCACTGTTCAATTCACTGTCATTTAGGAGTTAAATCACTTTGTTTCTGTTTATGCAGCCCTAGTCACACCTCCCCTGGCTATGATTGACAGAGCCTGCATGAAAAAAAATAAAATAAATAAAACTGGTTTCATTTTCACAGATGTAATTTACCTTAAATAATTGTATGTCAATCTCTAAATTGAACTTTAATCACATACAGGAGGCTCTTGCAGGGTCTAGCAAGCTATTAACATAGCAGGGGATAAGAAAATCTTAAACAGAACTTGCAATAAAGAAAGCCTAAATAGGGCTCTCTTTACAGGAAGTGTTTATGGAAGGCTGTGCAAGTCACATGCAGGGAGGTGTGACTAGGGTTCATAAACAGAGGGATTTAACTTCTAAACAGCAGAGGATTGGGCAGTGAGGCTGCAGGGGCAAAACTGGTTCATTAAGCTAAAGTTGTTCAGGAGACTATAGTGTCCCTTTAATAAACAGAAATGCTTCAAGTCTATTACAACACAAGCTACACAGGTTACAGGATTCAGAATACACTGGGCAATAAACTTATGTCTTCCCTCTTGGCCTTTCTTTTCGATTAAAACACTGAAAAAACTATTGATAAATTTGCACCCCACTGATAATAGACCCAACCCAACAATCCTCGACAAGCAGTGTATGATTAGCAAAGAATTATGGATAGACAGTAGCTACTCTCCCCAGCCCTGTTATATTACCCCAGATGGGAGAAAATTTAGGTCAAATTAAATGTCCCTATATTTATTTGTAGACAACTAGCTCAGTCCAGTGATCTGTATGTTACTTGGTGTATAAAAAATAAATAAATAGAAAAACATGTTTGTTTTTTTAAAAAAAAGTGGGCTGTTAAGATTTGTTTATAACTTAACATATTTTGAATCATCCCACTAGAATAATAAATTGTGTACAAAACAAAGTGTCAAATCTAAAAGCATTAACAACAGAGCAAGAGCATTTTGTTCACCAGAGCAGTAAAATGCTTAATTGCTATAGGAAATGTGATTACATAGTGGTGTAGGGTCAGTCACAGAGTAAGAAAAATTGGGACGTTTTTATTAGTCTGGCATGAACCACTCAGCCAATCAGATACTGAGGAGCCCTGTACGGACCTCTCGGTCACTTAGTTAGATACTAGACGTGTGCACAAACCCGTTTCAATTGTGTCAGTATTAATCCATCTGGGATTTACCTTGGACTCCAGGTAGATCCTAGATGGGTAGATTAGTTTGGGAAAAGATTTACAGGACTTTGATTTCTTTGACACAATGGAAATTGGTCTATTGGGTATGATACAGGGCACATTTTACTTAGTAATTAGAATCTAACAGTTTATTAACTATTATTATAAAAGTGTTCTAATAGTGTTAGCAGTTTTGTCTTGTACAATGGTACCAAAGTTAATCTACCTGTGAAAGAGTTAAAGGCTCAGGGTAATTCATGTAAACGTAATAATGTGCAGTAAAATCTCTTAAGACACTGCTACTTGACCAACCATGGTAAAATAGCAGTTGGGGTGAAAGTTAAACACAAGATAAAATAACAAGTCTACAGAGTTACAAAGCAGAACAAATGTGGTTTACATAAATGAGTTACAAATTTACTTTACTGAGTGTTTCACCGGGAAAGCATTGTTTCTAACAACGGAGATTCCATATTTTGAGCTGGTTTAGCACTCTGCAATTGGTAATAACAAATCTGATAAACTTCAATGCACTGACTTGGTGCAGCCACCTTTATTACATTCACTCTGATCTATAGAGCCTCATATTTGTCCCATAGCTAGTCAATTCACAGACACACTCCTACAGACTAAAGCTGCTCACTTTAGAACTTGCTGACCTTGAGCAAGCAAACCTTCTTAGTTAAGTACTTCTGTCTTTTTTCAACCCTAGAGGCAGACAGCCTCACCATCTATAGTAGTCAACATGCTTTGGCCAGGCCCTGGAGCCTATTTTAAGCAGTGCTGCTACATTGCAGTGATGTGTGGTTCAAAATGATAGAATAACATTTGTTCGCGTGAGAGACTGAGCAAAAACACTAATCCTTTGGACTGCGTCAATGAGCCAAAGGGTATTTTCCTAAACAACAGAAGTGAATAAAAACAATGAATACAAAATGTTTCCCTTATTTCATATACAAGACACCAGCACATAGTGTGCTATTTGGAATTGCAGGACCTCTATATATTGGTAATGAACGTTTAGAGCTTAGTTTAAAATGTGTGATGAAGCCAGTCTTGTCGATTTTCTGTTTAATTGATATGTGAGACAGTGCTTTCTTGCCGATTGGGTGAGTGTTATACAGGGTTTTTGTGATGTGGGTCTCATATATATGTGACATAGGCACAGTGTCGGTAAATCTATCACGCACCACTATATATAGAGGCTGAAAATGTATTAAAAATAAGTAAAATACATTTTTAAGTCTCATAGTTTGTGCGGCTCTCTAGATCCTAATAACGTCGTGTTTTTAGTTTTTTTAAATCTATGACTTAATTGCCATGCACATCCACATGAGTAGATGATATGGGAACATGTGTTAAAGTGCATATGCAAAGATACTATCCACTTTAGCACACATCTTTTATTCTACGAGTAAACATTGTCACCAAAGGCATCTAGTCTAGAAATGTTCATATTTTCCTTGAGGTCTTGTTCTCACAAACTGACATCAAGAGAGAAAAATTGCCACAAGCATGAAAATTTATTGAACTGCATACATTTCTGTTCCTTATCAAAGATTAGATTGAACACCTTCACTACTAGAAGTCAATCTGGCAATAAAAGACTTAACCACTAATTGCCAGGAACGGGAGAAACCCCTTGCATTCATCTAAAAGGTTAACAATGTAAGAGACCTGCAGGATAGCTGTTGAAAGGTAAAGTAGTTTGTATAACCATACAACATCTCACAGCATTATTTATAAACCCTATACTCTACAGCAATAACTCTGCCATCAACAGCTACCACCAGTTTCCTACAACTATTTTCGTCACAAATGGCATTTTGTGATTAAGGCCTGAATAGGAAATGTAGACAATGACGGAAGAGAGCTGGATTTGTGGCTTTCTTTCAGTATTGATGTAGCATCTGATAAACTCCCATTTCTAAGTAGCTCGTAATAACTGAAAACTATCTTTAAACTGAGCAATTTTCCTCAACTGAGCTAGTATCCTGCATGTATTAAAAATGATTGGGGAACACCCAATAATTAAAACAATCAAATCTAACATTGAACATAAGCTCACATCAACACAATACAGCATGTGTTCAATACACAGACATTATAACCACATGTTCTTACTCTGAGAAGAAAAAAAAAAGAAGCAAGCTATTGTATCACTGGCCTTCAAATCACACGTATTGACGGCTAAACCTTTAGCCCAGTAGCTAACGCAGACTGACCTTCAAATAACTATACAGAAATACACAGAATTTTGAATGTCTGGGCACCATGGGAAATATTGTTCCCAACCTCTTCGTGACAAAGATTAGCCATCATACAGAAGATCTTATAGTTATTCAACAGTCTATAATTATTTAATGACAAATCTAGCTTCAAATAGCTTCTCTTGTGCATTTGCTTGAAATATGGGTTTAATCTCTGAATTCTATTTTATTAAGCCAGCACATAGCAGATTTTAATCAGTCAGTCTTAAATCTTTAGCATTCATCCACCATTCTGGTGTTTCAAACTAATTTTTTTTACAAATTCTAAAACAAATCATCCCTTTGGCTAGTGAATAAACAAACATAGCTCTATCTGATACCTTGATTTAGCAAAAGGAAATAATCAAAACAGTTAATTCTAAACCAAAGACTGATAATATAGAGCACTGTAACAAAGATCAAGAAAGAGTTGAAGCATTTACATGGGAGAATACACATCTGCTGGAGGGGAAGGTGGGGAAATTCCAAACACAATCTTTACAGATTTCTACACGTCTTACAAGAATACTGCTGTGACTTCTGAAATGTGATTTCCAACCAGCTCATTTATTTACCAAAACTGCAGACCTTTAAACTATGGTAGTATGCACAGTCATTTCCCTATACAGTCAACAGAGGTAGGGGAAACAACAAGAGAAAACGCGCAATAGCCCCTTAAAGAAACACAGAATGGCAGAAAGGGGAAAGAAGAAAAATAAAAAAAAAATAAATCAGATTTCAGGGGTCTGGGCAGGCATAGGCAGCATGCAACTAATAGGAGTGTGGAAATCACATAATACACAAAGCCAGCATTAAACACACACACAGTGAGTCAGGACAGTGGGAGAGACTATGTAAGACCCACTGGGTAATTCGTTACATTTGACAAATAAAATATAAATGGCTGTTATGACTATAGTGGAGTTAGAGAACCTTTCTGGATCAGATATGTTTTCCTCTGGATTTTACATCTGGATTTAAATTTGTGAAAATTCGGAGTTTAACAAATAGCCCTATTTTGATTTAAATGTCCACACCCCTGAATTAAGTAAATTCAGAAAGGAAGAAATGGAAAGCATCTGAGGCAAGAGAAGCAAGTGAAAATGGTGAGCATGTTGCAAGAGGAGGGGGTGGACAAGTCCAAGAGGGTCATGGGCAAGAAAAGTAGAAGCAAGATGCATCAGTGGTGAGAGAGTGGAGGAATGGGTTGAAAGGCAAAGATCTGGGCTAAAGTTACAATTCAGAGAGTAATGTATTATTACAAGACTTGCAAAAAGGATTATTTGGGGTAGGGGTAAGCACAATTTGGCAAAATGCTAGCAAAACATCAGGGGAGATCTACACCACAACATCTAAAGTGACGAAGGTTGCCTACCCTGATCTAGAGTGAAAATTGACAGGTGCCAAGTGAGAAAGGTTAAAAGTGATGGGAAAAAGACAAGCAGGAGGCACGAAAGAAGTAAAAGCAATTTAGGACTAGAGATGCAAGTGCAAATGACAAAGAAAAAAAGAAGACATTTTATTAATGAGAGCTATTTATAAACAAAGCGGTTAAAAACTACTTTTAGAATTAGTACATTTACCTGTAGTAGCGAGACTGCAAATAGGTCGAGCAAACAGTCTTTGATATATGGCTGGCAGAGCCAAAGTCTATTACTTTCACCCTGTACGGCTGCCTTACAGGATCCACCAACATGATATTCTCTGGTTTGAGGTCAGCATGAATTAAACCAAGACTTTTAAGCTTTTTCAGTGCAGTAGCCACTTGCTGAAGGATAGCCCTAATCACTTTCAGGGGCAAAGGGCTAAATTTATTTTGCTTCAAGAAGTCATACAAGTTCTGTTCTAACATCTCAAAAACCAAGCAAGTATGGTTCCGATGCTGAAAGCATTCGTATGCACGCACAAAGTTGAACTCGTCCGCATTCTCGCTGCTCAGTCTTGCAAGTATGCCCACCTCAATCTGTCCTTGACGTGCATATGAAGGATGGTTCTTCAAAATTTTAACAGCCACTACTTCATTTGTCCCTCTTTTCCAGCACTTGACTACCTGTCCAAAGGTACCTCGACCCAAAAAGTCAAGTACTTCATAGGTATTTTTGACTGAGCACAAAACTTCATGCTGTACCAGCTGATAGTCCCCATCCACACTAGCTCCATTTTGCTTAGAAGTTCCTGTGTTTGCCACCACAGTCACTGGGTTTCCTGCATTACTTGAAAGCATGGCAGGCAGTAAAGACAACTCATCAACAATCTGCATGGTGCCACCCTGGTTCTCCAAATCTTCGCTTTTACGCTTCAATCCACATCTCTGATGGTTGTCCAACAATTCTGATCCACTATCTTGAGTTCTGACAAGTGGTGCCTCTGCCGGAACTGGCTGCGCCTGCGCTGCTGGGTCCGCTGATGCACCTGTGTTGGTTTTTAATGTGACTGCGCTAACTTGTTGCGCAGTGGTCTGTCGATGAGGTCTGTCAGAGGGAATCTTTGTCTGGAAAGGAGGCCTGCTCTTGTTAGATTGATGTGCAACTCCGTTTCTAGCATACAGATCTGTTCTGGGATAGTTCCTCCTGTTATACGCACAGCTGCTTGGTTCTACTTTAAGTTTCTTCACGCTACAAAAGGCACTTGACTGGGTTTGATAAACATACGGTGGGTACACCAAGACTTGTGAGGCCATACCTAAAAAGATCAACAATAAAAAAAAAATTTTTTTTTAAAAATACACATTAAAAGGGTTTACATACAACCTGCTTATGCACAAAATGTATTTTCCATGCTACTCCTTTAACTCCCTTTTATCACTTTTAACCTTCTTTTCTATTTCTGAGTCAACTACCTTGCTTCCAGAGGCACTTTTATCTTTATTTTTTCTTGCATTACTATGATAAGAATTTTACAGCAACTGTTAACTGCCTCATGCCTATATGCTTGGATGTTACATCGTGTATTATTAAACAGTGTCGAGTTATTAAAAGAAAATATAATAATGAAAATAAAATTACACAGTCAAATTAGCTATTATTTTAACTTTATTAAACGCACACTCCTGCATTATAAACAAAAACCTTTCTTCAGAATGCTGGTGTATTTTTATAACATTGGAGTGTGTAAAATGCCAATTCAATTCCACCCCCATCCACCCCCCACTACAGAGTGAACTAAATAAAGATTTAACCAACTTCTAATCAAGCAGCAAGACGGTTCCCTTTTTGCAGTTCTGCTCCACCCCCACTTGCCACACACTGCTGGCAATGGTTCTCCGTAAGAAGCAATGCCTTTCACTTTGTGCTGGGACACATAACAATCGCAAAGAGCAATCTCCTGCCTATCTGAATACACTGCACTTTTATGAAGAGAGCAAGGACACTCTGGTTAACCCCCTTAAAAGGTTTGGAGTGTTCCTTTCAACTGCACAATAAAATATGGATTTAATTTTACATAAGTTAAAGTGAAACCCCAAACATTATAAACACCCCTTTCTTTGGATGATACTAGAGTATGACCTCCCTGTATGCTTATTATTAAAGCTGAAATCGCTTCTAATAACTGATGCAGCTATATACACCCTTAATTCTAGGAAATCACCTATATGTACAACAATTTGCATGTGGTGTACACATTTTACACAACTTCAAATTACCTGTATGGGCTCTCTTATAGCTTTGTATAAGACAGCCACAGCTCCCAAGCATAGGCACAAGTTTTAATGCTCTGCAACTTCGAGCTAATCAAAATTACACCACAGATACTTTTAGCTTGCCAAGTGCCCTCATCCATATTTTATTTACAAGTGTGGAACTTATATATACCACACAGCCATTAGAAACATTAAAAGCACCAGGATCTGCCTAGAAACCTCAGCCACCTTATGGTCTCTCCAGACAACAGGGATGTCAAGCAAATTGTGAACATGAAAGAGCGAGGAGGATCTTTCAATGTATTTCCTACAGACGCCTAAAGATGGATCTGCCACTTACTACTCTGGGCAGTAGATATGATGCAAATACATGAATATCAGGATCAAACTAATAAATCAAACTATTCAAAAAACAATGCAAGAACAGATTGTTTAATAACCATCTACAAAACATAAGAGAGGGAGAACATAAATTGAAACTAATCAAAATACACTGTATCAAATAGAAAAAAAATAAAACTCCACTACATTTTCCTTTACCAATGCTAAATAGTACAAAAGACTTAAAGCCACAGTACCATGGCAAATATTTTTAAAAGGGAAACTATACTGCCAGGAAAACAAACTTGTTTTCGTGGCACTATGGCTTCCCCCTGCAACAAGCCCTCCTCTCCACCCCGTGGTGCATAAGTGGTTAAAAACCCATTCTGTCACTTACCTAGGTCTACCGCTGATGTCTCCGCTCCTTCCCCGCAATGGCCAAACTCACATTAGAATTTTCCATAGGAAAGCATTATTCAATGCTTTCCTATGGGGATTCCAGTGATGCTGTACATCCTCATGCATAGTGTCAGGACGTCCAGGGTCAGTTAGGCAACCAAAAGTCGCCCAACGATCTGGAAGTCCTTCTAGTGACTGTCTGGTAGACAGCCACTAGAGAAAGTGTTAACCCATAAAATGTAATTATTGTAGTTTAGCAAAAACTGCAATAAATACCTTTCCAGGGCTAAGGGACCTGGGACACTGCACCTAGATTGCTTCAATGAGCTACAGTGGCCTGGGTGCCTATGGTGTCCCTTTACCTATGATATAAGAGGAAAGTGCACTTTTATATAAAAGAAATGTGCTCTAGATAAGAATTAGCAGCTCTAATTATAGTAGCTCGTTCAACCCCATGGGATTTGTAATTGCAATTTTCGTGGGTGGAATTATGGGAGACATAACTTTTGCATAAATGATAGGAGACCCTCAATTTGATATGTAACATAGCCAGGGGATGGAACCATAACCACTACAGCACACTTACAGGTTTACTTACTAAAGTAAGAATTTTAAGGCTAAAATAGCCAACCTGGAAACATTTTCCAAGTCAGCTATGCTTCCAGTTTAGCTACTTTGGCCTTATATTCTTTAGTAAAGAAACCTGTTAGAATGCACCTGTTCGACACAATAAGACAAAGAACAACTTGTTAATCTGCAAATAATGTTACTTATACCTAGCACTATCCTATCCAAATACAAGCAAAGTTCTAGACCATATAGTATGTTGGTTAAGGAGTAAGATGCACAGTGAACTAAACATCTGTTAATCCACCTGAGCTTCTATGTCTGGATAAAGGGGTCAGGTAAAAGCCAGATCTCCAAATAACTTTGTATAAACAAATATATTTTCAGATTAAAATGGTGCACAGTCAAGCTATGCATGACATACTCCATTTACCATACCATTGTCAAATACACTACTCCACTTAACCATTTCTTTTAATGCATTAAACATACAGGTAAAAAGGAATTAAAAATAAAGATACATTAGACATTCCTGCATGTGCCAAATATCTTTGCTGCTTCTGCAGTTTGTTCTCAACAAAGCAACATGTAACAACCATTCATGATGCTCACTTACCGTAATTTAAATTTAAAGAGGAACACAGGATGCATGTTTATGTGTCTATTTTTAAAACACTTTAAGTCTATCCTAAAGTAAATAAATTAAAAGCAGTTCCGTTTCAGCAATCTATTTGTTTTAAAGGGGTTTTGTCAGTAAAGGAATTCACGTTTGAATGTTTTCACCCATTTAAGGCACTGCATGCTTGTCATTTTTTAAGCAGCTAAGCTCACAAAGAAACAAGGAAGCAAAAAGGAAAATCTAATTGGTGAACTTCCCAGGGTGTGGACAAAGAGGAAGCCAACTCTAGAGGACTCTTTGCCAAAACTGATTGGAAATACCTTGAAAATAACTTAAAAACATACTTATACTAAATATCTTACCGCTTTTCTGACATGCAACCCAGCTGAACAATACAAGATAAGATAAGATGTGCACTCTATAATTTTATATTATTCAGTACAATGTTAGTGATCCTACTGAACCTACTCAATATACTCCCTGCTTTTACATACATCCTGTAAACACTTGAGAAAGCCTATGTTTAGGTGAAACGCGTGTACTAGTCATACTGTTTTATCTATTTTTTATTGTTTTTTTAACATTAAAGTACTGTTCTATTGTACCTGTTTCTGCTGCTGCTGGAACCTTGGGCTACATATCCTGGGAGGGGATGATACCACCTAAGCGTATTGGAATGAGCAAACCGTACTTTGCACTTAAGCATGTGAGTATTGTGTTTTACACATATTTACAGTGTACACTATTGCGGTTTTATTTGTGTGTATATATTTATGTGTGTGTGTGTATGTGTCTGTATATATATACACACACACACACACACACACACACACACACACACACATATATATAAATAAAACGCAAATAAGTCTATGAAATCATTCTACTAAGAGGCTAAAAATTGCATCACTATTAATTTTAAAAGCCGTTTTCAAACTGAATAATTAAAATCTTAGCAAATTTATGACCACATCTAAGCTGCACAGCCATACCATCTGCTAATGAACTAGCTAGCTTCAGGAAATGTTGGAGACAAGCACAGGATTATGGGAGTTATAATCTGGATAGCTTGGTTGTTTAACTTCTTAGAAAGAGTAAATTTATAAATCAGATTTAAGGGTTACTGCAACAAAGACAATTAGTACGGAAGCTGGCTGTAGCACAGATGTAAATGTATTTTTTTTCCTAGGGCCATTTTGGTGTACCAGCATGTACACTCATCAACAAGACGCATAATGCTGCTTTAAAATGCCTCAGGAAAAGAAAAGGGGAAAAATAAAAGGGGGGGGGGTCTGTTTTGGCAAAGAACAATCACACAAGAATGCAACTTCATATACAGCTAAAACAAGATAAATTAATAAAGCAAGCAAAATTCAAAAGGAACACTGTAAGGTTAAAATACAAATGTCTGGTCATGTATACACTGTTTATATTTCCCAATACTGGGAGGCTCATGAGAAGTTAACCATCAACAGCACTTCTAGAGTGGAGAGCTAAAAGAACGTAAAAAAGGATCAGATGCACACCTGCTACAAAATGAACCACATCTCCAGCACTGTCTGAACTGCTTTAATAGGACAAAGAGCCTACCAAAGCTAATATCACTTCTAAGCATCAAAACTAAAAAAATAAATTAAAAAAGGACATTGTCTAAACTATTTTCTTGTAATCCAAAAAAAAAAAACCACAAAAAAACCTGCAAAATCTAGACTAAAATAGCTAAATTGGACAAGATTTTTTGTGTATATATGGGAATGTTGTAAATATATAAGAATCTTATTGCACCTTTGATTGAAGATCTCTAGATATGCACAAAGGCTGAAATGTATATAAATAGTCTCTGAAAGTAATCATCGTGTATGAGAGGGAGTGCACCTGAAAGGAAGTGAAGTGTATAGGACTGTCAAGGTATGTAAAGGTAGAAGGTGGGGAAGAATGGTATACGCACATCTCTGCGCATTTAAAACATTCATGTGTGAATGCATGTTTCTATGTATAAAAGTTTATGTGCCTATTTATACAGTTCTATGGCTGTGTGCAAATGTATATATAAAGGTCGGTGTGTATATCTCAGCATGTATAAAGGGACGTGTGTGTATGTGTGTGTGCACAAGCTTATTAGGTACATAGATAGCAATGAAAAAGTGAGTGTGTCAGTTATGTAAAATTAATGTGAAAAAGAAAGGAAATAAAATCAAAACATATGACTAAATGGACAATTAAAAAATAATGCACTTTCCAACCAAACCATACACTGCAAGGCTTCAAAATGTTAGCATTGACACCCAACTATTTTTATATATTTCTTGGTTTGGTATCTAAATATGTCTCACTTGATCCTAAATTCTACAAACCTGCATTGGATTCTGATATAGTACAATGAAAGGCTACTATAAATGCATTGTGGTGTTGCTAAATCTTCCTCCCTAAACATATACAATGTGTGGTTTTAACAACACTGATGTTTGTTTCTTAACAAACTGACCAAGAATTCTCAGGTCAAATAAAGCACAAATGTTTAAGTCACTAGTAAGTGAAATTACAAACACACACACAGAAAAAAAAAAAAAATATGTCCCAATTAAATGGCAATCAAAAATAGCTTTTTTCCATTCACAATGAATAAGATTCTATGCAGTAGTGTGGCACTCTAGGGTTACTTGCATGGTATTGTCCGTTTGCTATTGTGCATTACTAGCACAGGACTTTCTAGAAGTTTCATTGATGTGAAACCCTTGCATGTAGAGACTCATTTATCTCTACTAAGCAACCAAACCTATGCCTCACCCATATGACAGCAAGGTGAGTTCTTCCTGATTATGTTTTATATTTCTTTTGACTTTTTTTTTTATTAATTTATTTTTTAAAGAGAGCTTTTTTTATATGTTAAAAGCACCTTTGGGATCTTACACTTATAATACATAGATTAATAAAATAATGTCTATTATTTAATAGGTGATTATAATTGTATATTTTGCAACACAGTAAAAAGCTGGTAAAAATACCATATTGAATTGAAGACAGAGTTTCAAAGTCCAGGCAACAAGTTAATTCCAAGAATAGGAGAACTCAAAGTCTAAAGAAGAGTAAACATGTTTTTTTTCTCATGGAACAATGACGCCAATAAAGGTTTTCTTTACACACAGAGTTTACTAAAGCATTTCCATGAGAAATGCCATTAAAGGGTCAATTGAACCCAAACCAAAAGCTTGTGCGTCTGTATTAGGTAGTAGGACAGGCTAAGCTTGACACAGAGATTCTCGCAGAAACCCTTTATACAGCTTTGAAAAGTAATGAAACCAAAACAGCCTTTCATTCACTCAGAGGTTTTTAATGACTTTTTTTTTTTTTAAAGCCAAAAGTAAAAAAAAAACTCTAAATGAAAAAAATAAATACAAAATATTCCCTACTAAGCTACATCTTTACATAAGTTATGCAAAACTACCTTATGCAGTAGTTTATCTGGGTCTATCAAAATGAAGTTGCAATATTCTACAATTCACCACGCAATTAAAGAACCACTCCACACCCACAAAACACTGCAACTTGCTGAAGTGTTTTATGGTTAACAACCTTCCCATGTTAATTGCACTTTATTCTGGATTTGAGAGATAGGCATTTTAATAAAGAAAAGCATCCCCAGCTATCAAATAACCATGGAGTTTCTCATCCGCTAGCTCTACAGATGGAAGTGAGCATGTGGGGTGTGCGTCCACATGGCTCACTGTACCTCCACCCTTCTTTGGCATCCTCCTCTGTTCTCCTTGCTTCCTCCCCTTGCCGTGTGCGCTTGTAGCTAAGAACCAAAGACATCTTATTAAACCCAGCTCATAACTCTTGAAGAATGAGTCACATAGCTAATCAATTGAACTTCAATTGAAGAATGGGTCTACAATCAAATGCCATATATAAACTGGGTCCCTGAAAAAAAAAAAAAAAAGATTAGAACCTAAAGTATAGACTGAGAGAATTGCAGCTGTGATGTCAGGCTGGTGGGATATAGCAGTGATCCCACAGGCTGAAATCCACCAGTAAATGGATACCTTAGCTGAAGTTATAGGGCAGCAGACGACTGCCTCCTCTACTGTTCTAGCTCATTAACTGTGAAGAGGAGGAGTTCACTGTGTACGATATTAGAAAATGTGATAACAGAAAAATTGATTTCTTAAACACTAGTTTAATTTCTTAAACTGTAATAAGACAAAATTAAAGTTGAGGGAGAAAATAAATGTGTGCCTAAGATTCAAAGATTCCCCCCCCCCTTTTGTATTTTGGCCTAAATGGGACGGTAAACCCACCACAACTTTTTTAAAGAACAATCCCATATATCAGCTTTTTGGTTTGTTTTTAAATCGGCTTTGTTTACTGTGTGATGAAAACT
Organism: Pelobates cultripes; assembly: GCA_933207985.1. Taxonomy (NCBI): domain Eukaryota; kingdom Metazoa; phylum Chordata; class Amphibia; order Anura; family Pelobatidae; genus Pelobates; species Pelobates cultripes. The sequence goes on from OW240923.1 coordinate 111,631,135, forward strand.
TCCATATGACTATGAGAATTTCCCAGAAATGAAAGAATGCCTCTGTCCTTAATCGCAGACCACAACTCAAGAATAATGTGCAATGACATTCCTTGGCAAACAAGTAGGTCAGTATATCTGGTCACCTTAAGAGTTTTGATAAAAGGCATTATCTACCATCTACATGAAGCTTCATGTATTGTAAGCATTGCAAAGTGAAAGGATCTCCTTTTCCTGGCACTATATAATCCTTAGGTCCCCCCCACTCTCAGGGCTGAAGGGGTTAAACCCCTACAGCCACTTACCATTATCTAGCGATGGGCTCCCTCGATGCTGGTGACCTCTCCTCCCAGCCCGACGTCAGCACCCGAGTGAAGCCGAATGCGCAGCCAATTTCTCAATGCGATTTTCACACTGAGCGTCGGGGAAGCGCCTCTAGCGGCTGTCAGGAAGACAACCACAAGAGGCTGGCTTAACCCTGCAATGTAAACATAGCAGTTTCTCTGACACTGCTATGTTTACATCTGAGGGGTTGGGTGACTATAGTGGTCTGGGTGACTATAGTGGTCTGGGTGACTATAGTGGTCCTTTAAATGGAGATGCATGCAAAAAATTAATTTAAAAAGCTTACAAATAAAATGTGTCATGCAAATTGTCCTATGCTGTAATAAACTGCCAAAATGATAAACACTGAGTTGCAGTCACTGAGCAACTGATCTGTAACTGGACATCACTACTACAGCACAATAACAAATGTTACATCGTATTTTTTTTTATCTTTATATCTTAGAAGTTCCTGATGTGTAGATTACTGTCCTCCCAGCCAGATTTATTATTTATTTTTTACACTTACCCTTCCCTTCCGTGAAGGCATCATAAATGATGGCTTTTATTCACTTCAATACTGAAAAGCATTGGGGATATTGGGCCTACTCATAGGAACACAATGTGCCACCAGTCAAAGTACTGGATATAATGCTTCTCTCTCAAAGACAGTGGATACATTCAGCGTCATCATGATGGGCCTGATTCTGCCAAACATGAAAACCTTCCTTTTTTTGAAAGTCTTAAAATGAAAAGTCATTAAGAGACTGTCCATCTGGCACCCACTAAAGTTGTGTTTTCAGAGATCTGTAAACATTGCCTTCAGACAGCAACTTTACACTGTTCCAAAATATTTTTTAAAAGACATTTATACACTAAAATCACTATTAAGGTGAAGTGTTCCTTTAAGAAAATTCTCGAATATACTGAGCAATAACAAAACAAAAAAAAAAACCTGCCCCACACACACACACACACCAATTGTGAACAGAAAGTCTGTTACGACAACTCTGCCAGAGTGCCAAGTATGATATGGAAATGAACACAAGCTGCATGGTCACTTTTTAGATTTACAGCCCACACGTGTTTCTCAGCAAGAACTCATTCATTGTGTATGTACGAGCATGTGTCTCTAAAAAGTACAACTGCCCAAACAAACTGACAGTTTCTCCCTGCTAGTGTTTTATAATTTGAATATCCATTATTGTCCACTACAGTACACGTGATAGAAAGTCATTTAAAGTAATGATAAAAACCTCATGACAAGAAAACCCCTGCGGTTATTGAAGCAAAGTTAGTACCAAAAGGCATGCTACTAAAGGCTTCGAGTGGCCCCTCTATAAGTCCACTAATCAAGAGCTTAATGTAGTTTTTCTGGTGTCTATAGCCTGTCCCAGCAGGCTTTTTAATGTAAACACTGTCCTTTGAGAGAAAAGGTAGTATTTACATTGGTGTCTAGGAACACTTCCAGTGGCAGATACTCAGACGGGCATTAGAAGTACTTCCTGTGTCAGTACTGCACGATGTGCAGCACCTACCTTCAGGGTCTATATCAGGGCTAGGCAACCTTTTAGTAGAACAATGCCAAAATAAGATCTTGAAGTCCCTTGGTGTGCCGACCCTATATATTTTTATCTTTTTAAATTGAGGTGTGTATGTTTAAATAGTCTGCTTGTGTTATTTATGAGTGCTGTAGTTAATTTGTAGTGTTAAGAATTTACAAAAGAATTTGTAGTGTTACGTATGTGGGTTGTTGTATTGAATAGATATCCATGAGTAGTTTGTAGTATTGTATTATACCTGTGAATGTGAGCTGTGTATGGTGGCTTTTTGTGAAATTGTGTGGGTGTGGATATGTCACATAGTGTGTTTGGTGTATGCATGGGAGGGGCTGTTTGTGTGGTTGTGTATGTGGATTGTCAGTAGTGTTGTGTTTGTGGGTTGTATTTTTTGTAGAAGGTAAAGGCTGATTCTTCAGCTCTGCATATGTCTAGAGGTGTGGGTGAATATCTTGTTCACAAGTTCTCAGAGTAAGTTTTCTGAGATTATTTTTTCTAAGTGCTGTAATGCATAAATTAAGGATTGTCCCTAACTGCCTTTTTGTACTAGCAGATATCTGAAGCCACACAGATTTCTGAGGTCTAAAACCAGTTTGGCTCTACCAGCCTTGAGTGCCATGCAAAGGCACCTCAAGTGCCATGCATGGCACACGTGCCGTAGGTTGCCTATATCTGGTCTATATGTATATCCATGAGGAAATGCTGATTGGCATAGTGAGACATTTGTCTGCGCATGTGCAGCAGCCTCTCAATGCTTTCCATAAAGTTGAATGATCTCAGCCATAGAGGTGGGGCCAGCCACAGCGTGATAGAAAAAAGGGAGAAAAATCACCTTTTCACCGCTCTGACCTGGGGGGGAGGGGGAGCAGAATCCTAAACTGCCACACTAGCACTATAAATGTCAGGAGGAATACACATTTGTATTCCTGACACTATATAGTGTTGCTTTAAAATTAATTGAATAACTAAAGTGGAAACCACAACAATTAACTAGGCTTGCTCAGTTAGGTTCATAAAGTACTTTATAATAAACATTAGTGTCCTATTACAAATCCAGCTTGTCATTTTTGAGTTACTGGAGAAGTGAAACCCAAAGTTAAGCATAGCTTCCCTTGCAACAAATTTAAAGGGGACACTAAGCAGCACCACAACCCTTACATTGGCTTTAAACAAAAGAATAAGTATAAAATTCCCCTTTAATATATCAGCATAGACCGGAAGGAAAGTGGATGTCTGACAAAGTCAGATAAGTGTCAAACCATTTGTAAACATATGACAGTTTAGCAGACAGAGCAAGGGGAATTATGACACTATTGAATTGTGCTGTAGTGGTTATGGTCCAGAACAAATCCCTTTAGTTGAACCTAAAGGTACAGTGTTTTGGCTTTTTTTCAGCCTGCTGCAGTAAGAGCTAGGAGGAAGAGAGAGGAGAGATCCCTGCAAGGAGGATAGCTTCGCACAAAGCTTAGAAAACAAATATTACTATTTTATAGTGGCCTACTTTTTTAACTATTTCCATATGAAATAAATAAGCATTATGCTTTGTATACTGGACAGTACTCTAGCAAAGAAAAAAGGTTAAATAATATATTTAATAACAATAAGAAATCAATATTGGTTACTTTGTAGAATCCTTATAAACAAGAAAAGTAAGAAAGCCAGTAGGATCTTAAGATCAGACGAACATACAGGCCTGATCATAAACAAATACCACATATAAATATTGACATGAAAACAACTAAAATTGGGTTTTATCAGATGTCACCAAAGAAACCTTTATTGTAAATCAAGCTCTAATGGTCTCAATGGGCCTAGTCATCACAATTTACTGTACTTGAATTGAAAACAAGTGTAGTGCAACCATAATTAAGTCACTAAATAAAAGCTTCAGCCACTCCCATGGGGCTTTCACAGTGTCTGTCTGTAGGTTAACATTCCAATTCTCATACAAGGAAAAGGAAAGGAGTCAGGCCATGTTGTGATAAGGGCATTGAACCTCTCTGATTCCAGGCTGCACTACTCAACTGTTTAACCTAAGGCAGCACTGTCCAAATGTTTAATAGTATGGGCTATAGTATTTTCAAGAGAAGGCTGTAGAAACAGACACTACTAAAACAAAAATCTGATACAATAAAACTGCTTTCAAAAAAAAAAAAAAATGTATAAATTTAGACATGCCAGAAAGCTTTACAAAATCTATTCAAGAGGATCTGTGCCACTCACATTTTTATTTTTTTGCTTCCTGTTACGGCTTAAAGATTACAACATTTAAGTAGGGGCATATTTTTCCATTTTTGTAAATGCATTAGCTCTTGTGTGGTGATGGGAAAAAAATAAGAACATGAAAAAAGCCCACTTAAGTGACAATCAACAGGTTAAAAAAGGTATACAGGAGTGTCAAATGAATTTTACAATAAATGGTTAAGTGTAAAACCAAAACAAATCTCAGACCAGTGACCTGAACATTTGTTAACAAAAGTGTAAGGCATCACCCACTCTAATGGGAAAAAAACAAAAATCACAAGAGTTAAAATTTAAGGCCAAAACAGAAACAGATCTTCAAATTCAGCAACTCCTCAAAAATAAACCCAAAGATGTATCTATGGCTTTACAGCAGAGTAATGTTGCTCTGGAGAAACAAGTTTACACTTAATTTATAGACTTAAACAGATTAGATGAATCAAGCAATATAAAATGTAAAAGCAAGACATACTCATCTAATGATTCATTTACATAACATTTCAAATGCTTTGGGAAAAGCAAACATTTTTTTCAATCCCAAAACCAGAAGCTCTAAGAAAAACAGCTGTACGAATTAAAGTCAAAATGTCTGACATTAAGTAACACAAAAAAAAACTTACATACTTATACCGATTGTCTTTTGACCTTCAAATTAACTTAGGCCCTATACCCTCTTACTCCTCACTTCAAAGAATGTTTCTATCTTATCATTTTACAGCCCTTCCCCCAAGAACTTCACATGGGGTTAAAACAGAAGAGATAAAAAAAAAACAAAAAAGGGTCCTAGTAATTAACTTGTACTACACTAACTCTCCCATAACTGCCCAAGACAGAAAAACAAATAGAATCCTGCCAACACACACGTTCAAAAACCTTTGACGTCTGTTGGATCCGCTCTTCTCATCTTGTGAAGTATTATACACAAGCTCAAATGCTAAAGAGGAGTGTGTTTGTACAATACCCATTTGTGCAAAATGTCGGGGGAGTAAAAGGTAGCCTACATATGAATGTTAAGGCATAGCTGGGAAAATAAATGAAGGAATATAGTTACATTGTACGCAAGGAAAACAAATCTATGAAAATAATGAGTTGGAAAAAGGATAATAATGAAGCAGACTCAAGGAAATTTCAATAACAATTTTGAAGAATTTGATGACAGTGGCCAAAAATAGTGTAAAGTGGATATTAATCAGGTAGAAGCATATAAAGAGCAAAATATAAAAGTCTTGAAAATTGTTAGGTTTTCAGCGTTCAATGCTAAGAGATGAACGCCTGATGGACATGAATAAGGTTTAATATAGTTTAAAGCTTTTATAAAGAGGAAAGCAATAAAAAAAAAAAAAAAATAGGGATCTGCGAGCGATGATAGAAAAGTGGGACGTGATTAAGAGGGGGCTTTAGGATATGTAGAAATGATGAGTATGTGTCTAAGCTTGATAGTCTCTCCATGTGATATCCTTTCCAGGCTTTGCACTACCAGCCTCCCTGTGTGAATGATTAGAGCCCCAGAACACTGTGGAATGTGATGGTCTCAGCAGTCCTGAGCTGACACCTCCATCACGCCCTCTCAATCTCCACCCCGTATGAACACATCAGGCCTCAACATGTTGACACAAACCTAGCCATGAGAGAGAGGAAAATTGATCCAATCAGAAAGGTTCCAAATAGATTTCTATTGTGGTTTCTGTGGTAGGGTGATTTTCTTATACTGACATTTCATTGACTATGCATACTAGCACAAGTAAAGACTACGAATGATACGTGTTATACATGTTATAGTAATAAGTACTCTAATAGAGTTTCAAAAACAGGGAAACCAGGAGAGAAACTAAAAAGTGTTACTTTCATTAGTTATGATGTATTTCATAGCTAAACTGAATATTACTTAACAGATTAACGCATTATTGTCCAGAGAAATCTGTATTTCCAACAAATGCATGAGCTTTTACACACCACAACAAAAGATACAAAATCAAGATCCACTCCACTTGACAACAGCAGTACATTACATATAATAAACAATATGAATGAAGCAAACTATAAAACACTACAAATGCCACATTATGGCTTTTACTCGCTGTGTGTCTGTACATTCTCAACCACTAACAAATTGTGCCTTCCAAGTTTCATGGCATGTGATGCATGTACTCAGAAATTTTTTTTCTATGTTTTCAGCAGTTTAATTTGATAAAAGTGTTGATACACGGGGTACGTATTAGTGAGATGTGGATACTTAACAGGAAAGCTTTTTCTGGAATACCTCTACTGAAACATTTCTATTCTTTATCCTGATCCAAGGGACCTCACCCTTCGTGATTCACAAACATTAAACTGCTGCCATTACAGTCTCCTCAGAAAGACAGCCAACACTGTAATAATCCCACTTATTTGGAAACTGTGCCATACCTCTTCCAATAGCGTCCTGGTCCCCTGGCACTCATGGCAGGCTTTAGTACGGTTTATCTTCAACAACAATACTGCAGCCTCTCTTACAATATCGCATAAAGGTTCTCTGCTCTCCACACATCGCACACAATAACCCACACTACTTCTCCCTTTGGATGTCAAACTTGTTTACTGTTTGTGAACGTATTATGAACCCATTGTATTGCACTAAGGGAAACAAGTGGCACACTATACATAATGATAAGAAGAAAAGCCCAAACAGTATTCATTTAAATCTGTCCTGAGTCCCCTTATCCTCTCCTTGAGGCAGGCTATGCCTCTCACCACCATCTTCCTCACAAATTACTTCTACATCAGAATACAAACCCTTCTTAACGCAAACTGGCTTTCCTCTGCCCCTCACCCCACAATATACCACTGTCAATATACCCCAATACTATAACCCAGCAATAAATAGCTATTCGAACCCTCCTTGGTTCTCACCACTGTCAATATATCCCCATACTATAACCCAGCAATAACTATTCCTACCCTCCTTGGTGTTCATCCCACAATATACCCCCATACTATAACCCAGCAATAACTATTCCTACCCTCCTTGGTGTTCATCCCACAATATACCCCCATACTATAAACCAGCAATAACTATTCCTACCCACCTTGGTGCTCATCCCACAATATATCCCCATACTATAACCCAGCAATAAATAACTATTCCTACCCTCCTTGGTGTTCATCCCACAATATACCCCCATACTATAACCCAGCAATAACTATTCCTACCCTCCTTGGTGTTCATCCCACAATATATCCCCATACTATAAACCAGCAATAACTATTCCTACCCACCTTGGTGCTCATCCCACAATATATCCCCATACTATAACCCAGCAATAAATAACTATTCCTACCCTCCTTGGTGTTCATCCCACAATATACCCCCATACTATAACCCAGCAATAACTATTCCTACCCACCTTGGTGCTCATCCCACAATATACCCCCATACTATAAACCAGCAATAACTATTCCTACCCTCCTTGGTGCTCATCCCACAATATACCCCCATACTATAACCCATCAATAAATAACTATTCCTACCCTCCTTGGTGTTCATCCCACAATATACCCCAGCAATAAATAACTATTCCTACCCTCCTTGGTGCTCATCCCACAATATACCCCCATACTATAAACCAGCAATAAATAACTATTCCTACCCTCCTTGGTTCTCACCCCTTTCTTCTTGTTCTACCAAATGTAATTTACTGACACAAACCTTCACCAAACAAAGTGTCCTGTCTAGTGTTGTAAAACTACCACAATAACATAACGTATCAAGCGTTATACCCCCCCCCCCCCCGTACCCCAATATTAAACCCCCCCCTTCCCTCCCTATAATGTCACAAGGAATAAGCAGCTGCACTCGTATTTCCAGATACAGCTATACCGAGTGGGATCACGCTCAGCCAGCCTCCCTCCCCGGGGCTGAACGTGCTGCGAGTGGCAGTCCAGCCAGCCCCCTCCCTCTGTCCCCCGGAGGCTGTGAGTGCTGGGAGTGGCAGTCCAGCCAGCCCTCTCTCCCCGGGGGCTGAGCGTGCTGGGAGTGGCAGTCCAGCCAGCCCCCTCTCCCTCTGTCCCCCGGGTGCTGGGAGTGGCAGTCCAGCCGTTGTTGTTGTGGTTGTTTACCTTCATAGAGCAGGAGGAGGTGCAGCGTGCAGGGCTGTGCCGGACATGTCAGGCAGTGAGCGGGGCCCCTCTGCATGCTCAGCTCGCTCCGGCCGCCGCCGCCATCTTGTCCCGGCCCAGAGCACCGTCACCGTCCTGTGATTCCCCCCTGGCTCTCTGTCTGTCTGTCTGTCTGTCCCGGGTCGGTTCGGGGGGGGGCTGGGCCGGCTGTGCTCGCTCAGTCCGTCACTCGCTGCCCGTGCCAGCCGTCCTGGCTCTCTGTGGCGGGCTGCTCGTCTCCTCGCTGGGTCCCGCCACCTCCGCCGCCGCCCGCTCCCCTCCTAACATGTCGCTCGGGCCGCCTGAGGGAGAGCAGACAGCAGCAGCCGATCCCAGAGCGCGCCGTCAGATGTGCGAGCGCCACCTGGCGCACGCACCGCGCTCCCCGCTGCCATGGCAACCGCTCAGAGCGGCTGCTGTTTACAACGGTGACGTCACCCGCGCTGGCCTCACCAACAAAAAAAATAATCATTGACTAAAACCAGGAAATGTGGAGAGAGGCTCAAATAAAATAAAATATATCTAAGTTATTTTCCCACTCCAGCCATCCTTGGTCAATTCTCTACAATTATTATAATTCATCATAATAAATCATTCATAAGAACAATATATTGACAATAAATCATATTAATATAAAGCATAATGTTTGGGAAATAATATATTTAGCCTTTGATAACCAAAACATTTCTGCTTTAATTATCAGGGCATCATTTTATTTCTTTATTACTGGCAACTCAGCCCTTCATCCTTCAGGGGTAGATAAAACGAGGACCATTAAATTGGTAATAGTAACGACCCCTGGACGTGGGGGAAAAAGTAACGACCCCTGGACGTGGGGCAAAAGTAACAACCCCTGGACGTGGGGCAAAAGTAACCACCCCTGGACGTGGGGCAAAAGTAACCACCCCTGGACGTGGGGCAAAAGTAACGACCCCTGGACGTGGGGGAAAAAGTAACGACCCCAGGACGTGGGGCAAAAGTAACCACCCCTGGACGTGGGGAAAAAGTAACGACCCCTGGACGTGGGGGAAAAAGTAACGACCCCTGGACGTGGGAAAAAGTAACAACCCCTGGACGTGGGGAAAAAGTAACAACCCCTGGACGGGGGAAAAAGTAACAACCCCTGGACGTGGGGGAAAAAGTAACGACCCCTGGACGTGGGGAAAAAGTAACCACCCCTGGACGTGGGGCAAAAGTAACGACCCCTGGAAGTGGGGGAAAAGTAACGACCCCTGGACGGGGGAAAAAGTAACGACCCCTGGACGTGGGGCAAAAGTAACCACCCCTGGAAGTGGGGAAAAAGTAACGACCCCTGGACGTGGGGAAAAAGTAACGACCCCTGGACGTGGGGCAAAAGTAACCACCCCTGGAAGTGGGGAAAAAGTAACGACCCCTGGACGTGGGGAAAAAGTAACCACCCCTGGACGTGGGGGAAAAGTAACCACCCCTGGACGTGGGGCAAAAGTAACAACCCCTGGACGTGGGGCAAAAGTAACCACCCCTGGACGTGGGGCAAAAGTACCCACCCCTGGACGTGGGGCAAAAGTAACAACCCCTGGACGTGGGGCAAAAGTAACCACCCCTGGACGTGGGGCAAAAGTAACCACCCCTGGTCGTGGGGCAAAAGTAACGGCCCCTGGACGTGGGGAAAAAGTAACCACCCCTGGACATGGGGCAAAAGTAACGACCCCTGGACGTGGGGCAAAAGTAACCACCCCTGGACGTGTGGCAAAAGTAACCACCCCTGGACGTGGGGCAAAAGTAACCACCCCTGGTCGTGGGGAAAAAGTAACGACCCCTGGACGTGGGGGAAAAAGTAACGACCTCTGGTCTTGGGGCAAAAGTAACATCCCCAGGACGTACTTGAAAACCAGAGTAATCTGAATGTACCTTTCCTGGTTAAATAATACTTTCTTATTATTATTATTTATAAAGCACTGACCTATTCCGCAGCGCAGTACAATTGGGGGAAAAGACAATACAATATAAACAGGTCAAAGTTAGAGGACCCTGCCCATAAGTTTACAATCTAAAGAATCATGTAACCCTCTCTTTCGAGGAGTCAGCTATGTAAATGATGCCAATGTAATGACAGATCTTTGCAAAGTCCTGATTTGTACTGAAATTGTCCACTATCAGCCAGCAAATGTAGTTCAACTAAATTGTGTACATTTGGTTGAATGGACTTTGCAGGCAGATAGTGGCAGGGTCTGATGAATATGAGCATTTGGTTGTGTATTTACATAATTCAGACTACATACAAGGCAATGCTCACTTTTTCTTTGCAAAATACAGACATTGATAAATCTTGTGAACAATGCCCAGATTTTGCAGTCCGAATATATCCCTGGAGAGGTTTGAGTTATTTAGACCAGATAGACTGTTTTTTTCCTACATTTTATTGAGTTTAGTGACTAACTATTGCAGCAAATTTTAGTGGGTTGAAAACCATATTGCAAAATATAGGTCAATGTAGCCAAGATGTTGCTACAGCTTAGTTAGACACGTTTTACCAAATCACCGCCTTTTTCCTACTTTTTAGAGTTTTAGTTTCAAGCCACTATAATAAATTGTTCGGTGAATAAACCCAAAATGAGTTGATTTATTTACCATTTTCAGTATATTGCAATGAACAAACGCTAACAAGTTTACATGTTTCCTTACATAACTCGTTTTTTATGTTGTGGGTATTTTTTTCAGTTGTTGTTGTGTGTTTTTTAATGATTGGACACTACCTTATAGTTAGGAAAGACAAAAATGGGAAATCCAAAAGATAAGCCCTGTGAGCAAGAGATGGGGGTGTAGGAGAAAAGAAATCCTCTGTTATTCAGATTCAGCTGATAATTATATTTTATATATTGCAGATGTGGCGTCTGATGATACTGAAGGTCCTCCCATGTTTGCGTCATGTATTAACTGGCAATTACTGAGGACTATTTGCTTGTGTGCTGACCAGCCCTTAGTAACAAATCCTAGTCTTAGAGAATGAATAGAAAGTCAGGGCAAATGTCACAGTGACAGTTTAAAAGGTGTTGACTCATAAACGTCCACCCATCATATCGAATGACAACACCAATGGCGCAACATCAAACTTCACTAGTGCCTGACTCACAAACACTCATTCGCAGCACAATGCTTTGAAATCAACAAGGCTTGTTTGCTCTACGCGAGCATGCCATTCATGATCATGCTGTACAAATATTTGGAAAGCCAAGTAAGAAAGTGTAGAAAATCACTCAGGGCAATATAACGATGAGTTAGAGACCGCCTCTTCCAAACTCACCCCTCTTTGAGAATGGGCACCTATGAGTCAGGTGGGATAAATGGTAGCAATGAGGTGACACTTTTTGTCGTGTGATTCTCACAGGTCGGGCCTCCCTGGAGTTTTTCCTCCCCATCCCCACCCCCATTCTCTCTTTTCCATATTCATGCATACCTGTATCTTTCTTTTCCCTCGGGCCTTCGAGGGAACTGTCCTTTTCTTTTCTGGGGATAGTTCAGATCATGGAACAATTCTCTACGTGCTTTACATTAAAACGATCATACACATAGGAATTTCCAGGGGTAAATGACGTAGCTGGAAAAGCAAACGCAAACATTCATATGTGCCCCTGGCGGCTCTTAGAGCACGATATAGCACGATAGTTATATATCTTCCTCTATTTTCTTCTATTTTATCTTAACATGAAAAAAAAAAAAAACACCAAATGGAATTACTTACGGGGCGGGTAAAGAAGGGGAAGTGACCACAAATTGGCAACTATGTATACAACCGCTACACACGTTCACGAAGTTTGTGATTGTTCACAGTTTCGCGGTCTTGTGGATAATGCTGTATCTTGAAGTCTGAGAATCGAAGTATTTTGTATGTATTTTGCGAATGTCTGCCAAGGGTTATGTACGCACTGTATAAAATGTCCTGTTTTGGAATAAATAAAGAATAAAAAAAAAAAAAAAGAAAGTGTAGAAAAGTCCCTGCAGTATATCTACTCAATACATTTGTAGTAGTTATGGTGGCCAAGCATGAGAGTATGGGTATAGCACACTCCTAGACAAATGCTTAGAGGCCTCACAATAAATCCAATTTCAGCTGGGGGTCCTGTCCCACTGTTCCAATAGCCCTTATTCTATTGATGACAATTTCAAAATTGCTTCTAAACTGCATACCTTATTAACCATAATTGGCAAAGCATAAGAGTGTGAATAAGCGTATCCATGGTCATTGTATGTAGACAAATACATTACAAAGATGCCAGATTCCATATTACCGTTCACTATTGCTATTGAGAAACCATATATTTAACAGTGAAATAAATACTCTGACGGCTATCTTGATTATGATATCGACTTACGTACTGTGAATAACCATGGTAAAGAACTGTGGACATGTATGGCAGATATCATGCTGTTCTAAAAATGTGGTTTAAGAGAAGAAAATGTTTGAAAAAAATATGGACAATACAATATGGCTACCAAATCATGTGACTAATCACCGGTAAGTTGTTGAGCATTAGTATATGTGGTTCTCTAGAAGAAGATATTTTAATATTCTGCCAAATTGTTTGCTCAAACCAAGATGGTGGCTTGATAACATGACTTGTGACCCTACATGTTGGAAAGGATATAGTGCACCATATGTCTCTACCATTGCACCAAGCATCATGAGTCAACAAGAGATTTGTTTTTTTAACCAGCATTTTTTTAAAAGTTGAGGAACAATAAAAATAATAATAAAAATAATCTTAAAGGACCACTCTAGGCACCCAGACCACTTCAGCTGTTTTATAAACATGGATAAACAGGACACAGTCAGCCAATATCCATATTGGCATACATATTACTTGTTTGCACAGACCAAGTAGCCAAATGAAGCTTCCCACCAGCCCCAGACCAAAGCTGCTGTCACCTCCAGGGAGCCATAAAGGCCAATTTCTGCCGATCCAGGAGAATATCTGCGGCCTGTTGAGCAATGATTGACAATGATTTTTGTCATTGGTAACATGCGGCCTTTCTTGGCGATATGGTAAGGTTGCTCCTCGGGTGGGCCTCGGTGTAGGCAAGCATATGGTGGAAGAGTTGAGTTGCATGTGAGGGCCCCTCTGTCAGGGCAAGGAATCACCAGCTTCCTTCTCCCCTTCAGAGCAATCCAGAAGCTTGCAAAGATTGCCTCCAGTTTGGGTATGGTGTGCAATGTAGGCTAGACGGGTCAGAAGTGCATGGCACCAGGCCCTGCGTCATGGTGACTAGCACACCCGCCATCTTGCGGGATAATCCTCTGCAGCGTCAAGGGCTGGGGCCGGGATAACACCAACCAGTCCGTAGGGGAGAGGAAAACGAGACCACAAGAGTAGGTTAAGTGTAAACCGCGGGCGCATCTCGTTGCGGCGAAGTTTCCACGTGGAAATGGGAACGCTGCCGCAACAAGATGCGCCCGCCAAGTTCGTGACTGATCTCTGACAGGAGCGGATCTTGTTGGCACCATGACAGCTACCTAATAAAAATACAAATCATAAGCATAATAATCTGAAAGAAAACAGGTTGTTCTTTGGCCTCAAAATTACAGCATCCAGATTACAGGACTGAATGTACAAAGAATATCATTGCAACACGCATGCAGTTAACAAGGTCATTTAATTATTGCTACCTAATCTATTGGCAGATCCTTTAAAATTGGGATAAAGAAAGTCACACATTGCCATCCTTGAGAAAATGCTTACGTTGATAAGAAAGGCAATATCCAAATGGCAACTTGCAAAATACAAACATATTAACAATAGCAATGATTGTGCACATACTTAATCTCTGTCCTGCATGGAAAATGAAAGGATTTTGATGGGGGCTTTCGTTAATAGCCCCATCACAAACACTGCAGTTACTGCAGAGACTAGCAAATGGCTCTTATTGCTTGGCCAATCAGGGCTTTATGTTTATATGATGCACAGCGAGCAGGTACAAATTTATTTTCTCATAAAATATATATATATTACAGTGTGGTGACAAGACATTCAAACTATAAATCATCAATGGGAATTACTAATAATCAATTTGAATTTATATTTATGGAACTTTGTATTTAAAGTGGAAATTCATAAAACCTTACAATATTATGAACATTCCGATACTCCTAATGCACGTTTTAGTAAATTCTGCACAAACCTGCATCAAAAAACATAAATATAAACAATTGTGCTTAAATTAGGGGCTTAAAATTTTATGCCAATGACATCCCAATGACACCGCTGGAGGTGGAGGTATACTTTTGGCAGCAGAGGGGTTAAACGCTACACATACAAAATGCAGGTACCACGACTACTTCAAATGACTGAAGTGGTTATGGTGCTTTGAGTTTCCCTTTAATGTTGGCAATAGGTAAATATAAATCTATATCAGGGTTCTCCAAAACCTGGCCCTCCAGATGTTGCCGAACTACAATTCCCATGATTCTCTGGCTATCTATTTCATTCAAAGAAACATGGGAGTTGAAGTTCAGCAACATCTGAAGGGCTAGAGTTTAGAGAACCCTAATCTATACGAATAAATTATTGTAAACTAAGAATCATAGAGAACTGACAAGAGGATTGCAAATTTTAGATCAAGACAGCCATGCCAGATAAATAGCTCTAAAAGAGAATTGTTCTTAGTCTATATTTCTCTCAATAACAGCTCAAAACAAAGTGCTGCATTTATTCCAATTTATTGTTGCTATATATGGTTTAACTGAAAAATAAATATGTCAATAGCACTAACTGTGATTGATGGAATTTAATATGAATAGACTCATCACAATTAAATTTTAATGTGTATTTTTTTCCAAGTTTTAAGAAATGCACTTTTTAAAAATATGAAATAAACATTTTTCACCGTTGAATTTGGTTTTGATGATTTTTAATAAAATGTTGTGTTTTTGTTTGTGAAGAGATGTGTGTGTGGTTCTCATGTATTTAGCAGGTTAAAATTTACTGCCAATAGTACAGAACATGCTTCAGGTAAGAATTACTAACAAAGCACAAGGGTGTGTTGAAATGGGATTAGAATGTTTATAGGATGCTAGGTGATACATTTTCATATTCAAAGTAACGTTCTGTTTACAAAAACAAAACACTGTGACAATTTGCATAGTCAGTTTACTTCGAAATGAATGTATGAGACAGCAACTGATATTAAGGCTGGATAAAGAGGTTATCTACCTCGTCTTCAATCATTTAGAAGTCTCACAAAACCCACAAAAGCTTATGATCTCCCAGAGTAACTTGTATTTCACAAACCTGTCTCCTGCTCTCTCTTAAAGGACCACACTCCACTGTCACCTCCAGTTTTGCCACTTTCCCACCTTATTGTTTGGTTACTATCCCCCCCAACTCCCTTCTTATTATGGTTTTATACTCCACCTCCTATAGACTGTAAGCTTGTTTGAGCAGGAACCTCATCAACCGATTGTTCATGTAACATTTTGTAATTATCTAATTTATTGTTAAATTTCCCCATTTATAATATTATTATATAAAGTGCTGTTGAATAAGTTGTCTCTCTGTAAATGCTAATAATAATAATACTATGGCCTAGTGCTGACAATCGTGATGGGCCTACTTACAGAGTCTAATAGACAGAAATCCCATTCACAGGATGTATACATACGAATACACATACCCTGTGCTAATCTCTTGCATTCATGTCTCAACTAAGCTCTTAACTCCTCTCTCTCACTAAGCACAAACTCTGAAACCTGTCCTCTGAAGACTCACGTATCCCAACCTCTCCTTCCCTTCTTTCTAACAAGCAGAAACTCATCGTATGGAGAAGCTCCTGGATCATAGAAAGAGGTGGATACAGTGACCATAGCAATAAATGGACATACCACACTGTTAGAGACTGAAGCAGCACAATGCGCAAAGTCAGCTTTATGTTAACTATTTTATAGTCAGCCACTCCATGAAAGTTTTATTTAAGTGAATCTTTCCTAAGTCCCATACTTCATTCCCTCTGCGCAGCTTTATTGAGCAAGAGTGTGTGCAGAGTAGTAAAAGACTAAGGGCGTAGTATGAAGTCAGCACCCTGAGCTTGGCTCAAGTGTGTCTAATAATGCGCTTGTTGTACACTTTCTAAGGACTGTCCCCTAGCACTCACAGGTCCACTCCTCTCCTTACCTTCTTACTAGCAGACAGAAGCTCTTGTTAAGCAGTCAGGGACAGAGAAAAAGGTGGATGTAGTGAGTGTAAAAGAAAGGGGACATGTCTCAGAGTTAGAGAGATCGAGGCAGCAAGCACAATTTTTTTAAATCAATGGGTCTATTCCATATGCGTGAGCCTGGAGTTTCAGCTCCATCAGTCCCTATGGCTAATGTATCTTCCAAAAGTTCCAGATTCCCAGAGTCCCAGTCTCTACTTGGGGCTACGGATCTACTGTCAAGGGTTTGAATGCTTGGTACAAGGTAGACAAGTAAATTCATTATTATTCCAATCCAGAACGGCATTGATGTGCATGGTACTGTAGACGCTGGCTGAAGGAAGACATTTATTATTCATTATTCATTGTTGTATCATAGCTTCAAAAGTAGGTCAGGAACCTGTGCCCTTCAGCGCATGATATGCCAATACCCAGAATAAAACATGGAGAACTGGTCTTTCTGCATAATCAATTATGTAACAATTTGCGAAACATGGTATAGCATGAGAACAAATATTTCCAGGAAGCAAGGGAAAACATAAGAAATTCATTAAACTTGGAATTTGTAGCAGCAAATTGGGGAAAATTAATTTCAATGCAGTTGTAAGAAAAATCACTGAATGCACTTTCATATAGAAAAAAAAAAGTGAAGTAATTTAATTCTAAAATTAATCTACTTGAAAAAGAAGAGTTTGAATGGTGCACATTGTTTAATTTGAAGCCAGTGTAATTATTTAAATTATTTTAAAAAAAAAGGAAAATACCTCTTTGGTGGGAACAAGAGAAATGGATTTGTAAAGAAATGGTAAATCTATTTTTTATGTACATCCCATGTCCATTTTGCATAGTGTATACTGAATTCTTAATCTGAAAAATACACATGCAGGACACAGGAACCAAAAATGTGCATGTAATTTGCATGATTTAGTTTCCCTAGCATTCCATGGGTAAACAAGGCAAAATGGTTTTGCCAGTAATTTAAGCGTTAAAGAGGTCAACAATAAAGTGGAGACAACGTTTTGCGAAACATTTTCTCGTTGTTTTGTTACTGATAAACGACTGCCTTTTAGAAGAAACCTCAGGCATGCCTGGATATTTATCTTATCTTCCAATTATTATAATAATTAGTACCTTGCAGTCAGCATAGAGAGAGCACACAAAGAAGAAAAAAAGGGTGTATGCATCCACTTTATTTGGGTATCGTTCATAAAAATGTAAAGGAACGTTGAGCATATCATGAAAAGAAGGTTAATACAAGCTCTCAGGGATTTTCAGTATTTTAGCCAATGACGTACTTTCCATAGAAGTATCTAGAAGTGTCCCCTTAAATATGCATCCAGGTTCACTATCCCCTTGATGTCATATATGTGTTTCATGAATGCCTAAACACACCAGGGTGAGATCGAGGCTATGACAATGATATTTGCGGCAAAATAAACAGGACATCATACTTGGTACCTGCAAAACATAAAAAAATTGGAAATGCAATAATTTGATTGTTAATGGGCGAAGTGCTAGGTGGTTATAATTCTTTATATTTCCTATAAAGAAATGACAGCCTGTGGTTGATGACAGTTGATGACATTGGGCTGACAATTACAATGGGCCTAATTACAAAATCTTTTTCAACAGAAAAGTCTAAAACATGTATCTGGTGGAGGCGGCACTGGAGGAAAACTCACAGGATAGCTATCAGAAAACACATACCCTATGCTAATCTCTCTAGCAAATCCATACCCAATAAAACATGACGTCGGTAGGGGCGACATACCCAAGAAAACATGACACTTCTCAAAGGGGCGATCATGCCCAGAAAGGGGGCATGTCTCAATTAAGAATTTGAAAGTCAGCCTGGTGTGAATGCATATCAAGTTGCCCGCCAATCAAACAGGCTGGCCAATTACGGGCCTACTATGCAGACAGTGCCCTGAGCTTGACACAAATGCACTAACTAGCACTTACTTGTCCACACATCTCCTTACCTTCTTACTAGCAGGCAGTCTGGGACAGAGGGAAAGTGTATGTAGTGAGTGTAGAAGAAAAGGGACATGCTGCAGTGTTAGAGAGACTGAAGCAGCAAGATCATTTGTATAGAGCGCAAAGTTAGCTTTACCTTTATTAATTTCATTGTCAGCCAGTCCATGGGCATCGGCCTGGAGCTTCAGCTTCATTTACCCCCTTGCCAGTGATATATATACTGTTTATTTCCTAGAGGACTCAATTCAATGATACTTGTCTAGGAATTAAATGATCTATTCCAGAATGGAACAAGTAGTCTTCTGGTTAACATGTTACCAATGGCCTACTGTACTCTGAGGATGTCAAAAATATTAAAATTAGAAAAGAAAGATATCTAAATACCTTACCAAATGAAACATTTTGAAACAGATAACAATATTTGCAAAATTGTATCAGAGGAACTAAATTGTTGCATTGACTACTCACACAGGAGCAATTCTTCTGGCATTTGTCCATTGTCAGACATGTCATTAAGATATGACTCATGATAAATGAAGGTTCCAGAGTCTTCACTTGAGCCAAGATTATTTGTTTTCAACCTCCTTGTGCACTGTTGGACAATTCAAGTTGTGTGATCGTTTATGAAGAATTCATGGTTTTCTGTTTTAAATTTTTATTTCCTACAGCACTGTGTCCTCAGTAGAACAATCAGTGACATCCAAGACATTTGTCACCTAGTAGAAGGCAACCCCAACCCTTCTCTATTGCTCAACCCATCACTACCATTTCCAAACTGGAAAGAATGTCTGTGAAAATAATAGTTTGTTAGTACATTCACCACAACAAGAACTAAACGATTGGAATATTTCGAGGCTCCATATCCTGTGTTATCTGATGGTATATATCCATGGACGAATTAGCAGTAATGTCATGGGAATCCTGATTCTACATGGATTAGTCATTATGCCTCCATGGCCTTGCTCTCTCCTAGCCTCCGTCCCATATCTATCTATCTATCTGTCTATCTATCTATCGAATCTATCTATCTAATCTATCTATGTATCTATTTATCTGTCTGTCTGTCTATCTATCTAATATATCTATTTATCTATTTATCTATCCATTATCTATCTATCTATCTATATATCCAATCTATCTATCTATCCAATCTATCTATCTATCTATCTATCTAATCTATCTATTTATCTAATCTAATCTATCTATCTAATCTACCTATTTATCTAATCTATATCATTTATTTTTGAAGTTTTTCAAGGTAATTGCTAGTTTTGTTACTTTCATGTTTTTTTGTTTTATTTTGGCATTTACCTCCTATACTTAGACTGTGAGTTCTTAAACTTTGCTCAGCTGAAAGGCAGAAAAGAGTGTTAAAATGGCTGCCTAGGGTTTGTAGCAGGTCATTCTATTCCTAGTTTAGTATGAGCACATATCATATTATTATTACTGATGTCCCATTGCTTCACACCTCACAACGTCCACAGGGTCTGGGTCTAAGAGGCAAGTTGGAAAAGGCAGTGGTATATCAATCAATTAAAACAATAAGAATTATATGTTTGTGAAACTGTATCTACGTTTTCCTTACCTTCTGCTCTCTCCCACTCATGAATGGATCCTGGTGATCTAATACAGCACAGGCATGGTACACTCACGGAGTAACTTCGCCACTCGTCCAAGACTATAGGACATCCAAGAAGCCACCTTAATAATGACCAAATCCATACCTGAAACAATTCAATCTATCTATACAGTATTTATCTATCTATCTATCTATCTATCTGTCTATATTTCTATCAAGTATATATCTATCTATCGATCTAGCTTGCTATCTATCTATCTATCTATCTATCTATCTATCTGTCTGTCTATCTATCTATCTGTCTGTCTATCTATCCATCTATCTATCTATCTATCTATCTATCTATCTATCTATCTATCTATCCATCTATCTATCTATCTATCTATCTATCTATCTATCTATCTATCTATCAATCTATCTATCTGTCATCTATCTATCTATCTGTCTGTCTGTCTATCCATCTATCTATCTATCTATCTATC
The DNA here is from genome assembly GCA_933207985.1 of Pelobates cultripes. Taxonomy (NCBI): domain Eukaryota; kingdom Metazoa; phylum Chordata; class Amphibia; order Anura; family Pelobatidae; genus Pelobates; species Pelobates cultripes. The sequence continues at coordinate 111,651,573 of OW240923.1, forward strand.
TATCTATCTATCTATCTATCTGTCTGTCTGTCTATCCATCTATCTATCTATCTATCTATCTGTCTGTGTGTCTGTCTATCAATCTGTCTGTCTGTCTGTCTATCTATCTATCTATCTATCTATCTGTCTGTCTGTCTGTCTGTCTATCTATCTGTCTGTCTATCTATCTATCTGTCTGTCTGTGTGTCTATCTGTCTGTCTATCTATCTATCTGTCTGTCTATCTATCTATCTATCTATCTATCTATCTGTCTGTGTGTCTATCTGTTTGTCTGTCTATCAATCTGTCTGTCTGTCTGTCTCTCTATCTCACTACCCGTGCCATTATTCTAGTTGTAGAGCTATATAGTGTCTGACATAACGGAAGGATTTGGAAATTGAAATGATTAAGAAATGACCACCTGTGGGTACACTTCAGAAGAATAGGTAGCAAAACAGAAACCTGAATTAAACAGAAAATAAATCACTCAGAATGTAGGGCAGTGGAAACTTCACAACACAACTGACAGGCTGACAGACGGCTCGGCTGTTTACTGACAGAAAAACAATGACATTTGCAGCCCTTTAATGCTTCAAACCTTATTAAACATGAAATAATATGATAGCGCCTGTCAGATCAGATCCCAGAGAGGGTGATGCTTTGGGGTGGGGGGCAAGGGATTAACTTGAGCTTGAAATGTAGTGTGTAGCAGGAAGTATCCAGCTCCACGTGTCGGTTAATTAGACGTTTTCAATCTTTCTTCAAGTCTGTGAGGAGCAGAATTGAAATGAGAATGAGATATTTTGGATAGAGGGAGAGGGTAGCTGGGTTGCCCAAAAGGTAGATCCCCAGATGTTGTAGAACTACAACTCCCATGATGCATTGCATGTCTTTGGAATACCTTTAGAATGGGAAAGCATCACGGAAGCTGTGGTTTTAAAACATCTGGGGATCTAACTTTTGGGCACCCCTGCTATATAGACAGTTAGACCTCACCTTTCACACACAGTAAATCTCATCCACTTAAAGAGGCAGGCAAGGCACCATAACCACTACAACTCACTGGTATGAGATGTTACCAGGTGTCATCCCACAAAAAGTAGTCAAACTGATTTCAAACAGTCTAACACTTACCTTGGACACCAAGGTGCCTCTGGACCTGACTCCTCTTTGGATATTCTACTTCCTCATCAGTTTTACTGATGCTCAGACAGAATCCATTGGCTGAGCAAAGAGCTGACTTTCTAAGCAAATTAATGGTGTAACATTGATATTCTATCACACAAGGGTTACTTATGCTTCATATACGCGAAGCAGTGAGTACAGAAATAATTAGAGCCAGGACACTCTTGGCACCATAACCACTACAGCGAGCTAGAGCCTAGAGTGTCCACTTAACAACCCGATAAAGAATCCTCCCAGGGACAAAATGCAAACCACAGAATAAAATGTGCAAACTAAACTTCCAAGTAATTGGGGTCCTAATACCAGGTTAAAGGTAAATATACCCACGTGTATTAGACAGCACAATCTAAGACTGTTCTCTTGTGTAGTAGTTGATGGAGTGCTACTCTGAATATGCGTATATCATAATTATTGGGGTAAAACTATCAGAATTATACACATAGGCGTGCGCATGGGGTGTGCCGGGTGTGCCTGGGCACACCCTAATCCCTGCGGCACGCCTATGGAGTGAGACCGGCAGGGGAGATCTCAGGATCTCCCCTGTCGGCTCATGCAGAGCTGGCGCTATCCGAGCACGGCTCTGCTCTCAGCCTCCCTCCCCACTGCAGCATGGAGGGAGGCAGGACAGGACCCGGGGAGCTCAACCAGCAGCTCCGTCGGGTTCCTCTCACAAGTTCTGAGCATTGCCACAGGGGCTAGAGTTCACTCTCCACTGGACCTCCAGGGAAAGCAGCAGGAACAAGAATCCCCCCTCCCTACATAAGGTAAGAAGGGAGGGGTTATATTAAGTAATGTACCCCCACCTTCACCCCCACAGCACCCACACACATACACATCACCCTCACAGCACAGAAACAGCACTCTCACACACACACACAGCACCCTCACACACACACACAGCACCCTCACACACACACACACACACACACAGCACCTTTACACACACACACACAGCACCTTTACACACACACACGGCACCTTTACACAGAGCACCTTTACACACACACACAGCAAATTTACACACAACACCCTCAAACCACCCTCATGCAGCACACACACAGCAGTGTATATATATATATATATATATATATATATATACACACACACACACACACACACACACAAACATATATACACGGTGTGTGTTTGTGCTTTAGGGTGCACACCCTAATGCAATAGACTGCGCACGCCTATGATTATACATAAATCAATGAGTGTGCATCCATCTAATAGGCACTATGTATCAAACAATAAACAAATAAAGGATACAAAGTAGCACGTTACTTGAGACAATTAATCTCGGTGTATAAATTAGTTTAGGAGCAACATGATTGGTGTACTCTGGCACGGAAGTTGGCAAAGCATAATGCAGCCATTTGGCCGGCCTAATTCTCTATATATGTCATCCGAGAGACCCATATGCTGTAGAAATAGCGCAGTACATAACTGCTCCAACTAAAGTATGTGCTCAGACCTCAGGACTGCAGTTCTGAATCCTAATGAGGTCAGCGTAGCCTTTTATTATTCCAAGGCCATTCAAGGTCATTAAAGGGAGCATCATTAAGTTGAACAATAGTAAACACTTCTCGAGAGAAGATTATTAATATTGTTAAGTTGCTTTAAATTTCCTACTTGTGTTATCCGTATGCCCAGTCCCCCACTTTATTTATTGCTCCAGTTGACACTGTGATGATCAGAAACGTTTTTAAACAAATTTCAATCTGTTCACTTTTTTCCAGTGGGAAATTAGGAGTTTCTAACAATGGGCATTGCAGGTGGAACGAAGGGTGACAGCTTGCATTTAAAACAAAACATATAAAAAAAGACAAAGTTCATCTATAACACGTGTTTAACTTTTTTCCATCTTGATTCAGAACCACGAGAGAGCTAAATCTGTGTGGATCCCAACATTTAATTGCCATTTTATCAGAGAAACATATTTGTTATATATATATATATGTATCAGACAAGTAGAAATATTATTACAAATTCTGGGTAGTGACAGCCCCCCTTTCATTTATTATGAATTGTATATTGGTTATGTAGTGCTATATTTTAAGAGAAGTTGTATCTGTCTGGGTGTCAGGATTACTAGTTGATCCAGCACGCAGAACTGTATCACACCTAGGACTAAATGGTAACGTCTTACCGGGCCTTAGAATGGCCGGACTTAACGTACCAGAGAATAGTCAGAATACTTGCCGTGGTCGTGGACACAGAATGAGACACAACGATAAGGGAAAGCCAAAAGTGAAGGATGCCAGAATACAGGGAAGTCAAAACGAAGCCAAAGTCAATAACCAGAAATAAAAGCTCAGGAATAGTGATGTCCCGAACGGTTCGCCGAACGGTTCGCCACGGACGCGAACATATGCGCTGTTCGGTCGGCCCCCTATTCGTCATCATTGAGTAAACTTTGACCCTGTACCTCACAGTCAGAAGACACATTCCAGCCAATCAGCAGCAGACCCTCCCTCCCAGATCCTCCCACCTCCTGGACAGCATCCATTTTACATTCATTGTGAAGCTGCATTCTTAGTGAGCTGTCCAGGAGGTGGGAGAGTCTGGGAGGGAGGGTCTGCTGCTTATTGGCTGGAATGTGTCTGCTGACTGTGAGGTACAGGGTCAAAGTTTACTCAGTGATGACGAATAGAGGGCCGACCTAACAGCGCATATGTTCGGCGAACCGTTCGGGACATCACTACTCAGGAACACACTCTCAGGGAAACCACGACAGGGCAATGAGGGAAGGCAAGAAAGGAGTTTAAATTAATCTCCTTTAAATCCGATTGGCCGTATCCAGCTTATGACCGCCAGAACGTGCGTGCGCGTCCTTTGCGTGACGTCACACGCATGTTATCATCAATACCATGGGCGGACGTGGGGCTATAAATTGGTATTGATCCGCAGCGGCCGGCGTCTTTCAGCATGCAGCAGGAGCCAGATACACCGGCACAGGGCCGCTGACCTGCATCACCACCAATGCCAGGAAGGTAAGTTATTCTCACGGACACCACAAGGTGAGGATGAACATGTGACACTGGGAGACAAAGGGTTAATCAAACAGAAACATTTAAAAAATGATCATTGGTTAATAAACAATGGTTTAACTATATAGCTATATAGAATCCATTTGAATCCACTTCTGGATTGACTGCAAATTGAAACTCATTTCTGTTCATTTTTGAGTCACTTTGTATTCAGGAAGACAGTATATGAAGTGAATTTTCTTTATTTTACAAAAAATTTTCCACGTTACCCCCAGAATTTCCAGTTGAATGAATAATCCTTAAAGAATTTAAGCAAAAACTACAGAGATGTAAAAATACACCTAACAAGGTATTAATCTAAATCTTGCAGTTCAAATGTCAATTTTCCACCTTTGACTGTGAATAATGTGCTGAATATAAGCATCTCCCTATGCAGCAATCAGTGTTAATCCTATAATCCTACTCTGTATAGCAAACTATATGCTATATTTTTCCCCAGTACTTCCTCCTATTTTCTCTCCCTCTCCACCTTTTCCAACTACTTCTTTTCGTCCTGGGTCAAATTTGCACTTTCTTCTAGTCTAGTGTATCAGAGTGAGCATTGGCATCAGTTTTAAAATTCTTACTGAGATTTGTTAGCTGGCTATATACAGGTAGTAAAGCATTTATCATGGTTCTTAAGCCCCGCGTTAGAACCCCAGGGATGAACACTTGGAACAGCCTGATGAAGGGGCTTTGCTAAATTAATTTTGTTATACGTTACATAGAAACATAGAAACATAGAATGTGACGGCAGATAAGAACCATTCGGCCCATCTAGTCTGCCCAATTTTCTAAATACTTTCATTAGTACCTGGCCTTATCTTATAGTTAGGATAGCCTTATGCCTATCCCACGCATGCTTAAACTCCTTCACTGTGTTAAGCTCTACCACTTCAGCTGGAAGGCTATTCCATGCATCCACTACCCTCTCAGTTAAGTAATACTTCCTGATATTATTTTTAAACCTTTGTCCCTCTAATTTAAGACTATGTCCTCTTGTTGTGGTAGTTTTTCTTCAGTTGAAGAATGGATCACTAGAAATAGTTTTCTAATCAAAAAGGGATCTCCCTGTTGATAAACATGTAATTATGGTTGCAGTAAAAAAAGGGAAGTCTAGGCACCATAATTACTACTGCCTGCTACAGTGGTTATGGTGTTAGGAGTCCATTAGCTCCATCCCATGTTAATGTCAAAATGTTTTTGAATGGTTTGACACGTACCTGCATCTTCTGGTTGCCTCTAGAATTTTTCTTGTTTTTTATAGGTTGCTAAAGCAGAAGTTCCCATTGAGCCTTCGCAACATCAATTTTGAATTTTGAGTTCCCTGAAACACCTTAATTTGCTGAAACAAAAAACATGTTCACTTTTATAAATGAATCTCCTAACATTCCCCTGGCTGTCAATCACACTACTGTCCCTGTTACTTCCTGGTTTGGTTAGCTCAGTGGAGCTAAACTCAGGAGGCAGCAATTGTCCAGAGCACCTGCCTTGCCAAGACTTCTCATTGAGCTGCATTGGAAGTCTGTGATTGGACAGTCACAGAAAGTCTGGGCGGGGGAAGAAGGGGAGGGCTTGCAAAGCCTGCAGACAAGAAATCTGCAGCTTTTGCATGCTGTTCTTAGATATAACCACAATTAAATAATGCATAATTACATGTTCATATTCCTCTTGTGTAGTTCCTGTGGGAGTAAATGGTATATGTGTTTTTTTTTTGCATCATTGCTAGTAGGGTTGGATATCAAATTGCTTGGATATTTAATTATTGCCTTTTTACCCCATGACTCGGCTAAATCTGTAGAACTGTTCTGATACCAAATATGTACATATCCTTGTGCCTTGTACATGAGAATGTAATTAACTGTTTTTGTGTCTTTTGCAGAGGCAAAGTCTATAGCAACTTCTCTGTTTGTTAATTTCCATTGTAGTCAATGCTTGTCTTTATTTCTTTTTATTGTCATTCATCGAACCAGGAACATGCTGTGTTCTTGTGTTTGTTTGCTGGAGTTCTGCAGACATTAATAATAACACAGGAAGCAAATACCACAACATATTCTATTACTTGTGAATAATAGTAAATCCAGCACAAAGAAAGGCTTATCCACGTCAGGGCACATGTACGTACCCGAATTAATTTACGTTACACCTCTCCAAATATCCAAATGCTATCTCACAACATCCGCAGAGGATTCTTTACCTGATGTAGAATGTTGTGATCGACATAAAAGTAAATTTGTGATGTAACTGGAAACCTACACAATGATTGAAATCTAGGAATATTCAGTACGTACGCTGTTATAAAATGTACAAATTTAAAGGGAATGTTTAGCATATAAAGTCAGGGCTATTTATTAAAGGTAAATCGCATAAAGACATTTCTATAGCTTCTACACCTTTATAAAAATCCCTAAAACCTCACTTTATTAGGAACATTAGTGACTAATAACCCATTATGTCTTCTCCTCCCAACAGTACGTCTTTCTCACATCTCTTAGTTTGCCCTCCTAGTGCTAGCACTGTTTTAACCTTCATTCTTATGCTACAGTTACTATACATCTCATTTTATGCAAGTTTTGTATGTAGTTAGATGTAGAGTGTACACTCATCTCGTTTCCTTTCTAGATTTTCCGTGTAACTGAACCCTGCTAACTGCAGGGAATTGACTCTGTTTATGGGAGATCCCTCAGTCTCGCGGGATCCAACCTAGACCTCAATGTTTTAGTCTTGCGCTTGAAGCACAAACAGCTTAAGAGGATCCATTGGAGGAAGATGGCGGGACATGCGAGAGACAGGTTCACGTAAGTAAAACTCATCTTTCACTGTACCTCCGGCCACTAGACTGACAAAGTCGATGTCAATTTTAGGGTCTTTACAAATTCTGCAAAGTCCCCAGACAGTGACAGAGCTGCATTAAAGGGACACTATAGTCACCAAAACAACTTTAGCTTTATGAAGCAGCTTTGGTGCATAGATCATGCTTCTAAAGTTCCACTGCTCAAATTCTCTGCCTTTTAGGAGTTAAATCACTTTTGTTTCTGTTTATGCAGCCTGAGCCACACCTCCCTTGCTGTGACTGATACAGCCTTTTTATGTCCTGCTCTGTACATTAAACTTCAATGATACACAGGAGGCTCCTGCAGGGTCTATCAAACTATTAACAGAACAGGAGATAAGAAATTCTACATTAAACAGAATTTGTGAGAAAGGAAGTGTAAACATTAGATGGGTTTTTACAGGAAGTGTTTATGAACGCTGTATAAGTCAGTGCAGGGAGGTGTGACTAGGACTGCATAAACAAAGTGATTTAACTCCTAAATAGCAGAGAATTGAGCAGTGAGACTGCAGGAGCATGATATATACCCCAAAACTGCTTCATTAAGCTAAAGTTGTTTGGGTGACAATAGTGTCCACTTAACAAAACACTAGCCCTAAACTCAATAATCCTAGACAGTCCTTGTACTACAACTTCAACCCCTCTCAAGCTCATCTTTTTAGATGATTTTAGCAGTGCAATGTCCAGTTAAGAAATTAATTATACCTTTTCTGTCTTATTTTGGGGTTATTAGACATCCACTCCTGGAAAAAGCAGGACTAGAAAGAGTAATGCCAGCATGGAAACCCACAGAAGTCCAGGCACTCCTCGCTGATGACCAGAAGGCAGAAACAGCTCTTCCATTGTCCAGCAATATCCTCCACGTCTGAGAAGATACCCTGTGTCAGGTGTGACAAGCACGTGCAGGATCCAGAGAGAAGTTTCTGGCTATCCGGTTAGAGCCGTCCAGAAAGTCCTGAGTTCTAGTGGCATTTGTCCTTGTTGTGTTCATCTTTCAGAAATAAAAGTCCAATATAGCACAGTAGCATTTATTAATCAGCTATCCAACACGCCCTAGGTTAGCTGCACATGTTTAATATTTTTTTTATTAATAAAGCAAAAATCTGCCCGATTATAAAGTAAGCAACGCAGTTTTTTTAATGGCTATTGATGGCATTGGAAATGTAAAGGTTCAAGCGTATTGGGGAGTTGAATGCTGATTACATTTTTCCCAGTAATTTTTAATACTGACGCTTTCAGCGACAGCTTGAAGAGTTTTGAGTCAAACCAAACATGGTTTAACCCCTTTAGGTAAGCCAGCACCCAGGACCTCCTCGCACCATAACAAGTTAATTGCAATAAAGTTGTTATGGTTCTCAGAGTCGTCCTTCAAGTGCTGTCCATACAAAATGCATTCTTTGTGTAAATTGAGAATCGTTTTTGTCATGTTGAGGAGGTATGTTCCATGCTGTTTATTGCTGATGTGTTTATTTTTTATTATTTTTATTTTTTTGTTAATAAAAGTTATGTTTTAAACAAATGTGTTTGGAGCCGTGTTCGTCTATATTGTTGATCTACTTACAGTGATCCTTGTTAGCGAGCTTTTTCTTTTTCACGTGTTCTCTGTTTGGATTTAGCCATTCCTGGATGCTGGGCTCCAACGTGCACTAACCGGCGAGTGTTTGATTAAAACTTTATGTCACTTACCTACAATCTCATCTGCAGATGCAATGAGTTGTAGTGGTTATGGTGCATACACTTCCCCTTTAATACTAGCATTAGAATATCGCTACATTGATGCAAATCTTTCAGAAAATAAATAAAGAGATCACAGTTTTGGATACGATATGCATCTGAACAGATACAGATACAAGAAGGGCTCGATAGGTATTACAGGCGTAACGCAAACATTGCAAGAATTAGTTAAAAAATAGATTAAGGGTTTCTTAAGACACAGTCTGCCTAGGGTGGCTATCTGAAGATTTAAAGTAACATAATCCTTGCAACAACTGCCGTAGCCAGCTGGAACAGATAAACAAGGCTTGAATCCAGCTTTACACAAAACAGGTGCAGACTGGTTCAGCTGCCTTACTGCGGTTACAGATCACTGCTATGTTTATGCTCCTGACTCTATGACGGCCTCACGCCATGCTACCAAAATATAAAGAAGCTGCTTCAATTTGAAAGCACTCGTTCCTGAAACACCTCGATTTTGTATAACGAGGAGCATTTGATGCATAATGAAGTGGAACGTCTAAATTTGTCCATAAGCTGTTTTTTTTTTTTTTTTTTTTTACAGGAACTAATTGTGGCTTTGTGCACAAATGTGAAACTCCCAATTGTATTTGTAATTTTTGAATTATTTTATTGAAATATTTTCAGTAGAAATACTGTGCTACGATATTGTATATTAACAAGCGACGAACAGGTGGCCGATGTGTCGCTAGCTAACAGAAGATGAAATATGGCTTAGTGCGTGATTAAGTGCCGTTCTAGGGATAGCTTATGTCTGCCTTCTTCCAGTAATATGAGTTCTGCTCATGTTATCAGTTTGGGGAAATCATCGGGCACTGACTGAGTGTATGAGCACATGTTTAGATTACAGTAGTGAGAGGACTCAAATGTCAAATGTGATGGATTTAGAGTGTGCAAGGGGGTCTTAACCATACCACACAACATCAGGAGTTATGACATTAAGATAGGAGATGGGTGGGATTATGGGGGTGTGCCAGTGATATCACTCATGTCGCTTTTGATGCCCACAATGACCCCCACAATGGTGGCCCACCTGGAAAGAAGGGGCATGTCAGTCAGTTCTGCCTGTCTATCAGTTAAGTGTGAATGACACTGACTGACAGCCTCTCTGGCCAGACCCACTCAGCATGGACTGTGCACAGAGTGTGGCTGAATCTCTCTGTGCCGGCCTCCAAACAGCCCTGATTAGTGTGGGACAGTCCCTATTTTAGGGGCCTACACCTCCGTTCTGACTTTGTTTTCTAGTGTACTGTTTTTGGAAAACTGTCTCCAGCAAGCACAGCTCAGGCATATCATTAGATGCACTCACGCTGTGCTAAGGGCAGAAGGACCGTGCAGAGATTGCTGAAGCAGTGCTCCCATACATGGACAGGGCCGGCGCGTCCTATAGACTGATTAGGCGGGCGCCTAGGACGCTTCTCAAGGGGGGGGGGGGGTGCCAGCAGCAGCTTTACTGCTGATTTGGGCCGTCTCCCTCTATGTGGGACAAAGTCTGCAGTTCATGTCCGCAGGTGATGGCACCGGCACTAGGAAGCACTTACTTAGCTGCAGACTAGCGACCGGTACCATCAACCCCTACACACCTCTCATGATGGCAGCGCATTGGCGCATCGTTCGATCACTCCCACCCCTTCCCCTGCACTCGGGGTCAAGTGGGCAGGGGGATAGCGGGGGCGGAGCTGAGAGAGAGTGGAGGCAGCCAGGTGCAGTCCGGAAGCCTGGGACACACGGAGAGACTGAATCATTGTGAAGTGAAAGTTAGTGTGTGTGTGTGTATGCTTGGGTCAGTGTGTATCTGCTTGGGTCAGTGTGCGTGTTTGTCTATATTAGTGTGTGTATGTGTCTGCTTAGGTCAGTGCATGTGTGTGTCTGTTTGAGGCAGTGTGTGTGTGTCTGCTTTGCTTTGAGTAGTGTGTGTGCTTGTGTCAGTGTGTGAGTGTCTGTTTGGGTCTGTGTCTTTGTGTCTCCTTGGGTTAGCATGTGTGTGCTTGGGTCAGTGTGTGTGTATGTCTGCTTGGGTTAGTGTGTCTGTTTGAGTCAGTGTGTGTGTCTGCTTGGGTCAGTGTGTGTGTTTGTATATGCTTGGGTCAGTGTGTGTGTGTCTGCTTGGTTTAGTGTGTGTGTCTGCTTGGATCAGTGTGTGTATGTTTCTGCTTGGGTCAGTGTGTGTGCGTCTAGTTGGGTTAGTGTGTGTGTGTCTGCTTGGGTCAGTGTTTGTGTGTGTGTCTGCTTGGGTCAGTGTGTGTGTGTCTGCTTGGGCCAGTGTGTGTCTGTCAATGAGTCAGTGAATTTGTGTGTGCATTGGTCACTGATTGTGATTGTGTGGACCATTGTAAGTGAGTGAATGAGTGTGTGCGTGAGTGTGTGTATGTGTGCATTTGGACACAAAGGACCATTTTAATAAAAAATAAAATCAATACTTTTAGAGGAACACTATAGTGTTAGGAATATAAACCTGTATTCCGAATACTATAGTGTCTCTGTCCCTACATAGATTCAAGTCTGGAGCGAATGGAGCAGCAAATTTTATTTTGCCTAGTACTGCAAAAATCCTTGCACCGGCCCTGTGCATGGACCACCCTTGGTGGGCCAGCAAGCCTGGCATGCTTGATTGGCAGGCATCCATTTGTGCCAATTATTGGGGCAGACGCATCTGCTTTCTGGGCAATGATAGTGATGCAATTTACATCACTAGTCAGCCCCCTTTTACCATGCCCACTGGCATCCCACTTCATAAAGTTGGGTGGCATGTCTTTGAATAGTCCAAGTTTCCTGACTCCATTCAGCACAATGCACGTGTATCTAATGACCGCTCGACTTGCTTTCAGTAGTCCCACTGCGTCTAGTGACACAAGGTAACAAATTCAGATAGAACTGTTAGAGAGCGGGGGAGATGTTAAAAGAGTAGTGACAGGGAAGGCAGGGCTATCAGTCATCCACGGGTGCCGTCTGTGATTATACAGACCAGCTATGACCAGTCCAATTCTGAGCGGCTGATTACCTTAATTGAAAATGTTTTTGCAAAATTTATGCTAAAATAGCCACAATGTGACTATAGCTGAATTGGAGATTTTTTCCAATTCCTCTATATTTGTCTACATTTTGCAATTTGGTTTAAATCCATACTTTTGGATGTTTAGTGAATGAAGCCCTTAGTCTCTTTTACAAATATATAAACTTCCAAAGTGTGCCTAATAAGCTGAACTTGTTAGGTATAATCTATTTTATGGCTTTATCCAAAGATATGATGCACTGAGGATTATATTCATAACACTGTCAAAAAACGTAGACTCAATTGGCTGATTCGTACAAATTCAGCAAGAGTCACAGCTTTTTTAGCATAAATTTTGCAATTCTGTTTTTTTTTTACTCACCATAATTCACTGTTTAGTGAAAATCCCCTTCTTGAATTAAAGGAATACTGCAGCGTTACTCTTTGTTGGTCCAGACCCCTGCCCACCAAGAGTAGAGAAGATATTTTATTTGCTTCTTCTCCCTCGCAGCGCTAATCTCCGCAGGGAAGCTCCTTCTCCTTGGCTGAGATCATCAAGACTGATGATCTCAGCCAATCCAATGCTTTCCTACAGAAAAGCATTGGGAGACTAGAGTGCATTCAGGGCAAAATGTTGTGGTGGGCCAATCAGATGGTCTGTCATAGAAATAGTTTTACTTTGACAGCGCCTCTGGTGGCTGTGTGAGTGGCATTCTGTCATTCCTTTAAGAAGAATTAAGTAGTATTAATAACCCCATCCTCCTTGTATTAATTCTTGTGTTGTATGTTAAATGGTTTCTTTGAAACACATTTCGTTGCACAGGAATAAAAATGAACAAACTGTGATTATCTGCGTCATGGCATTATAACTTTCCATGGATGCAGATTTTTCTTTTAGTCACTGCCTTTCTTTCACATGGTTTAAAAAGATTTCTGTATATTTGTACAGGAGTACAATATATACCATGCTCTTACAGCTGTTTGGAATCACTGTCAATCACCCTTCACATGTTATCAGTTACTGTAATGATACTATTAATTCTCTCTGCCATCACCTCTGCAACCTCTTGTCTCACCTCCCTATTTTAAGCTTTAGATTGTAAGCTAACAGGCAGAACCCTCTGCCTTCTGTATTGGTCTGTTTATACTGCATGGACCTTTCCTCAATTATACAGCGCTGCGGAATATGTTGGTGTTTTATTAATGCCAGTAATAAAAATAAATACATATATATTATCTATCAGGAATCCACAGCCAATCAGTGACTCTCCATTCACAAAACTTGTCTTAAAGATATGTTTCTTTCTAAGTCAGTTTTGTGAAGGGGACTGATTGGCTGAGAGTATCAACTGACCAATCAGCAGCGCCCCTGCCCAGAGGCACTCCGCACTTCCTGAAACGGACATATCAGAAGCTGGATGTCGCCTGGAGGGGAGATGAGACTGCCGCTGGAGGCAACTTACCTTGAGTTAAAAGGTGCATCTCCTGGCCCCATAACAACTTCATTTAGATTAAGTTGTTATTTTGTCTAAACTGTCCCTTTAAATAGGGAGATATTTTGGCCTAGAGTCTAGACCTTCAAGGCCCATGGTGTTACTGAGAGGTGGACATCAGCGATTGCTTATACTCACATTGCTGATACAGACAGCAGGTGTGGAGAGGGATTTGCTGGCACCCATGACTGTTAACACCCAGCCCCCTCTCTCCCCACACCTCTTTGATGGTATGCAGATAAGCTGCAGGGGAAGAAGAGTCAGGCATGTGTGTATGTGTATGTATTTACCTTTGTCTATGTGAGTGTCTATGTATGTATGTGCCTGTGTGTATGTTTGTGCTTGTCTGTGTGAGTGTCTATGTATGTATATGACTTTGTGTATGTTCGGGCTTGTCTGTGTGTGAGGGTCTATGTATGTATATGACTGCATGCATGTTTGTGTGTCTATGTATGTATGTACCTGTATGTGTGTTTGTGTGTCCATGTATATATGTACCTGTGTCAATGCATGTATATGACTGTGTGTATTTTTGTGTTTGTGTGTGTATGTGACTGTGTCCATGTTTGTGTGTGCCTACATGTGTATGGGAAATTGTGTATGTGAGTGCGTGTGATTGTGTGTGTAAGTATGTATATTACTGTGTGTGATTGCATGTCTATGAATGTATGTTACTAATATATTGGGAGTGGAGACAAAGCTTCGACTGGCCCAGGGCAGCGGCAGCCAAAACCTAAATACATCACTGATATAAAGAAGTTTTGTTTTTCTAAGTAGGCAAAGGAATTCTATCGCCTGTCACATTCTTGTGGTCAGCACATGTCTCAGAAAAGCAACTTCACTAGGTTAAACAGAGTTTGGGAGATAACAGTATTTAAAGTGGGCATTAACTATCAAACTTTAGGTATAAATAGTATACACAGATATTCTGATTCATTTTCAATTGCGTTGTTACTTCTCCAACTATTCTTTTGTCAGTTGGAGCCGAAAAAGGTGTTGCTCTTTAATTAGTCTTTTACATTCATCCTATTAAATTAAGCTTTTAAATCAGTACTAGCATCTGGACAAAACAAATATAAATGTTAGCACATAGACAATGATTTAAAAAGAGAACGGTCACTGTTACATTGGGGCACAAAAAAACAGCTACTTTCATATTTATTTTCTTATTATTGTACAGCGTGTATAATTTAGAATTCATTATATCCTGGTCTGTGAATAGCCTGCTAGAGCCTGCTGGAGCCGCTTGTGTGATTATCATCAATTAACAAAGCAGAAAATAATCAGTTCTAATGTGAACATACCGTCCTCTAAGTACAATTTATTCATTGTGTGAGTCAACCGGGGGGTGTGGCTAGGACTTCATCCTCCACTCTCATCCTGAAAACCTTTACATCGCAGGAATTGGCATGAGTGCGCTTGCATGCTACATGTCCCCTCATGGAAATCTTCTTCAATGTGTGGACTCGCAAACAAGGAATTGTGGGAAAGTTAGGGAATTACAGAAATCTATGCAGAAGATATTTGGTCCAATTAAATAAAATAAAAGGTTTAGCTAAAAAAAAAACTAGTTTTATTTTTTTGTCAGCTCTTTAAAACGGCAAAACATAAGATAAGCCATTCCCTCTTCGAATACTCCGAAAATCTAGAGTATTGAAATTGTTTGTGCTATGTAAATAACTAAATAATAATAATTATAATAAAATACAAAACACAGACACGTACATGACTTTCTCCTACGTTTTAATTACCTATGTCCCCAGGCCAGATATTGAGCCTCAGTGAATGGAATCTGAAGTTTCACAAACAGCTGGTGTGCTAAATATTGCCTTGTCCTGATGTAATTTGTCAAGAATCAGTTTTTATTACACAACGCCACCAGCAAAGTTTTGCAAGGTCCTGCCTTTCTTCCTGTACTGCCAACAACCACGCTAGCACACCATGCATTCCTTCCGGTCAGATTCTCATACCTCAGTCAGTCTAAAAATAAACTGCGCTTGCATGCTCACCTAATGCCAGATACGTTCCCAAGGTCAAGGGCGACTTTGTGACCATTGGCCAAATCCTAGTTTCCAACCAGCCTCTTTCAAACACTTACTAGACTTTTCATGTTTCCCAAAATTAAAGGGACAACGTAGTGATGTATTAATAATGTATCGATGAATTGTATATGAAAATGTAATTACATATAATCTCACAACTAAATGTGTATTTTTGCAACAAATCCACAGGTTATGATACACCTGCATCTTTAAAGGGACATCTTTAAAGGGACACTATAATTACCTGAACAACTTTAGCTTAATGAAGCAGTTTTGGTGTATAGAACATGCCCCTGCAGCCTCACTGCTCAATCCAATGCCATTTAGGAGTTAAATCCCTTTGTTTATGAACCCTAGTCACACCCCCCTGCATGTGACTTGCACAGCCTTCCATAAACACTTCCTGTAAAGAGAACCCTATTTAGGCTTTCTTTATTGCAATGTTAATAGCTTGCTAGACCCTGCAAGAGCCTCCTGTATGTGATTAAAGTTCAATTTAGAGATTGAGATACAATTATTTAAGGTAAATTACATCTGTTTGAAAGTGAAACCAGTTTTTTTTTCATGCAGGCTCTGTCAATCATAGCCAGGGAGGTGTGGCTAGGGCTGCATAAACAGAAACAAAGTGATTTAACTCCTAAATGACAGTGAATTGAGCAGTTAAATTGCAAGAGAATGATCTATACACTAAAACTGCTTTATTTAGCTAAAGTAATTTAGGTGACTATAGTGTTCCTTTAAACAGGAAATGGCTGCAGTCACTGAGCTGATCCTAGTCCTCCCAGAGCTTTCCCTGAGCAAAATGTTCTGCCAAGCACAGGTGTATGATGTCACATGATCAGTAATTTCTCATTTAAGTGAATAAAAGGCTTTTGCAATGCAGCATCGATTATTATTATCATTATTTATATAGCGCCAGCAAATTCCGTAGCGCTGTACAGCGGGTGGACTAACAGACATGTATTTGTAACCAGACAAATGAACGCACAGTAACAGAGGGGTTGAGGGCCCTGCTCAGTGAGCTTACATGCTAGAGGGAGTGAGGTATAGTGACACAGTAACAGAGGGATTGAGGGCCCTGCTCAGTGAGTTTACATGTTAGAGGGAGTGGGGTATAGTGACACAATAACAGAGGGATTGAGGGCCTGCTCAGTGAGCTTACATGTTAGAGGGAGTGGGGTATAGTGACAGTAACAGAGGGATTGAGAGCCCTGCTCAGTGAGTTTACATGTTAGAGGGAGTGGGGTATAGTGACACAGTAACAGAGGGATTGAGGGCCCTGCTCAGTGAGTTTACATGTTAGAGGGAGTGGGGTATAGTGACAAAGTAACAGAGGGATTGAGGGCCTGCTCAGTGAGTTTACATGTTAGAGGGAGTGGGGTATAGTGACACAGTAACAGAGGGATTGAGGGCCTGCTCAATAAGCTTACATGCTAGAGGGAGTGGGGCAGAAGTGGAC
>OW240923.1:111668418-111683822 GCA_933207985.1 Pelobates cultripes
TTTTTAAATCCAAGCTATTGTGACACCAGATGTAATTGGTGGCACTGACTGGGGAAATGGGCACGGTATGCACTGTGAGCCTGACACAGAAGCTGGCAGCAGTGGCAGACAACTGACTGCTATTCAATCTATAACAGTGAAAAAAGTTTTTTGTTTTTAAATCCAAGCTATTGTGACACCAGATGTAATTGGTGGCACTGACTGGGGAAATGGGCACTGTGAGCCTGACACAGAAGCTGGCAGCAGTGGCAGACAACTAAGTGCATTTACATTACGATTAAAAGCATACCCTTATCCCTAACCTAGCTATGCTTTTTCCTATCTTATGAACAGCAGCTACACTTTCCCTCCTCTTACTAAGCATGCAGCTTGAGAATGAATCTAAAATGGATGCTGTCCAGTAGGTGGGAGGGTCTGCTAGGGAGGCTGTGCTGCTAATTGGCTGGAATGTGTCTGCTGACTGTGAGGTACAGGGTCAAAGTTTACTCAATGATGATGAATAAGGGGCGGGTCGAACCGCGCATATGTTCGCCCGCCGTGGTGAACGCGAACATGCTATGTTCGCCAGGAACCGTTCGCCAGCGAACCGTTCGGTACATCACTAGTGTTAGGGATGCATTGTGTGTTTTTGTATGTAAAGGATGCAAAGTGTATATGTACGGGATGCATTGTGTGTGTGTGTGGGGGGGGGATGCGTTGTGTGTAATGGATGCATTGTTTGTTTCTGAGTGTGTAAGGGAAGCATGGTGTGTGTTCTGTGTGTGTTTAGGATTCACTGTATGTTTCGGTGTGTGAGTAGGGATGCATTGTATGTTTCTGTGTATGTGTAAGGATGCATTGTGTATGTGTGTAGTGTGAAAGAGAGGGTTTGTCGGGTAGGATAGGGGCTGAGAGGGAAGCAGCTCTTAATTTTTATTATTATATTTATTTTGTTAATATAGTTTTTTTGTATATTTTATTTATTTAAGTTTTGTATCGTATCTAGACTAGTGTGTTTCTTATCCCCCTCCTCTCTTTGTATGTCTCCTACATTGTCCCAAACCCTTGGCGTGTCTTACTCCCACCAGCCCCTTTGTGTCTTTTTCTCTTCCCAGCTCTTTTTACACCCAGTCCCCTCTGTGTGTCTTCCCCCCCCATCCCAGGTCCCCTTGTGTCTCCCTTACAAGCGACTCTGTGTGTCTCCCTCCTGAGCCCCTCTGTGTGTCTCTTTCTCCCTAACAGTCTCTCTATGCTTCTCTTTCACCCCTTCTTCAGCCTCTATGTGTGTCTTACACTCCCCCATCTCTCAATGAACTCTCCCTCCCCTCCTGTTCCTTAATGTTCTCTCATCCCCTCCTGTCCCTTAGTGCTCTCCCATTCCCTCTTGTCCCTTAGAGACCTCCCCTCCCCCCTTGTCTCTTAGTGATTTCCCCTGCCCCCTTGTCCCTGACCCCCTGGTCCTTAGTGTTCTCCACTGCCCTCCTGTTCCTTAGTGATCTCCCCTGCTCCTCAGTGCTTTCCATTGCCCCCAGGTACCTTAGTGCTCCCCACTGCTCCTTAGTGCAGTGCTCTCCACTGTCCCCCTGTCCCTTAGTGCTCTGCCCTGCTCCTTGTCGCTTAGTGATCTCCCCTGCTCCCCTGTTCCTTAGTGCTCTCCCCTGCCCCCTGTTACTTAGTGCTCCTCACTGCTCCTTAGTGAACTCCCCTGTCCCGCTGTCCCTTAGTGCTCTCCCTCCCCCTGTCCCTTAGTGGTCTCTCCTCTTTCCCATCGGTCCCTTAGTGGTCTCTCCTCTTCTGTGCCCCCCCATCTCTCAGTAATCTCCCCTTCCCCCTTTCCCTTAGAGTCCCCCCCCCAAAAAAACCATGTCCTGGTGGTCTCTCTCCTCCCTCTCCCCTGGTGGTCTCTTTCCTCCCTCTCCCCTGGTGGTCTCTCCCACTCCCATCTTGGGGTCTCCCCCCCTCCATCTGGGGGTCTCCCCACCCCCCCGATCAGGTGGTCTCTCCCCTTCCCTTGTTTGCCTCCTACCTCTCTATGTAGCGTGACCGGACGGAGCTGACCGCAGTAGAGTAGCTTCTGTTTCCTGTACCAAGCCAGACTTACAGGTAGTGCTCTCTCAGTGTGCACTTCCCTCCAAATCTTTTGCCCCCAAAGCTGGTATGCCCTAATGGATGCACCGGCCCTGGCTGTGCCGCCTGAAGATCAGGCCCAAGTCACCTATAGGAAGCGCCGGCCCGGAGTCTGACGCTCTCTTCCTGCAGTGCTCCCTACTTCCTCTCTGTGCCTCCTCAGTCCTCCTTGCCTGCATGGTCTGTAGGCTAGGAGGAAGTGATAAATGTTCACTTCCTCCCAGCACGCTCTGCACTTATAAAAGGGGCCCCCTCATGCTACCAAAGAACAAGAAAATGTTTGCTGCATATGGTAAGCCTGGTGGTGAAAAGAGAAGAGAGGAAAAGAGAGCCTAGATTAAAGAGGGGAGGTATCAGACAAGATCCAATGCCAGGCAAGCAAGGCCCTGAGGAGCAGTCCATCCAGGGGTTCCAGATTTTCAGAATATGACCAGTAGGTTCAATGATAGCTGCTGTAAATTTTCCCATTCTTATCAAGTACCAATACTTAGCATCAACCTGGGCCTCAAAAGGTGGAGCTGCCCTCCAGGTTTTATCGAGGGTGAGCCTCAGAGTTGTGCATGCCCCGTATATAGGCTTGTGTGCTGCACGGGAGAGCATTAAATACCCGCACTTCCCGTTTCGCGTTGCCACCCATGGGTCCATGTTAAGTGTCACATTAAAGCAACAGTAAAACTTAGCATGCATTGATTCCCACAAAGGCTTAAGCTTGGGGCAGGACCCCCAGGCCTGAATGTTCAAGAGCACAAGCACTTTGTAATAATTCTCAGTGTATATTGAGTGATATGTATCGCATTAGTGAAGATATCGGTCCAGTCACCCCAAGTCATGGACCCATAATCAGCTTAGTTATTTTAAAGCATTAGAATGGTGTTATTTTTTTTTTTTTTATAATTAATGAAAGTATATTCTTCCATCCCTTTGACATCTTCTAATACGTCATGCTGTCTCCATAACATGGTGAGATTGAAAAACGTTTTTGACAAATCATTACATGTTTATACGAACCTTGAACCTTCATAATTAGAATGGTTTATTTTTATATGTACTAATAAAAAATGTAAATAGCTGTGCAATCTTAAAACCATAGGTTTATCTTTATTGTCTAGTGATTACAATTTAACTCCATTAAAAGCAATTCCATTTTGCTTTCTGTTGCTATAAGTGTAAATATTATCTATTTCCTAAAGGAAAGAAACCAAAAACAGTTCTCCCCCAGCTTAGCTGCTCATTCACTGAGAAGAATTGGCCAGGAGAAGACATAGACATGGTGAGCAGCTGGTGTGTATGAAGGTAAGGATCGGCTATCTCAGAACTCACACCAAATCCAGAAAGGAGAAGATTTCCAGATTGTGAGGGGTTCTATCAAGAATTGTTCAGCCCAATACAAAAATAATTACACTGTTTATGTTTTTTGAAATATTTTTTTTCCATTCCCTTCTCTAGGAGTAGTAGAGGTTTCAGTGCATGGCTTTGTCCTGGGTGCTTTTATTTTTTTGCAATAGACCCCTGTGGAGTTAAATAAACAAAGTGAGATTGATCTTACAATCTAGTATTAAAAAAATAACATCAAAGCCCCATAAAAGATATTCAAACTCCAAATCCAGTTTCCCTTGAAACAATTAGCCACCTGATCTAATACTGATTAAGAGCAGTAAATGTACAATATCCTGACATCTGTTGATCACCTCATCTTAAATGCTTTATGCATAGGGCTGCCTAACAGCCAAATAAGACACACTACTTAGTGTGGGGGGCGAAATAGATCACATAGCAAAATGAATGGGAAGGCTAAAAAATGGATCCTTTTAAACTAGGTGATTGAGAGGAGAACTAATACCATTATACCTAGTTATACAGGACCAGCCAACCAGCCAGTACAAACAGCTCTGTGTGATCACGGGAGAAATTTGATTGACACTTTGAACATTAAGCCAGAAAAACTCTCACAGGTTCTAAAAATATTAATACAATGCATTCAATAAAAAAAAAAAAAATAAAAAAACATATGACCACATTCAAAACTATAAAATGAAATATTTTGTTGGGAAAAAAATGTAATTTAGAACCTCCAGCCAAATCTTTCAGTTTGCCCTATTTAGGAATAACAGCATGTACAATGACGGGGTTATTCACCAAAGTGAGAATTCAACGTGAATTTTAATGTTAAGGCAAAAGTAGAAAACCTGAGAACATTGCTGAGTTAGATCACCTTACGTTTGAAATCGACTTTAAATTCTTATTGGGGTATAGTGACACAGTAACAGAGGGATTGAGGGCCCTGCTCAGTGAGTTTACATGTTAGCGGGAGTAGGGTATAGTGACACAGTAACAGAGGGATTGAGGGCCTGCTCAGTGAGTTTACATGTTAGAGGGAGTGGGGTATAGTGACACAGTAACAGAGGGATTGAGGGCACTGCTCAGTTAGTTTACATGCTAGAGGGAGTGGGGTATAGTGACACAGTAACAGAGGGATTGAGGGCCTGCTCAGTGAGTTTACATGTTAGCGGGAGTGGGATATAGTGACACAGTAACATAGGGATTGAGGGCCTGCTCAGTGAGCTTACATGTTAGAGGGAGTGGGGTATAGTGACACAGTAACAGAGGGATTGAGGGGCCTGCTCAGTGAGTTTACATGTTAGAGGGAGTGGGGTATAGTGACACAGTAACAGAGGGATTGAGGGCCCTGCTCAGTGAGTTTACATGTTAGAGGGAGTAGGGTATAGTGACACAAGGGGATTGAGGGCCTGCTCAGTGAGTTTACATGCTAGAGGGTGAAGGGTATAGTCACACAGTAACAGAGGGATTGAGGGCCCTGCTCAGTGAGTTTACATGTTAGAGGGAGTGGGGTATAGTGACACAGTAACAGAGGGATTGAGGGCCTGCTCAGTGAGCTTACATATTAGAGGGAGTGGGGTATAGTGACACAGTAACAGAGGCATTGAGGGCCTGCTCAGTGAGTTTACATGTTAGAGGGAGTGGGGTATAGTGACTGTAACAGAGGGATTGAGGTCCTGCTCAGTGAGTTTACATGTTAGAGGGAGCGGGGTATAGTGACAGTAACAGAGGGATTGAGGGCCTGCTCAGTGAGTTTACATGTTAGAGGGAGCGGGGTATAGTGACACAGTAACAGAGGGATTGAGGGCATGCGCAGTGAGCTTACATGTTAGAGGGAGTGTGGTATAGTGACACAGTAACAGAGGGATTGAGGGCCCTGCTCAGTGAGTTTACATGTTAGAGGGAGTGGGGTATAGTGACACAGTAACAGAGGATTGGGGGCCCTGCTCCGTGAGTTTAGATGTTAGAGGGAGTGGGGTATAGTGACACAGTAACAGAGGGATTGAGGGGCCTGCTCAGTGAGTTTACATGTTAGAGGGAGTGGGGTATAGTGACACAGTAACAGTGGGATTGAGGGCCCTGCTCAGTGAGTTTACATGTTAGAGGGAGTGGGGTATAGTGACACAGTAACAGAGGGATTGAGGGCCCTGCTCAGTGAGTTTACATGTTAGAGGGAGTGGGGTATAGTGACACAGTAACAGAGGGATTGAGGACCCCACTCAGTGAGTTTACATGTTAGAGGGAGTGGGGTATAGTGACACAGTAACAGAGGGATTGAGGGCCCTGCTCAGTGAGTTTACATGTTAGAGGGAGTGGGGTATAGTGACACAGTAACAGAGGGATTGAGGCCCTGCTCAGTGAGCTTACATGTTAGAGGGAGTGGGGTATAGTGACACAGTAACGGAGGGGTTGAGGGCCCTGCTCAGTTAGCTTACATCCTAGAGGGAGTGGGGTATAGTGACACAAAGGGTATAAGTAGGGGTAATGAAACAGGTTGGTAGAAAAGTATTTACTGAGCGCTTAGTAGGTTATTTTTGACAGTTGTAGGAGAGGAGTCATGGGGGGGAGGGGGTTGGTTGAAACCCTGCTAATAGTTTAATTGATATGCTTTCCTGAAGAAGTGTGTTTTCAAAGATTTTTTAAAGGAGTGGAGACTGGGTGAAAGTCTAATGGAGAAAGAAAGGGAGTTCCACAGAAAAGGTGCAGCACTGGAGAAGTCTTGAAGGGGAGCATCAGATGTAGGCGTACGGACAGAGGATAGACGTAGGTCTTCGGCAGAGCGCAGGGGCCTCGACGGGGCATACTTAAGTATTAGGGAGGATAGATAGGTTGCAGCAGCCTTATGTAGGCTCTTGTAAGCAAGCACCACAATCTTAAACTGAGCCCTATATCTAACTGGAAGCCAATATAGGGACTGACAGAGGGGGGAGGCATGGGAGGTGTGGGCGGACAGGAAAATGAGCCTTGCCGCTGCATTCATTATAGATAGCAGAGGTGCAATCTGAGAGCACGTAAGACCACTGAGAAGGGGATTGCAGTAGTCAAGGCGAGAGAGAAAAACAGCATGAACCAGCACCTGAGCCGCGTCCGGTGTTAAATAGGGACGGATGTAAGCTATGTTTTTGATCTGGAAGCGGTAGGATTTGGCGATCGACTGGACATGAGGGGTGAAGGAGAGGTTGGAGTGAAAGAGAACACCTAAGCAGCGAGCCTGTGAGGAAGAGGTGGCGGTGGTGCTGTTGACTTGGAGGGAGACAATCAAAATCTCATTGACTTGTAAATGGTTACAATATCCCCAACTTCTGTTCACTATCATTGTAAGTTTTCATTCATTTGTTTTAGTTGAATGGGAAAACTCTATGAGACATAATTTTGCAGCCTAGAAGAATGTTGAGCTAGAAGATGACCGGAAAACCAGTATTTATTTCTATGTACATATCAGTGGCAGAAGAGGACCCAGGTGAAAGAAAAATTTTTGGGCCCCCTTAAGCGCAAGTGTGGCCAAAAGGTAAATCCCCATCTGTCAGAAACTCCCTCAATATAATTTGGTATTTGTGAGCAGTGCTTGTGCAATTAAATGTAAGCATGTTTTTGTATGGAGTATGTGTGTGCATGTTTGGGTGTACTTGTATGTACTGTTTCCATTGGAATACAGTGCTGTATTTGTATGTAAAGTTTACATTTAATTGTATGGTTTTGTTTGTATGTAGTGTTGGCAGGGCCGTTGCAAGGATTTCTGGGTACATAGGCGAAGATGCATTCCCCCCCCCCTCCCAAAAAAAACATCTTCACCTATGTGCCTCTTCACCAGCCCCTCTCCCCTCCCCGTCCATTAGTGGTCCCCTCCCTTCCCTGTCCCTTAGATTTCTTCTCCCCTCCCCCATCTTTTCCCTGTCCCTTGGTGTTTCTCTCCCATTCCCTCCCTGTCCCTTGGTGCAGCCACCCCCCACCCCTTTAGTGGTCACACTCCCCTTCCTGGTGTGTCTCCTACCTCTCTTGTAGTATTGCTGAGCGGAGCAGATCCCCTACAGAAGCTTCAGTTTTCTGTACCCGGCCGGACTGACAGGGAGTGCTTTCTCAGTGAGCACCTCCTGTCAGTCTGGCTGGGTACAGGAAACCAAGGCCGCCATCAGGGGGTGACAACCATGACGGTTGTCACGGGCCCGGCGGCCGTGGGGGGCCTGGCTGCCTGGGCCCCACGTGGAGCGGCGAAACTGCCGCAGGTGTATCTACACCAGGGCCCATCAGGTGGCCCAAGCATTTAGGGCCACCCGATGAGCCCTATATCTTCAGGGGCCCGCAAGTGCTGCTGGGAGGAAGTGACGCTCGTCACTTCCTCCCAGCTTACTCCGCGCGGGGGGGGAAAGACAGCCGAGGAGAGGAGAGAAGAAGCATCCACTCCCATCATCCCCAGCCACCCTCCTGCAACGAAAAGGCATGTATGTATGTCTGTTTCTCAGTATGTATGTCTCTGTGTGTGTGTGTCTGTGTGTCTGTGTGTGTGTATGTCATTATGTATGTATGTATATATCTATCAGTATGTATGTATGTATGTCAGTATGCATGTTTGTCTGTGTGTATATATATATCAGTATGTATGTGTGTGTGTGTATGTCAGTATGTGTCTATCTGTATGTGTGTGTGTCAGTATGTATATATGTCAGTATGTATATGTCAGTATGTATGTGTGTATGTATGTATATATCTATCACTGTGTATGTCAGTATGCATGTATGTCTGTATGTATCTGTGTATGTATATATCTATCTGTATGCATGTGTGTGTGTATATCATAATGTATGCCATTATGCATGTATGTATGTCAGTATGTATTTATATGTATGTATGTCTGTATGTCAGTTTGTATGTATGTCTGTATGTATGTGTGTGTGTCAGTAAGTGAGTATGTACGTCAGTATGTGTATCTGTATCTGCTTATGCATGTGTATGTGTCTGTATATGTCTGTGTGTGTCTGTTTCAGTATGTGTGTGTCAGTATGCCTGTATGTGTGTATGTCTGTTTCAGTATTTGTGTCTGTTAGTATGTGTGTATCTTTCTGTGTGTGTGTCTGTGTCCTTTTGTGTCTGTGTGTGTGTATTCCTGTGGGCGGTATTTGGAGGCAAGCACCTGGGGGCCCAAACCTTGAGCTGTGTTAGGGACCCCATAATTTCTGATGGCGGCCCTGCAAGAAACAGAAGCTCCTGTACCGCGCTCCGCTCCGCCACGCTACACTCAGTGGTGTATACACACTGACAGTCACACACTCAATGACAAACACACAGACATCACTGAAAGACACAGACTCATTGATCTGATACACACTCATTCATTGACACACACACTGACAGACACACACTGATTGACACTCATTGACAGACACACTGATAGTCACACACAGACTCAATGATAAACATACTCTCACTGATTTGACAGACACTCACAAACACACACTCATACACTGACAAACACACTCATCAGACACTGACAGACACACTCATACACTCACATGCGCACACACTCATACAGTCACTCACACACACATACTCAGAGACACACACACTCAGTCACTCTCAGACACTCACACACACATACACACTCAGAGACACACACACTCAGTCACTCACAGACACACATCACATACATTCACTAATTATTATTTTTATAAATAAGCATTTTCCACCCAGCCTCCCTACCTGGAGAGCTGGTGTGGATGATGGATCATTCCCTGGGGTCCAGTGGGGCTGCTGGGCGGCGTGAGGCAGTGGTATAATCAGAGGCGGCGAGGAACCTCTAATCTCCACGCTCAGCTCCCTCGCGGGCTATGTACTGATGCCGGGAGCCGGAATATAATGTCATATTACGGCTCCCGCGGCATCAGCAAATGGCGCGCGAGGGAGCTGAGCGTGGAGATTAGAGCTCCCTCGCCACCTCTGGTGTGTCCAGGAGGTGGCCTGGCAGGAGGGAGAGCTTCCCTCCTGCCGGTCACTGAAATCTTGCGCCCCCAGAGCCGGTACGCCCTAAGGCGACTGCCTGTGCCGCCTTATAGACGCGCCGGCCCTGAGTGTTGGCTTTTAAATATGGATGTACATTTATGTGTAGTAGGGGTGTTTGTATATAACTTTGGCATTTGTAGGGGTGTGCTTGTATGTAATGTTTGCATTTAATTGCAAAGGTGTGTTTGCATGTAGTGTTGGAGTTTGTCTGCTGGGATGTATGCACATACACTGCTACATACATACATGCTTACACAGAAACACATACAGATTGACACACACACTGACACATACATACACTCAGATACAAACTAACACATACACACACACTCAGAAAAACATGTACACATAACACATGCACACATATACACTAAATGATACATAAACACATAGATACACACATAGATAGACATACTTACGCATATACACTAACTGACACATACAAAAACTGACAGACGCACAGACACATATACACAGATTTATACACCGACACATACACACTGAGACACGCATAGACACACATACACAGATTTATACATCGAGACATAGATACACACTGACACATGCATAGATACACCAAGATTTACACACAGACACATATATACACACTGACACACGCATAGATACACATACAAAGATTTACACACCGACACAGATTCTCAGACTGACACACTCATAGATACACATACACAGATTTACACACCGACACATAGATTCACATACCGACAAACCCATAGAT
Organism: Pelobates cultripes; assembly: GCA_933207985.1. Lineage (NCBI taxonomy): Eukaryota > Metazoa > Chordata > Amphibia > Anura > Pelobatidae > Pelobates > Pelobates cultripes. Next base: position 111,678,596 of record OW240923.1, read on the forward strand.
ACACATACACAGATTTACACACCGACATATAGATTCACACACTGACACACCCATAGATACACATACAAAGATTTACACACCGACACATAGATACACACTGACACATACATAGATACACAAAGATTTACACACCGACACATAGATACACACTGACACATACATAGATACACAAAGATTTACACACCGACACATAGATACACACGACACACGCATAGTTACTCATACAAAGATTTACACACCGACACATAGATTCACACGACACACGCTTAGATACACATACAAAGATTTACACACCGACACATAGATTCACACACTGACACACGCATAGATACACATAAACAGATTTACACACCGACACATCGATACACACTGACACACGTATAGATACACAAAGATTTACACACCGACACATAGATACACACACTGACAAATATAGAAAACATACATGTCATAATTTTAATATTTTTACCCACCTTATGTGTGCAGGAGGGTGGCTTCCCTGGAGCCTGTTGCTGCCTGGAGTTGCTGGAGTGTGCATCTGGAGCAGGCGCTCTCCTTGCTCTCCATCTTTCTGCCTGTGCCTCCTGTCTGCCTCCCCTGACAGGCTCTCACTTCCTCTCAGCATCGCTGATACTACAGGGGTCCAGGCGCACTATGGGATGAGATGTCCGGCTGGGCCCCTATTTAGAAATACCCATCGTATGGCCCTATGTGTATGGCCCACCCGATGGTTTCCCCCCAGTGTGCGGGCTTCAGTGTGGGGTTTCTTAGGGTTTAACAGTTACTTAGGGTTGAGGAATGTTGCCTGGCTGAGAGTGATAGAGTTTACAGTCTAAAGTACCTGTAAGTCCCCCCTACCCCAAACATGCTGTACTCAATGCATCATTTTATATCCTCCATCCTTTTGTGGCTTTATAATGACTCTGTTTTCTTCGAACCACAGCATAATTATTGCCTCAATGTGTTTATCTGAGCTCTTCTAAAGCTTTAAAGTATTTTAAAGAGAATCAACTGTTTTTACTGCTGAGTTGAGATACATTTCCATCTGCAGAGATGTATTCGCCATCTACTGTGGATGGCTGTATATCTCTGACACTCACACTTTACATAGCACTCTGATAACGAGGCTTTAAATAGTAGTCTCCACTAGAACATTCTGAGTACTTTTAACCTTCGAGCTGAGTCAGGGGAGAACCGTTTCAGGAAACCATGGGATAAGTCAGAGATGCAATGGAAAAAGTGGATTCATTGAGTGTTCAGTTCTAAGATGTAGCCACGTAAACTCTATAGCTGTAGGTCAAATCCCAGTCATTGATGTACACCGACGGTCCACGTTTTGTCAGTATCTCCAAACGAGCAGAACAGGGAAATAACTGCTGGACTATAAGTGTGCCATGAAGACTGGGTTGGAAACCATTCCTAGAGAGTCAACCAACCAGACAAGAAATGTTAGGTTCCTAAATCCTCACCTAGAGATCAGTGTTTAGTAAACTTGTACACGGCAAAAAATGTAGTTAATCTGAAAAAAAGAATTGTAAAAAATGCCAGGATATGCTCAGACCCCCGGGCGAAATTCTGGTAAGGTGCGAAGCTGTACACTGTAGACATGACGGCTCTTTATTGGCAATACATTATGGGTGATTTCCTATTTATGCATCTTACAGAGTATGTTTTTATTGGTTGTGATTTCTGATCTATATGAAGCAGGGGTAATGTGAGGTTCAAAAATTGCTTAAGGCTCGAGCCCAAGACAACGCAGATATGAGCGTATCTCATGACCTATCCTCGTCTCTCTATGTTATGTCTCCTCCTGTCTACCTGTACAGCTGCCGGGGCTCTCCAGAATCTCAGTGAAAGTTTTGGTGGAAAAAGCACATGTTGCACAACCAGGTACTCAATGCTGTCCCACATGTGATCTTTCTTTGTATACCAGGTGGCTGATATCTGAGTAAAATGAAAATAAATAAATAACAAAATAACAGCAACAAATAATTAACAGAACACACTAATAGCCTCCTGCCCCTTCCTCTACCTGTAGAGATCCGGGGCTTAAGATTCTCACACCTGGAGCTTCAGCCCACAAATCCCCGCCCAGCAACGCTTGTCACTAACCCAAACAATCAAACTAATGCTAGCACTGCTTCTTATTGGTCTCACTACAGGAGGAGCTGTGAGTCCAGGATGGTGGCCAAGCTCCAGGAAATTCCCCAGATACCAAGGAATGCAAAATTGTACTGAATGCTGTTCCTAATGCATGCAGCCAAAGGATTATGCAAGTGATCCCAGCAAATGTTGGGTGTGAGGACGCCATCTAGTGGTGAATGATGGCAATGCAGCAGTGCAAATAACATTCTGTATTCATGACCATTTGACTTTAGTGTCTTAAAGGGACACTGCAGATCCCTGAAGCGATTTAGCTTCCTGAAATGCTTTATATGTGAAGAGTTTGTCCTCTTTTTTTTTTTTTTTTTTCATTTTACAAAAAGTGCAGATTACAACAGAAATCGACACATTTATAAATTGATCTTGTTACACTCGCTTGCTGTCAATCAGACAACTGGTCCAGTGTTCAGCTCAGTGGAGGAAAGAGTTAATTACCCATAAAATCAACTGGACTCCATGTGGAAGGCAAGTGACTTGCCGGTCAATGATGATTCCCAAAAATCATCTACCTACTTCCTCTTCCCCACCTTAGACCAGTGCTTCCCAATCCAGCCCTCGTGACACAGACAGTCCAGGATTTATACGTTTCCCATTTCCTGCAATCTTTGGAAATTACGCCATTGTAATGTGTCTATGTTTGCTTTTAGCTCTTCGTTACTATAGTAACCACCTATGTGTAGTTACTATAGTAACACCCTGTGCTGTGAGAATCAGGGGCGGTTTAAGGACCTGAGGGGCCTGTAGCTGAAAGTTTGTGTAGGCCTAATTACATGAGTATATTAAAGGAACACTCCAAGCACCATCACCACTACAAAGCACTATAGTGGTAATGGTGCTAGGAGTTCCCTGGTTCACACCATTGTCAGTAGAATGGTTTGTCTACCTACCTGGGGTCCGCTGGGTGCTGCTCCCCACTCCTCTACCTCATCTGCGAGCCGGAAGCTCTTTCTTAAAAGATTCTGTCCGCTCTACTGCCATGCCATGCGGGGCAGGACTGGCTCAGACAGAGAGATTCAGGTTCAGGTATTAGAAACAGGAGCAGATGCCAGGTAACACGTTAAGCCATTCTAAAATGGTTTAAATACTTCCAATAGGGGGTACAATGGAACTCCTGGCACTATAACCACTGCAGCATGTAACCACTGTTCCTTGTATATCACACCCTGACATATTCTGTCTTAAAAATTATTGGGGGCTCTGTAATATCCCAGTACAAATTGCACATTACTGGGGGCTCTGTAATATCCCAATAAAAAAATAATAATTATAATTAAATGCATGCAAGTTTTCATGTGGCGTATACCTACAAAACAGTGATTTCACATTGAACTAATTTTGTATTAGAATAAGTTGATTATTCTGAAAAGCAAATAAATTAGGCTACCTCTTTAGTCCCTTATGTAGATTTAACATACACCCCTCCCCCCCCCCCACCACCACCCCTGTGAAGGTTACTGCAGTTGTGCCCTGTGTGTATCTAGAAGTCCTCCTGCTCCTGTCATATCAGAGAGGCCGCACGGTGGCGCCCTGTGTGTTTGGAAGTCCTCCTACTCCTGTAATATTGGAGAGGCCACACAGTGGCGCCCTGTGTGCGTCCGGAAGTCTTCCTGCTCCTGTAATATCTGACGGCCAAAAGGTTGGCGCCCTGTGTGTGTCTGGAAGTCCTCCTGCTCCTGTAATATCGGAGAGGCTGCCAGGTGGCGCTCTGTGTGTGAATATAAAAGTACTCCAGTTCCTGTAATTTCAGACAGGCCGCACGGTGGCGCTCTGTGTGTGTGTGTCTATGGAAGTCCTCCTGTCTGTGTAATATCAGGCCCGCCGCACGGTGGCGCTGTGTGTGTGTGTCTATGGAAGTCCTCCTGTCTGTGTAATATCAGACTGGCCGCACGGTGGCGCTCTGTGTGTGTCTATGGAAGTCCTCCTGTCTCTGTAATATCAGACAGGCCGCACGGTGGCGCTCTGTGTGTGTGTGTCTATGGAAGTCCTCCTGTCTGTGTAATATCAGGCTGGCCGCACGGTGGCGCTCAGTGTGTGTGTCTATGGAAGTCCTCCGGTCTCTGTAATATCAGGCCGGCCGCACAGTGGCGCTCTGTGTGTCTATGTAAGTCCTCCTGTCGGTGTAATATCAGGCCGACCACAAGGTGGCGCTCTGTCTGTGTGTGTCTATGGAAGTCCTCCTGTCTCTGTAATATCAGACAGGCCGCCCGGTGGCGCCCTGTGTGTGTCTATGGAAGTCCTCCTGTCTGTGTAATATCAGGCCGGCCGCACGGTGGCGCTCTGTGTGTGTGTCTATGGAAGTCCTCCTGTTTATGTAAGATCAGGCCGGCCGCACGGTGGCGCTCTGTGTGTGTGTGTCTATGGAAGTCCTCCTGTCTGTGTAATATCAGACTGCCGCACGGTGGCGCTCTGTGTGTGTCTTTGGAAGTCCTCCTGTCTGTGTAATATCAGGCCGGCCGCACGGTGGCGCTCTGTGTGTGTGTATATGGAAGTCCTCCTGTCTCTGTAATATCAGACAGACCGCACGGTGGCGCTCTGTGTGTGTCTATGGAAGTCCTCCTGTCTGTGTAATATCAGAGCGGCCGCATGGTGGCGCTCTGTCTGTGTGTGTCTATGGAAATCCTCCTGTCTCTGTAATATCAGACAGGCCGCACGGTGGCGCTCTGTGTGTGTGTCTATGGAAGTCCTCCTGTCTGTGTAATATCAGACCGGCCGCACGGTGGCGCTCTGTGTGTGTGTCTATGGAAGTCCTCCTGTCTGTGTAATATCAGTCCGGCCGCGCGGTGGCGCTCTGTGTGTGTCTATGGAAGTCCTCCTGTCTCTGTAATATCAGGCTGGCCGCACGGTGGCGCTCTGTGTGTGTGTCTATGGAAGTCCTCCTGTCTGTGTAATATCAGGCTGGCCGCACGGTGGCGCTCTGTGTGTGTCTATGGAAGTCCTCCTGTCTGTGTAATATCAGGCCCGCCGCACGGTGGCGCTGTGTGTGTGTGTCTATGGAAGTCCTCCTGTCTGTGTAATATCAGACTGGCCGCACGGTGGCGCTCTGTGTGTGTCTATGGAAGTGCTC
>OW240923.1:111686036-111769809 GCA_933207985.1 Pelobates cultripes
GGGTTACAGGGAGGTACAGGGAGGGTGCGCGGGTTACAGGGAGGTACAGGGAGGGTGCGCGGGTTACAGGGAGGTACAGGGAGGGTGCGCGGGTTACAGGGAGGTACAGGGAGGGTGTGCGGTTTACAGGGAAGGTGAGCGGGTTACTGGGAGGTACAGGGAGGGTGCGCGGGAAACCATGTGGCAGGGATACGATTAAACGTTAAAATTAGGGTGTTTATTGGTCAACTTTTGGGGGAACCTTCGGTCGATTTGTTGTTGTTAGAGGGAGTTCTTGCTGAAGTGAGGGGGGTAGTAACTGCTTTTGCCCCGGGACGACGGTGGGGGGTTTATAGTGACCCAGGGGTAGAATGGTATCTGCCCTTCCCCAAGTGATTGTGGGTGGGCGACAGCTGTTGCTATTGACAGAGTAAGGGAAAGAGTAGCCCTTGCCCATGTGAGTGTGTGGAGTTAGAGAGGTGGGTGTATCTCAGGGGTAGGGGTCATGCATGACTGAATGAAGGTAGGTGCAGTATCACTGTCATTGCAGTATCTGTGGGAAGAGTATTATTAAATATAATAGGCCTGATGCATCATGAGATGTGGTCAGACTGAACAAGCAAATGTGAGCTATTTTTGCAGTAAATCAGTGATAATTCCCCTCCCTGAAATGTAGTTCATCAGGTACGTGTAATACATTTAATAGGCACTCCAGATGTTGTGGACTACACCAGTATTTTAAATGTAAGAACATTATGGGAGATATAGTCCCCAACATCAGGATTGTTAAAGGTTGCCAGATTATTTAAACTAACCAATGTTACTGAAACGTGCAATGCAAATTTATTGTTACAGTGCTTCACTGAATACAAAGCTTGCCCTGTGCAATAAAGGAGTTCACTGTTTTGAAAGATAGTTTAGAATGAAACTTGTACTCTCTCTAGGGTAACCTATCCTTTAGTGGAATGCAACGCTCAGCAGTCTTGCATTGGATGGTGAAAGTTCTAGTCTAAATACAGAGGGATTGTATTTGATCAGATATCACTGAAGAGTTGTATTTGGAGTATATGGTTGTTCTGTATATATTTAAAGTGGCACTGTCACAGTCTGGGATTTTTGAATAATTTGCCAAGATCCCTGACTGTAACATTGCCTGGTGGTGGGACAGACAGGTGACTTTTTAAATTAATTTAACTTACCTGAAAATATTATTTGCGGGTACCATCATCTTTTCCTGGTCAGTCCTCTCCAGCAGCAGACGTCACTTCTGTACTTTCGTGCATTCGCAAGAGTACAGAATTGAGGTCTATGGTGGAGACAGCAGGATCATACACAGAGCAAGTTCCATGCAGCTGTCACTAGTGTCGGCCCTTAGTCAGATGCCACTCAACCTAGTGTTTAGAAGTGGCAGAATAATACTTAGACAATGTAGTCCCTAATTTGTCTAATTACTTCTTTTAATTGGGTTGGAATTTCTGTGAAATTCCAACACTCAATAGAAGTATTTCATAAACATTAAAACTTACTCTTGGTACTCTAATCTTAAATTACTGAAGTGACGCTGGTTCAATGTGGCAAAGGGTGCAGTCCCTCTGTTTTGTTTGTCAAACTGTTTTCAGAAAAAAAAACACTCCTATGTTTGGTAAAAGCGGGATTTGCCTGCTCCAAATCTCCATTAACCTCTTTTTTAATTTAAAATACGAAGGGGTTAATGCATATTGGTGTAACAGAATCCTTCTCTGTAAAAGTATGTTAAATAGATGAGGAAATCTTTATGCCCTGAACAAGGGGGTGTCTGGGAAATCTTTTATTGGTTATTTTTTTTTTTTTATGCTTGAAAAGAGTGTGATTGAAAGTTGAGGGACGGCTTCTTTAATGTTTTAGTGTTGCTGCTAGTTGTTTTAGTTATGATTTCTAAGTATTGCATATTCTTGAAGTGATCAGAGCTGGTATGCTTTATGACTGGGTAGAATTTGTTATTGATACCCATGCATGCACATTGTATCTGATTTGGACTGTTATTTATTCTTTGAAATATAATGCTGTTGCAATGATGTAGAGTAATGTAACATAGTCTCTTTTATTTTGTTTTATACATCTAAAATTCTACATAATATGCTCACCACAAAATAAACAGAATAGAATGTACAATGCTACTGATTACTAAAGTCGGCTATTTTACTAAGAAAAGTTGTGACGTGAAATCAGGCTTGCTTTTTGTAGCATTTTTAGTTAGAATTTTTGGTACAGAATACGGATTTGAACCTTGTCATTTTTGGTAATGTCATTTTAGAAAATGCTGTTTCCTTTTATCGTAAAATAAATTCATTAATTGTATCTACATAAGTAAAATCTAATTTTGGCAAGGCATATTTATGTTTTCTGAATGATAAAATATTAATCCTTGCTTTAGTTTAATGGAACAGTAATGCAAAAATAAGAGTGTATGTGCAAGTGTTGAAATCTGCCTATTTGCAATGTTGTATTATAAGGCAGTCGTGCAGAGGACACCATAAACACCGATCCTATGTGCATAAGTTATTGTAAAGAGCCCCCTGCTGTCCATCTTATTCATTGTAGCTACCGGTATACGCCTCTTTCCCATTTTGTTAATCGAGTTCGCTGTTTTCCTTGACCATACAAGTGCTGTGAATTGCAAGTACAATTTTCCTATGAATTCTATGCATCTTAGCCAGGCTTTTTGTAGCTTTCTATGAAAACGCCTTTAGAACATGTTCACACATGTAAGGCGACAAATAGCTTAGAGGGACACTTTAGCATTAGAGACCACTATGGGCACCCAAACTAACTTCAGCTCAATGAAGTGGTCTGGGTGCCAGGTCCCTCTAGGATTAACCCTTTCTGCTGTAAACATAGCAGTTTCAGAGAAACTGCTATGTTTACCTATGGGTTAATCCAGCCTCTAGGGGCTGTCTCATTGACAGCCGCTAGAGGCGCTTCCGCGCTTCTCACTGTGATTTTCAGTGAGAAGACGCCAGCGTCCATAGGAACGCATTGAGAATGCTTTCCTATGAGACTTGCTGCGCACGCGGCTCCTGCCGCACGTGCACATTCGGCCGATGACGGGGAAAGGAGGCGGAGAGTCCCCAACGCCGAGGGAGCCCGGCGGTGGAGAAAAGGTATGTGTTTAACCCCTTTCTCACCATAGAGCCCGGCCGGAGGGGGACCTAGAGACCCTATAGTGCCAGGAAAACGAGTATGTTTTCCTGGCACTATAGTGGTCCTTTAATAATACAAATCTCTATTCCAAACTCTCTAGTGTTCTACCTATGTAAGTGTCCACCCCGCTTGCAGGGGTTAGAAAGGTAAGTCTTATTTACCGTACATATTGGTGGTGTAGCTCTGCTTTCATTGTTGTCATCAGGGTTGGTGATCTTCCACTGGGAAGCATTAGTAAGCTAGTGCGTGCACATGGCAAAACTTCATGCTGCTCCAATCAAATGCTCTCTAGAAAATGTAATTTGTTCTTGTTTTGGACAAGTTGAGCTTAAGGAAGTGGGCAGCCATCTAGTTAGAAATAGCAGAGAGGCAATCCGAGACACGAGTCAAGAGTAGTAGGGAGAGATTAGGGGGAGGACTATTTGAAACCATTATAGCTTCTAGAATTCATTGATAAACCTAGGCTTTTTCATTGTCTCCGCAGCTTTGCAGTGAGAGAAAGCAGTTGTTTTTTTTAATGTAACTGCAGGGCGGTGGTACCCAACCAGTCATTGGGTGTGATCATCTAGCCTGGAACTAGTTCCAGGCTGGTTAAAGGGACACTATAGTCACCCAGACCACTTCAGCTCAATGAAGTGGTCTGGGTGCCAGGTCCCTCAGGTTTTAACCCTTCAGATGCAAACATAGCAGTTTCAGAGAAACTGCTATGTTTACATTTGGGGTTAAGCCAGCCTCTAGTGGCTGTCTTCCGGACAGCCACTAGAGGCGCATCTGCGACGCTGGAGGCATATTATTATGCCTCCATCACGCAGAGTGTCAATAGGAAAGCATTTAAAAAATGCTTTCCTATTGACAGCTTGAATGCGCGAACAGCACTTGCTGCGCATGCGCATTCAGCTCCGCTGTCATCGAACGGGGGAGGAGAGGTCACCAGTGCCGAGGGAGTCCGGCGCTGGAATAAGGTAAGTAACTGAAGGGGTTTTAGCCCCTTAAGCCCCATGGGAGGGGGACCATGAGGGTGGGGACACCCTCAGGGCACTATAGTGTAAGGAAAACCGCTTAGTTTTCCTGACGCTAGTAGTGATGCTTTAATGCCAATTTTGTGCAGCTTTCTTTGCACAGAATATCTATGAATGGCAATTAATGCAGCTGCTGAAAATCTGCGGAAGCTGGTAGGGCATCACCAGATCGCCAGGGAGTCTCACAAGCTGGCAGGTGCTTGCCCCAATATTCTGCATCTGGGCCACATTAGTGGCCTAATAAGCACTACAACGGGCTATAGTGGTTATAATGATTGGAGAAACTCTTTGATGCACTCAAACAGTCCAGGGTTTAGTCATTTCCTTTTTCTGTTCCAATGGCTATACTAAGCAAACGTGAACTGTTGGTTAATGAGGACTGATTGAGATCCACTGGTGCTGTATCTCTTTTTAAGCTAATTGTCATCTTTTATTTCAAATCCAGCTGTATTGATAGTGGTTGGAAAAAACAAGAAACAAATTGCAATAAAACTTTGAACACCGATAATGCAGTTATTTTTTAAGTGTTTTTATAGGAAAAAAGTTGAAGTCCTATTTAAAGTGATGAATATATATCTATACATCTATATATGTATAGTCTACACTTGTGTAAAATATAGTTGGCTTACTCAGTGAGCGGTGTTTTGGTAAGAGAGATTAATAGCTCTGATTTGCATAGAAACACAATCCTCACTGCTGCCATCTTCTCCTTTGGACATTATAATACATTGTGGGTATTCTCGCTAAATTGCATGAAAACAAAATAGGTCACATGGCTGTCCGCAAGATCATGGGACTTGCAATTCACTCTGGTCTGAGAGCTACCTGTCCCTTTCCGCAGATTAGCAATACTGTGTATTTTAATAACCTTGACTTTCCTTTGATCGTGATTGATTTTGCACAGGAATTAGCTAAAATATTACACATTCTGTGGGAGATGCAGCACACGTGCGTGAACAATGCCTTTGAAGTCAAATGCTGTTTAGCATCACATGCTCAGCAGTTTCACTGTCTTGTTTGTTATTCCAAGATGTTTGCTAATAAAATGTTTTTCTTTGGTAGTCTTTTTAGTGAATATTTATTGTTGCTGGGAAATGGGTTCTATAATGTAAATGTGTGAATTTATGCAGTGTTTTTGAATAAGGAAATTCATGCTCTATGAATAAAAGCATTAACCCCTTAAGGACCAAACTTCTGGAATAAAAGGGAATCATGACATGTCACACATGTAATTTGTCCTTAAGGGGTTAAAGTGATACTGTGAGCACCATAACCACTACAGCTGAATGTAATGTTTACAGGTGAAAGTGTTGTTCGATTCTTCCTGGCACTTAAAGCCACAACTCATTTGCTGCAGCTCCAATCATGTTGACAGTTTCTTAGGCTGTGAATAGTGAGCCACTAACGTGTGTGTCCCTCACTTTAAACCCGGTCTTTGCCTTCTAAGGGTGCAAGGATAATTAGGAAGTTCTGTTCACTGTGGTGTGTGGAGTGTTTTTTTAAATACCTTGATATAAACTGGGGTCAGCGGAGCAAACAGTGCACTATAAACACAGTGAGCTGTGGTGTTTGTGTGTAGAGTATTGCTTTAAAACAAGTTCCCTGTAATAACTCCTTTGTATCAGACTGAGTGATACTAGAACAGCACCTGCAGATATGTAAATGTCCTTTTAACATTTTTTGCACAAAGTGAGGCATTCAAGTAGGGTGGGTAATTATTTTTTCTCACAAAGTTGGAGTGTCTACCATGCTTGTGAAGGGTGTGTGTACACTATTTTTATTTTTTTTCTTTCCTTTTCCATGTCAGCACTATGGCATGTTATCTCCAGCTTTACTATATCACTTAACTGTACAGTTAACCTCAATGGGATCTGTGAACAAAAGCGCTTTATTGCTTTTAAAATGTATAGCACAGGAAAAGCCTTTAATTGAATTCAAGAGACAATCTTAATTTCAAACTCCTTATGCTGTTGCATAGGTTATTTTGCTAGGAGGTGTTCCCTGCACTGTGGCTTAAAATACAGCTATTTGCAAGAATCACTGCAGCTATAAGCCAACCGTCGCTTGCATACATCGGGCAATAGTCCCCCTGGCTGTAAATGTGCTTGTATAAAGTGTACTTACACAGCAGGTACATGTTGTACATGTGCCTTTTCTGGGAGTTCCATCAGCTTCATTTAGGAAAAACAGTTAGTCTGATATTGGGATTGTTTTGACCTGACAAAATTCAGAAATTTGCATGTAAAAGTCCTCAAAAACTAGTACATGGCCAGTGTCAACTAGGGCGCCATAGCGTAGGCATTGGTTTACAATATATAACATTTACAGGGAACAAATAACCAATATCATTTGTTTTAAGTGCTTATTGCATCATGTTGCCAGCTGATATAGTGTTAGTATATTAGAAAAATGTGTCCTAGGTTTGCTGACAGGTATAGTATCTGTGATGTATTTTTTTGTCTGAAGGATGATCTTGCACTCTAAGCCAATGTTAACTTATCCCTTTCAGTATCTATGAATACTCAGATATGTAAAACCTGTCTTTCCTGTCAGTGTTTACATTGATGTGCGTGACCATGAAACATCTGTTTATGAAAATTAGCACTGAGGCTCTGTGTAAATGTTTAATTTTAATATTGTCTCTGTAGAATAGTTAGATGGTTCCTAACAATATTACATTTTATTTATGATTTGTGAGTGTTTTCTTAAAATTATTTTATTTTATATGCTTTTTTAAAATAAAAAAAACCCCAACAAATCTGTATATAAATTATGACAAGAACACCGTTAAATTGACACACTGAACCCTTAATCAAGGTTCTAGGCCTAGGGTGTGCTCATGTGTGGAGTCAGAATGTGGTCTGTGTAATAGTAGGTGCTCATGTATGAAACGTGGTCATAGAGATCGCTGTTGTTATAATACACTGTGCTGATTATTTCTACTTAGATATACTTAAAGGGCAACTATAGTCACCCAGACCACGTCAGCTCAATGAAGTGGTCTGGGTGCCAGGTCCCTCAGGTTTTAACCCTGCAGCTGTAAACATAGCCGTTTCAGAGAAAATGCTATGTTTACATTGCAGGGTTAATCCAGCCTCTAGTGACTGTCTTCCTGACAGCCGCTGGATGCGCTTCTCCGACGCTCAATGCGAAAATAGCATTGAGCACGCAGAACGTCCATAGGAAAGCATTGAGAGATGCTTTCCTATGGGCGTTTTTAATGTGCTTGTGGCTCTGGCCTTGCATGCGCATTTGGCTCCACTTGGGAGCTGATGTTGGAGGGGGAGGAGAGGTCATCGGCGCTGGATAAAGGTAAGTTGCTGAAGGAGTTTTAGCCCCTTCAGCCCAGCGGGAGGGGGACCCTGAGGATTATATAGTGCCAGGAAAACGAGTTTGTTATCCTGACACTATAGTGGTACTTTAAAATCAAAATATGGATGCATTTAATTAGGCTTTTAATTTTATTTAATTTTTTTGATTGTGGGGTAATCTAGTAAAGTTGTTGTTTGTGTATCTTGGTAGGTGTGTCCCTTTTTAAGGGTACATATAGTACAATACTACAGGTATATTGTAGTGCTTATGATACTCCATCTACTCTTAACAATTTACTATTTGGGGATTATAGGTTCCATTTTGTCAACCCCCTTTGCTGTGTAAAAATAAGTAAAATTAAGTTTTACTTACCTCCCCAGCGGTGGGGTTCCACTACAGGCTGCAGCTCCTCCTTCGGTTAGGTCAGCATGTATAGCGAAACAAAGGATTAGAACTAGGCCCCTATCAGCATTATTTGATTCCCAGGTTGTTTTACTCTGCCTGGGTGAGGACCGCTATGCCCAGACCACTTTATGATGAAGTAGTCGGGGTGACTATAGAGTTCTTTAATGTTTAGCAGTTTTCTCTTTTCTTTATTTATCCTGGCTGATGTCATTTGGGAAAGCTGTGTTTGACCAATTGGCCATCCAAGATCCATGTTTCACAATAACAATTGGTTCTAGCCTTTGTACCACAATGACTTTATTGGTTATGGTGCTTGGTGTGTCCCTTTTAAAGAGTCCCATGTTGCTGTACATATGCCATCAGCCCACAGCAGCCCGAAATTCTCCAACAACATGAAGAATATTTGCAATAGATGCAGCCCACAGTTTTTACTCTGTCTACATTATTTCTGTGTGTTCACAAATAAATCTATTAATTATAGACTTATTTCATGTATAAGATATTTCTAATGTTCCAAAGAAAATCTAAATGAAAACCTAGTAGTTAGGATATTTTGTGATTTGTGCCATCTTTTATTGCTTTTGTTATGGTGAATCATTTAGAAGTGTTAGATTCTTGTATTGACTTTTTTGGTTTTCTTTTTTTTTTTTTTTCTTTCTTCCTTTGCATAAAGGCTGCAGAATATGTTCCTGAAAAGGTGAAGAAAGCTGAAAAGAAACTTGAAGACAACCCGTATGACCTTGACGCATGGAGCATTCTTATTCGCGAGGCACAGGTTTAGTGACATAGGATTACATTATGAGTCCCTACAGTGGCCTACTTTAAACAGTAATATTAACATTGTGTCTTCAAAAGCATAATATTGTAAATGCTGTTTATTCAAATTTTAGAATCAGCCAATAGACAAGGCACGGAAGACGTATGAGCGGCTTGTTACGCAATTCCCAAGTTCTGGCAGATTCTGGAAACTGTACATTGAAGCAGAGGTTAATATATTTATTTATATATTTTTTTTTTCCTACGTGAATTTATATTGACAAGCCACTATATTTAAGAAAATGGTACTGAGCTGGGAAGAGGAACAGGTAGGAAAATGATTAGTTGTTATTCTTTACATGTAATCTAGAGTAGAAGTCCTAAGCGCTGACATTTTAAGAGTGTTTTTCACACTGATGATTGTTGCATAGTGATTTTGCAACAACATTAAAACATTTTAATGGTATGGAGTGCTTTAGACTTTTATTTATTTGTCATGTGTCAATTTATTGCCTCCTGTGTCATTTATTGAGAGTGCATATATCATGTTTTTCATATTTCCAGCTGCAAACTAATTTTAATGGTATCCCAGAGTGTAATGTCTCAGGTGGGTGGTTAATGTCAAATTTGTGTGTCACCTAATGTTATAGTGAATGCTCTCGGAACTGAGAACTGCATGCATATGACAAACAATGTACATAACCTGCTCACTTTTCTTTCAGCACTTACTGTTTTATATTTTCACATCTATCACATTATGAGAGCACGGGAAAGGCAGTAATGTGGGAAAACAAAGGGGCATGTGCACCTGACCCTATTACAAGAAGCCATCCAACTCATCTTTTATTCGTAAATAAATGGTATTTGACATGTGGAATAAAATCCACTGGGGCAGTCAATCTGAACATCTAGCTTGCAGTTAACTTAAAGCGTCTCTCAGGTGCTCAAATGGAAACACACTTAAAAATGAAAAGAAGTCATATGCGGCTATAGTGTATTTTAGCTATAAAAGGGAATCCATGTTCTCACAGCAGACTTACTGTTCACATTGTGTAGGCAGCTGACCCTAGCCTGCTTTATACAGTATTAAAATGATTAACACGCATCCGGTCTCTTCATTGATTACATTGGAAGGCACTATTGCTTGGTTTTGTTTATCCTCTGAAATGTCTGAGTTGCCTAGCCATGCTGTGAACTGCCGTTTATAGAGTTCCTGCAAAAAAAAAAACACGAACAGATATTCGCACACAGCCTCTTTTCATTTTTAGGTGTTGGTCACATTACCAAAATAAAAAAAATGCTTCAAATATAGGCAACTTGTGGAGATACTTTGTTAGCGGAATATTATGCTGTCTTTCTCCAGGGTCCTTAACTTTGTATATGGATTCAAACATTTTGCCAGCTGCTTCTAATTGGTCTCTTGCACTAGGCCAATATTACGCCTCTGACAACATGCTCTGTCTATAGCCTTATATTCTGATAACAAAGTATTTCCAGGTTCAAGTTTATCACATACTATACTTTAATAGGCTATAAAATCAATGTTTTTTTAAACAGAGTTTGTGACACTGTTTAGTAGCTTGTTGCAGTGCCATTGTAAATTACATTTCATTTTATATTTCAAAGCTTGTGCAGGAGTTTTAAATACACTTCACTTGATTGCTAGATAGTTTAATGTGTAACTATGCATGTAGAATGAAAGTGTCATTCAGTTCAAAATATGCTACAACTATATCTTTTCAATTTATATTTTGGTCAAGATATGAATGTTTTTAATTTTCTTTTTTTCCACATAACTGGTCTTTCTTCCTTCAGGTAACTAAATGAATATGTAGGTATAAGTCTATGTCCAGATATGTTAACAAATTGCCAGGGATTACTAAAGAGTGGAGTTAGTTCTTAACCTTTCTAACCAGTTAGAAAATATTGTTATATTGATATTAAATCAGCATTAAACCTCTTATCTCTTTATTTCACACAGTAGTTAACATATTTACCTTTATTTGTTTGTATAACGGAAAGTGGACTTAAAAACAAATGTTTTGTTTCCCGAGTAAAAATAAAAGCCATTATACTTCATTTGGTATAGTCTGTCAATGCTTGGCAGTATTACTTATAAGGCATCCTAATTGGAAAAAAATGAAATTTACTTTTGGATGATTTCCTTGCTAACCAGTGTCTGTCTCTCCATTACTTTTGTTAAAATTTTTTGTAACTTAGTATTAGCCATGTCTTACACAGATGCCTCACCGTTGTTGGTTGTTTTTTGGGGGTATTGCTATTAGGTACATATATTTCCAGTATTTCAATAAACTTTAAGGGTAACAATATTCAAAAGTTGACCATATATTTTTATTCCATTGTATGGATATACATTACAGAAAATTTGGAAAAAAATCATTCTAATCCTTCTGCACTTGCCAAGTGTCAGTCGCAGACAAACTCAGGATCCTCTCGTTCTGGCCTAATAATATCTCATACATTTCTGTCCAGCAGTAATTTTGGAACAATCTATCCCCCAGCTGGCATTGCGTGTCAGCTTACACACAGCCTGAATCATAGTTTAGCAGTTTAGGTAGTGATAATGCATGTTTACCTCTGCGGCCCAGCAAACACTTAAAGGGACACTACTGTCAGGAATACAAACCTGTTTTCCTAACACTATAGTGTTAATCTGTTTAGGTGACCAGCCCCCCTCAGATCGACTTGAAATGGTGGTTTTACTTTTTTCCCCTCTCCATAACTGTCCCTGCCTCTATGACAGAGATTATCAATCTTGATAATCTGAGCCAATCCAATGCTTTTCTGTAAGAAAGTATTAAAAGGCAATAACGCATGGGTGACAAAATGCCGCGCCAATATACCTCTCGTAAAGATGCATTGAATCAATGCTTCTCTATGTGGAACATTCAGCTTCTCCCTGCAGAGCGTAGAGACGCTGAATTGAGATCGGAAGTATCTAAAGGTGTTCCTAGGCAGCAATGTAAACACAGCTTTACAGTGCTGAACCTGCAGGGACAGACTACAGACACCAGAACCACTACATTGAGCTGTAGTGGTTCTGGTGACACTAGTGTCCATTAAAGTTATTAGCCAATCTCAAAGCCAAAAGTTGATCATGTTATTCTCTGCATCAAATACTTCAAAATTATGCAGAATTATGAAAGTGTCACTAACCACTAATTTGTCAATACTTCCCTATGAGACAAGCATTCTATTGGACAATATCTGCACTTGATTTGGAACATTCCTATTTGCCAGTTTTATCCAGATACAAAGTAGAGATTTTCATTGCAGAGGCAAGTGAGGACCCACCGCTGGATTGAAAGATGAGTAATACATGTATTTTTCATTTGGGAGGGTCATTGTCACCCATATGGCTAAAGGAACAGTCCATATGTTTTATTGTTGGAGTCTTCCTTTTAACATGTGGGAACTTATCTAAGTTATAAGTCAAGTAAAGGGAAAAATAACTTGGCTCTGGTTGTATGCTGCAGGGATGATCCTTAATTATTCATTAACTATAAGGTTTCCCTAGTGTCCGTGTTTACAGATGGAGTGCCTATTATAATTTGGCTCCAAGACCCTATGTTCTTGGACTGGCTACTGGCATAAAACATGCTTACTCATGGGTGGGAAAATTATAAAAATAAATCTTGTCTAAAGTACTAAAGCAGTAGCCCAATCTACTTGTCCTGACACACATAATTTCAGGTTGGGGCACCATCGTAGAGCACTGGATATAGGGTTATTCAATAAACTCTGAAAGTCACAACCTTTTGCCTTTATTTTTTTTACATTCAGATTTAATTTGTGAGTTTAGTGCATAATCCCGAGTGTTCTTGTGAGTGAGAAGGCTGTGTAACGTGCAGTGTGCATCTGCTGTGTGTACTGTGTGTGTGATGCGCTCCAATTTGCCTCTGCCTCCAAATCCTCTTAAGTGAATCTTGCCCTATCCCTTCCATTAGTGTACCCTGCCTCCCTTACACACCCCCATTTTAAATTTGTTTTACATTCAGATTTAATTTGTCCTTCCCCCCTTACGCTTCCCCATTAGTGTCCCTGCCCCCCTTACGCACCCCATTAGTGCCCCCAGCACACCTAACGTACCCAAATTAGTTAATTCCTCCAGCCTCCATATTACTCCTGACTCCAAATCTCCATCCTGTCAGGGAGCAGAAATGTGAGGTCATTAAAAGTATTTTTGTTAAAATATGTAATATTAATTTTCATCTAACAAAATATATAATTTTAACTGTAAATGCAGTGCTACTTTTAAATTTTAGGAGCTATGGATACATGGCTCGTGGGATTTACTTGTGTCCTAATACATCTAAATATAGTCTTATTTATCCATACACTTCAAGACATTTGATTCATTCTCTCTGTACTCTGTTACCTTTTATCGACACTCTTGTTACATGCTATGTAAAATGGTCCTTACAAATTAGTTTTAATGAGCAAAACTATGAAAAACTGACTTGCATCTTAATTAATATGCAATTGCTTTGCATGTGTTTTATTTTCAATATAAGACTGAAGACCATTTTCAGCCATAAGGTTTTTTTAATTAATAAATGCATCATATTTCTCGAACAGTCTTTTTTTTTTTACCACTAAACGTGTTTACATCTTGCATAAATGCTTATGCCCGAACCCATCTTTAAATTACGCACATTGTGTCAACAGAATAACCCGATTCTTATTGCCAGCATGACTGTGCATTTGTCCTTGAAAACCAAGTCTTTGTGTGATAAATTGGAGCCTACTGATGAGCATCATTGGCCTATGTCATACAGCTTCTTCTATACCATGTCTATACAATCGACAATTTTACTCAGTATTTACACTCCATGTATAGTTCGGATTGAAGAGTTGATGATTAGTTAGTATTTCACTGCGCTCACACTTGGATCTTTTATAAGTTAGTAAATACATGTAGTCAAAGATCACGCAGCAGTCACAACACAGTTTTAACAAATTTGACATGCCTGGTGTCTTTGTAGTGCAGTCCTAAAGCTCCATATGCATATATTTTTCCTAACAAGTACTGGTTCCTAGTGAGCAAAAAAGAGGATTTTCTGAACAAGAGTCAAAGCTAAGACAGCTGCTGGGTCATGAATGTTACAAGTTGTATTATCGTTATATCTAATAGTGCAGGGACCAGATTAACCCCCTAAGGACCAAACTTCTGGAATAAAAGGGAATCATGACTTGTCACACATGTCATGTGTCCTTAAAGGGTTAAAGAAAGTTTGCCTAAAGTTGCAATGTTGGGATATCCTTTTCTCTATACTGTTGCAGCCTTGGTGCCATATCAACCCAGCACAGGGATTTGTAATGCTCAAATACATTAAGCATTGAACAGTTTATTTTTGACGTTTAACGTTTATGGTAATTTCATATAGACCTCCTTAAAGGGACACTATAGGCACCCAAACCATTTTAGCTTAATAGAGCCGTTTTAATATATAGATCATGCCCCTGCAGTTTCATTAAACAGTTCTCATCCATTTAGGTGCTAATTCCCTTTGTTTATGCAGCCCTAATCATGCCTTCCTGCACAACCTTCCTAAATACTTCCTGTAACAATGTCCATTTTAAACTTAAGTTATTGTCCTGTCTGTTTTAATTTAGAATTTCTTATCTCCTGCTCTGTTGATAGCCTTCTGGACTCTGCTGGAGCCTCCTTTGTGTGAATAAAATTAAAGTTGGTGAACATCTGTGAGAGTCGGCCAGTGGAGGTCTTGCTAGGGCTACCTAAACAGAAACAGAAGTGATTTAACTCTTAAAAGGCAGAGAATTGAACAGTGAGACTCGGTAATTTTGTCGACTAACAATTTTAGTCATATTTTATTCGATTAAAATATGAGATTAAGTTGACTGAAACCAAATTAAAACTAAAACCATTCAGATGACAATCCAACTAAAACTAAAATGGCTTTTTAATCATCAGACAATGACTAAAACTAAATTGAAATTTGCTGCCAAAATTAACACTGGTGAGACTACAGGGGCATGATCTATACACCAAAACGGCTTCATTCAGCTAAAGTAGGGGGGAGTCAGCCATTTTTTTAAAGATCATTTCAGCCATTCTCTACTAGCCTGTCTTGATGGTTTTGTTGTAGCCACACATCTAGTTACCCCATCACTTTCATTATTTGTATCTAACAAAGTTCAATAGATCAAGGGAAGTGTGATGTGCAAATCTTTAGCAAGTAATGAGTAAGAAATGGTAAGTGAACTGGGTAAATGGCATGTAGTGAGATTACTAAACACAAGAACATTAAGCATCAAGGCAGGTAAGTGGGCATTATAAAAATACAAATTGTAACTGCTGGACTGTCTTTAAAAATGTTCATACAGAATTCAAATCCTGAATTTTTGCAAATCAAATGCCAAAAATTGAGGCAAAGGATAGCTGATCATAGTCTAAACTTTTCATTTTTTAATTTATTTTTGCAAATATTTTGACATTTAGTGTACAACCCTGTGCAAAAGAATAATCTAGGCACCATAACCATTAAATTTAATTTAAATGGTTATGGTGTCTGGAGTCTTTGGCACCATCCCATTGGTCAGTGTTAAAACAATTTTCAAATAGTTTAACGCTGAATGAGTGCTGAGGACCTGCAGATTGGCTCCTCTTTACTGATTGCAATGATGGATTTGCAGTGACAGGCTGAGTGTTGTCTGATAGCTCTTGGCCTGTCACTGCCTCCCTTTACGGATATGAATTGGTATGGCTAGGTTGCAGAATAACTCCTCTGCTATACCTCCAGTAGTGACCAGGGACTCTCATTCACTGTTAAACCAATCAAAATGTTTAACACTGTACTGTGAGCATGTTGGCTATGAATAGCAATGCAATATTACTGCGAAGTATTCAAAAAATGTCCAAAGTACAAAGTCCTCCATTATAATATATATTGGAATACTGCTCAATAGTGATGTCCCGAACGGTTTGCCGCAGACTCATCATTGAGTAAACTTTGACCCTGTACCTCACAGTCAGCAGACACATTCCAGCCAATCAGCAGCAGACCCTCCCTCCCAGACGCTCCCACCTCGTGGACAGCTCACTAAAAATGCAGCTTCACAATGAATGTAAAATGGATACTGTCCAGGAGATGGGAGGGTCTGCTGCTGATTGGCTGGAATGTGTCTGCTGACTGTGAGGGACAGGGTCAAAGTTTACTCAATGATGAGTCCGCGGCAAACCGTTCGGGACATCACTACTGCTCAACATTTAATAACTATAAAAAGTACCATAACAGTTTATTTGGTGGAATCTTAGAATATATATTAAAGAAACACTAAACACCAACACCACTACAGCTTAACGTGTGGTGGTAGTGCCCAGATGCTGTGCCTGAATGCTAACCTATGTAAAAATTACCTTTTCTGGGACATGGCAAATTTTACATTTCTTGGTCAGTATGCCTCTTGTGGCTGCCTATTCCACGTTTACTGTCATAACACCAAATGCAGTGCAGTCTGCCCATAAGATGTGTAGAAATGCTTCTCAATGAGAATACTGTTGCTGCGCATGTGCTGCAAGGCCATCAAACTTTCTCCATGCAGCCGCAGTTGACTGGCTGAGATCATCCATCCAGATGATCTTACAAGGAGGTGATTTTTTTTATTCTACAGGCACCCGTACATTTAAATGGCACCAGTCACACTCTGTTAAAAACATGTTAACATGTTTTTGTTTTTATTTTATTTTTTTATCTTGTATAGTTGTGCTTTTAAGTGTTTGCTGGTTTCAGAATAAAGGTGGTCTGGTTTTGAGGGTGAGATATTTATTGCTTATTTAATGTTTGCCTGGAGTGTATCCGCACAAAAAAAAAAATATACGACATGGAAAATAATTGGCCACTACACTCCTTTACAAGCTGGCACACTTACCTGTTTACAATTCTTTGCCCATATATAGTAAGTACGAATAATCTATACTATACATGGCTTTGAAGGCTGTGATGTCCGGTAGACCATTGATTTCCCAAAACATCAATACACAACAATGGTGCAGGTTTTGTTAGAATGTCCATAACAAAATTGGAAAGTGCCAATATCCTGGAGTGTTGATGAGTCTTGAGTGGTTGGGAACTACTGTTATAGACCAGGGCTGCCCAAAAGGTAGATCCCTTAGATGTTGTAGAACTACAACTCCAATGATGCTTTGCATGTTTTTAGAATGGCAAAGTATTACAGAAGCTGTAGTTTTAAAACCTCTTACCTTTTGGGCTCCCCTGCTCTAGAGCTATGGTTCCCAAACCAGTGCTCCTGGCCCACCAACAATCCTCGATTTATGTACCGTATACTCGAGTATAAGCCGAGTTTTTCTGTACATTTTTTGTGCTGAAAAAGCCCCCCTCGGTTTATACTCTAGTCAGTGTCTGTATTATGGCAACTTACATTGCCATAATACAGACCAGGACTGCCGGGCTTGTAATGAGCCCGGCGGTCCTGTTGGGGGCCAGAGCAAGCTGTTACTTACCTTTACAGCAGCCCCGTTCAGCTCACAGTGTAAGTCTTGCTACACCCGCGGCCGTCAGGGTTTACCGTGGCAACACGGCACACAGACTGCAAGACTTACACTGTGAGCTGACCGGAGCTGCTGTAAAGGTAACAGCTTGCTCCCGGCCCCCCCTGTACAGCCAATGCCACTGGGCCACCAGGGAATGTTACAGCCGCCTCCCTGGCCAGGTAACAAGCAGGGAAGGGGGACTAAACATATTAAATAATAAAACTATTCAAATAATATTAAAATAAAAATGCCCCCACCCAGATAACACACTACACAAACACACACTCTGCGTTATATACACACAGTGTGTCTATAATGCACACTGCATTCATTACATACACACTACACACACTGCATTCATTATATACACACTGTAAATAAATATTCAATTACTCTAATTTTATTGGGATCTAATTTTATTTAGAAATTTACCAGTAACTGCTAAATTTCCCACCCTAGGCTTATACTCGAGTCAATTTTCCCATTTTTTTGTGGTAAAATTGGGGGCCTCGACTTATATTCGGGTCGACTCATACTCGAGTATATACGGGATTTACTTTTATTTTTATTTTTTTCCTCAATGGTGATACTGACAACCTTGACTGTTGGTGGGTCATAAGGACTGGTTTGGGACCCACAGGTCTAGAGTGTTCTGAGCATTGTCCTACTTAAAGAATAAAGCCCTTTACTTTGACCTTAAAAAGAACACGTGTGTGTGTGGGTGGTGGGTTTGCGTTTTCAGTTTCTCTGCAGACACCCCGACCCATGTCCTGTTACACATTTTTTATTTTATCTGCCCCCCTGATTACCTGGCAGATTGACTCTGTCAAACGGTGTCAAGAATGCTTGTGCACGGTACATTGCAAGATAATTAAACTCATGTGAGTGCTACAGTAGTTCTCAACAGTCTGTCATCCAGGCAGGCATACACTCCGGTATGGCAATCAACCCTATTCTGGGGGGGAGGATTGTCATCCATTAAGTGATCCGTGTAATGGAGATGATTTTTTTTTTTCCAGTTACTAATGATATTTAAAAAGCTGCTTAGTATTGATGCATCTTTCATTTGGCTGTATTTCAGTTCTAAACATGTTGGACATAATGTAATAAAAATAAATATCCTATTGCCAGTATGAATTAAGAATGTAAAAATTTGGCCAAAAGTGAGCTGCTTCTCTGAACATCTCATCCTAAAATAATGGTTATTGCTCTTCATTTTTCAGGAAAGATTTATTTTAGAAACATCACTGCATCCGTTTTCTTCAATTTCATTATGTAAGAATTAATGAGGTCAGACACATGTTAGGCAAGTTGGTATAATTTACTCTAAAGGGGTTGATGTGGGTGAGGTCAGGGCTCGGAGTAGGCCAAGCACATTCTTTTACTCATCTGGACAAACCACTTCCTGGGCTGCTTTATTACATTGAAGTAGAAAAAGGCTACCCACAATATTTGGGATACAACTGAAGTTATGGCTGCAATGTCTGTCTTTTGGAACATCATTCCCTAGATCCTCTGCCACAATTTGCATTTTGTATGTTATCGCATACCTTCTTTAGTGCTTCGCCAGAGTTATAGGCACGATATCTCACTCCAGATGACTTGTCTGGACTTGCTCCACAGATGATATTTTCTTAGAAATTGTAATTACAATGGAGATAGGCCAGTCTAGGAAGACAAACTTTTTTTTTCAACTTAATCGTTTGAGATGAGGAATCTTTTGGTGCAACATTAAGTCACTGAACTTTCAGAGCTGGAGGCGAACAATTACTTTTATTTATTTGTATGCTCTTAATTTATTCACTGTGCTCAATCACAAGTGTCAGGAATTTTATGGGTTTTCCCACTATTTAATTTTATTTATTTTCACATGCCATAATGCCACAGTGAAGCGGAGTCCAATTGTTCTAATAGTCTGAAGACAACACCTCGGTTCTGAAGGAAGGGCCATGTAGGGCACAGCCAGTGCAGTAGCAGAATGCGCCAGTGTTTGATGCACACCTCTTACCCAGTCCCATCTGGTCACACAAGCAAGGATTATCAAGGTACCGATGTTTCTGATGATTAGTTTCATCTGTCTACAGTGGTTTATTATGTGCATGGTACTAAAGAGGTCTTTCAAATTAGAAAATTCAACGAGAGTTTGTGAAGGAACTACGGACTAATTGAGAATTTACCAGTCCATTTTCCTAATTTTCCAATCCAAAAAATGCCACAGTCAAACTTCCTTACTTTCTAAACCTTAGTCAACCAAAGAGTCTACTTCCATCCCATGGCTCAACATGGACCATCAATTTTACTTCATTTTGTGTTCTTGCTGTTTTTGGGTTTTTTTATGGTGTATTCTATCACAATAAGTTTTCTTTGACCATCTGCTCCAGTAGTGAGCTGAAGATAATCTCTAAAATGTCAGATTTATACTCCTGAATTAAAAAGATTTGTATTGGTGGAAGAAACTCCACACAAAACCAACCACAATAATTTGTAATCTTATTTGTGGATACTGGCATCATCCACATTTTAGCATAGAATACTTGAGGCACCCTCTTCTACTATTCGATTATTAGCCTTCGCCTGGAATAGTAAGATTATGATCCTTCTTTCAGGTGAAACACCAGTGACGATGCAAACACTGCTTGTTTGAAACCTATGAATTTTTCTACCATGTTGACACAAAAAACTTTGCAACTTTGTTCTATTTCATTCTAGATGGGATGTCTAGGTGAAAAGTCACAATGACATTCACTTCAATGCTTTTTTTGTGGGTTTTGTTTAGTTTTTAAATTGATTTTTCACTTTGACATTAATTTGTCACAAACATCCACTTTCTCTGTCATGGATAAAAATGGCCTCTTCAGTTTGGACATGGTGGAAATTTGAGAGAATTGTACAAACTTTGAGCCAGGTAAATTTGATGAACCTGTGAAACTCATTAATCAGTGATGATTATGAGAAGCAACTAACTGGGTTGTGTTAATAAAAACCCTGCGGGTATCGAGTAACTTGAACTTTTTTGATCTGAAATAATAGCCTTTCTATCAGGCATCCAGGTTCTTTTGACATCTTACTCACTGACTTGGCATTGACTACGTACCAATGAAGTTCTTCAAAACTCTTAAAGCCAGGGGATTTTTGTTTGGTGCACTTTATCTCCTAAGTGTTTTGCATCCTTCATACACTCCTCAGACTCTGTGGAGGTTGTCTCTTCCTGATTACTTCTGAAATGTCCGCATATTGGCCAGCCCTTGATTTTCTTTTGTGGATCATGCACATATGCTTTGACTGCAGCCAGTGGACGGCAGATAGTACACCAAATCACCTGATTCAAGCTACAATCACGCTTCGGCAGAATAGATACAAGGTTCTTACCAGCTCTTAGCCATTTGTGATCATCCTGCATTCACAGTGGGATCTCTATGCGACTCTAGTTACAGGAACACAAATATCCAACATTTTATCTTGTCTTAGAAAACCCAGTAACATCAGCATACATTTTCCAATACTTTTCTGAAAAGCTGACATCATCAAATTATTCCTTAGTTCTCTCAATGACTTTTTCTAAGCATTAACAATAAACATCCTTGGAGGAACTTTTTGATGGTGATGTTCCACCGAGGAGAAATACATTTCCTTCCCATTGATGCCGAATTGGAAAACTATCCATGATAGATAATTCTCAGACACTTTTTGGGTTGAAGTGATGGAGCTATAACCATAAATGCTGTCCATCAGCAAACGTACAAGAGAGATTGCTTAATATATGCCCACCTATTTGCATATAAGAATCCCTATATCATCAGATAAATGTTGCTAATTTTGGAGAGATGTGCAGAGCTTTTGCTCCATTTTTTGGGGGTATTACTTTAATGGTGAGGCATGCACAGAGTGGCACAGAAAAGGATCAGATGCACCACGCCCTTTAGACTTGTATAGTGTTCCACCTCACCACTATATCTTTGAAAGTGTTAAATAATCTAGTCACTCTTTGATCAGAGTATTGTTCCAGAAGAGTCAAAAGCCGCTACATTCGTGTTAGTCCATACATCATTTTTTTTTCTCATTCATATTGTAGAGACACTTTCTCTGTAATTTTTCAGTACTCATCTTACATTCAATAATGGAATGGGTGACTTGTTTTTAGTGTAATTACCAAACCCTACCTAGAGGTGTGTGTGTGTGTGTGTATATATATATATATATATATATATATATATATATATATAATATATAGGTGTGTGTGTGTTCTTTGCCACTCTACAGGTTTACGGTTATGATTGTATCTACTTAGCCATGATACTCTGTTACCTGTTTTTTTTTTTTTTATTCCTTAAAATGAGAAGGCATGAGTTGTAATCACGAGGCAAGTACATAGTTTTATTTAAATCTCTATAGATGAATGTGAATATAGAACTACGTGTTTAAATGGAATGATGATTAACTCACTATTCACAAAAAGAAAATTAAGAACAAACTAGCCCAAGTGCAAATGGTGAACATATTGAAGCATCACGTTATTACATTACTATGACCGGTATTGCTGAATTACTTTAATGCCAGATATTTATCAAGAGTTTATGTAACAAATCAAATGTTTTCATTAAAAATGTAAATTTGTCTTATGCTAAATATGTTATATTGCAATAACTAAACATTTAGGTAAATTTATCTTCTAATATTTGAGTGCTTTGTGTTATACAGAATTGCTTGGTTTGCATTAAAAGAAAAAGTAAATTTAATAAAATCATGTTTATGATGTTACCTTATGTGTTTCAATATTTTGATTCCTTTCTGTGTCTTTGTACATTACCATATTACACATAAATATAAAGTTTCATATCAGATTGATCTTATACTTTTTTTTTTCCCCTCAATCTTTTGAGTGCGACCCAATACCTTCTCCCCCTCTCTACCTCATCCCACCAATGCGTTGAATATTTAAATTACAGTTTTTAATTTTAGGCTTCTGGTTTCTTGCCTTGCATATTTCGTTCTTACGTGTTCTCCATGTGGCAGCTCCGTCCCCAAGGTCTGTCTTCACTGTACGTGTTTCTTTTATTCTTCCCCTGCAACTGCGCTCTTCCCAAACCCTTTTTCTGTGCTCTTACCACCCCACCCTGTTTTTTTTTTTTTTTTTGATTCTCTTCCGCACTTTCCACAATTTGATTTACAAATGAGACACTTTGCTTTTTAGTTTTGTCTATGTGCTTACAAATGATAGAGATCATTCCTTTAAGCTGCTAGTGAGCAAGTGGTCTCTGCATGCTCGATGGCCAGAGACAGCTTCAGGACTATTTCCCCCCTTTATTGCTGTATCCTGAGTCTGTGTAATGGCAGGATGAGTGATGTGTATTTGAGATTGTTAGTTGTGTATATGTGTTTGATGTTATATGTGTAGGAAAGTAGCTATGCGTGCATGAAATAGTATGACTTGTTTAATATATTTTGTGAATGTGACTGCATTCATTCTTTACATTGGGATTGTTAAAGGAGCCAAGCAAACTCAAGGTTCCAGGGCCCCTGTCCATCCTCTGGGACCTAGCCAGTCATCTAGGGTTGGCTTATGGTTAATCCTGCTTTTAATGCAATACAGATTGAGAAAGTGTTAGTGTGCGGTGGCCTTTGGCAAAATCTTTTTTGATTTGTTGGTGAGAACTGGAGACAATGGTATGTAAGTGCCCTTGCTCTGAAGGATGGAGATATGGCCTGAAACAACACTCTGCTGAGCAAAAATTCTAATTTACTCCCAAATAATCAATAGGACTATTGATTTTGTATGGTTAGGGTTTAGAAGCTCATCTGAAGAGGTTCATATGTGAGAAGAAATGCGTCAGTGATGTATATTGTCTTCTCTGTTTAGTAGTTATGCTGAGGGCAACGTAGGTTGAATTGAAGCACTCTCTACTGAAGATTTGTCAATGACATTAGATTGTTTGAAGATACTGCATGGAGTTAGAGAATACCCCCAAGCAAAATGTCAACAGTGCTTGCCAAAAAATGGAAGATTAACTTCAAGAAGATTAAATACATTATCAGCAGAATATCAATTTTAGGTTTTCCGACACACTTGTTTATATTGGATGGGTAGCCCAGACTTTTACAACTCTGGAAAAACAGCTGGAGGAAAGGAGATCTGTAGATGGATGTTGCGTTCAATAGATTATCAGATTTTGAAGCAATCAATTGAATTGACAAGATTGCCAAAGCTCCTTTTAGTTGCCAAGGAAAAAGAAATTTGAATACTTCTATCAAGGGAAGTAAAAAGTGTTGGATCGTGGGCTGGTGTTTCAGACCTGTATTGAAGGCTGGTTGGATTAAACCTAAAGTAGTAAAGCTACTAACATAGTACCAACAAAATGTTTTGCACTATGACATGGGAAGTCTGAATAGCTATGATGAGCACTATTCCTATAGAAGATGCCAATATAGAAAGATAGTATGCATTCTTATAATCATATATGATCACCGCTCTTATGGACCATTTATTTCCATGAGTAGCAAGTGATGATTGGAGCAGACTGCCATCTTGCTTTTACATGAGCCTACTCTTTGACCTTTATGTTTCTTGATAGTATTATAACTTGTTCCACTAATACAGTGGCTACCTCTTGTGGACTTTTTAACTCAATCCAATAGATGTGGAAGGGAACCCATTGGTACACATTTTTTTTGTTTGTTTATGAAGTTAGCAGGTTTTATGCCCTGTACTTCTTGATTACATAGTGGCAGATGTGATACTCATAGATTCTGAGGTTCTGTAGATTTTCTAAGGGTGATGGCGACAAAGAAAACGCACCAAAGTCCCTTAATACTTTATTTTATTTTTGTAAGATTTAAACGGCATAAAGCAAGCATGTCAAACGCAAAGTCTAGCACAGCCCACGTAAACAAGGTTTTTTTATGTGGGGCGCAAAAAAAAAAAACCCCCTTAAATTTTCATACAAACGTAGGTTTATTTTGGAAAGTACAGTATAAAAAAAAGCATCCCCATATACTAAATCCCAGTCCTCTCCCCTCTAGCCAACAAGCAGACTCTACTCACATTGCCGTTGCCAGTATGCGACTCCGGAGTATACCCCAAATGGCGCCATCCGCACCCTATGCCTAATCTGATCCTCCCGCTACTTCTTGAAACCCTGTGACGTCGATGTCAGGTTGGAATGTGACCATGGTACCTCCAGGTACTCCACTGTTCAGTCGCAGCCACTGCAACACTGACAGACACATGCACGCACACATCATTTTCTTTATTGCTCCCTACATTTTCGGAGCTGCTGTGGGACCTCTCCCTGGGGTCCAGTGGGGATCTTCTATCTGCTTCTCACTGCTCCCTCGCGCGCAGTTTAGTGATGCCTGGTGCTGAAATATGACGTCATATTCTGGCGCCACTACAGACTACGCGCGTGAGGGAGCAGAAACACTGAGCTCACTCGCTGGCCCTCCTCCCCGCCCGGGTAATTTTTAGCAGAGTAGGCAACTGCAATTTGGAGAAAGCAGGTGCATACTCTGCTTTCACACCAAGCATGTACCTGCGGCTCGCTGGGCCGCGAGTTTGACATGCTTGGCGTCAAAGGTAATTTTAAAGTACCAAAACCAATTCAGCTTATAGAAGCCAAACCGTGCTGGGATCATACATCTGGAAATAAGACTAGAGAAATTAATCTGCACTGTGTCTACACAGCACTATTCGAAGATCCTTTACAGCACACCACACCAGTGCTTAGAAACCCTTCCTGCAGTTTTTATCGCAATTTGTGTTTTATTCAAGTTCATACTGATATACACCTTTTCCAGTGTGTGTGTATAATATATAGAAAATGAGAAAAATAGCACATAAATCAGCTAATTACTGGGTATGGGTATGCACATTTTACACATAGGTAGAAACTGTGGGAAAACTATGGCTGTCATTTACACATCTGACTGTGTGGCTCGTGAAAGGGAAGGAAAGCAGCCAAGTGTAATGAGGTCACCACTCTGTACCTATGAGAAGTTATTACCTTGGTTTTTTAGTGGCTCAACCCATCTCTAGTTTCCTTTCTTTTTTTTTTTCCACCACTCTTGCATTTTGGTGTATCACACCCATCCTGTGTGTACTTTCCGAAGGTCTTCTTTCCAGACTTGTCTGAGGTCTATTAGCCTTTTTATGTCCCCTTTTGTTAATGCGGATGAATCCTCATCAGATTCTGAGGACTGGTATATTTTTCCAGGCTCACGCGAGGCAAGATTTCTCTTCCTCCTGATAGTCCTTGGAGGCCTCTGATTCAGTTGGGGCTGTGGTGCCATCTTTGGAGGCACATGCGGTGTAGGCCCCTCAAAGGAGAGCCTAATATCTTGTACCTGATGTGCTTCTGGGCGCTAATGTTTTATTTCTATGGCCCATTGTGTCTCTTGGGGGTGCAGGTAAGTGTGATCTCGAGAGATCTGTTTAATTGCGGCCAGGTGCACTATATCATGGGGCCCGAACGGTGCTCCACCAACACGCGTCTGTACAGCTACTGTCGGCCATCCTGCTCCACCCCCCTCCAAAATCTGCCGCTAATATTATGTATGTTTTTAGTGGTTGGTCACACTCTAGAAAATACATAATTTGTCCTTAACAAGGTCCATTAAAATATCTGGGGCGCAAGCAAAAACGATGAGCCCTCCTGGAGGGCTACCTTCAACCAGACATCTGCAAATCCTTCGACCGCAACCACAGGGCTTTCCAAAGATGGCGCCTTGGAGACCATAAGTCTTGAGTGAATCAGACAACTCGGATGGGGAGGAAAGATCCACCACCTTACGGGGGCCAGCAGAGAACATCTGCAAACAAATTCCGACACAGACACCTCTCCGTCCACTAAGGGGGACATCAAGAGGTTATTACTTGACCTCCGTGCAGTGTGGAAGCACAACCTAGCTGGGGTACAATTGGAAATTAGCCACATAGGTGAAGTGGAATCCTGAGAAGGGGAACGAGAATCTGCTAGTGGAAGCCCGTTCCCAAATGGACACACAATGGCACTGCTGAAGGAATGTGAGGATACGGGGTGCACCAGAGTCTGTGGGCCCGGAGGCCCTGCTTAGCTACGCTAACAAAATAGCAGGGGCATTGGGAGTGAAGGGAGACAGTGATGCACTGCCAATACTATCCACATTCAGAATCTAGAAAGCTCCCACCGCCCCGGCAGGTGCACCAAGGGATGTCATAGCGGTCACCTGAGATGTCTCCATGAAGAAAGCTATTCTGGCGCGCTCCACAAACCACCCCAATGTCATAGTAGGGGATAGCCCGTCAAGATCTTTGACCTGCCGTTTACGGTATTGATGGAGCGGGGCAAATTCATGCCAACCACCAGGATGCTCAGACAAGATGGCGTTCGATACTGGTGGGGAGCATCAGGTACCTTGGTGGTGCCTCAGGGAGAATCTGTGCTGACCTTGTCTGCAGAAGAGGATCCAGCTAATTTTCTAAATCTTGTAAAGCTGCCTTCACAGGAGCGCCCGGGAAAAACACTGACCCGACTGCTAAAGTCTCTGGCCGGAGACCAACGGCCTATGAGGGAACCCAAGACCCCATCTCCCCATAAAGTGTCCTGCCCAGCAAAGAGACACTGAAGTTACTCAGTGGACTCCACTGGGGTTATTCCTAACCAGTGGTCATTGCAAGACTTGAAACTGGCTGTATTTCTATCTTATAATTTCCCTCACTTTCTATTTTATTTTCTTTGTTAAGTTTAATATAATAAAATCCTGTGTGCCTCCTTAGGAGTAAATTGCCTGCCCAATTTTCTTGCATCCTTTGGGAACGTATAGAGGCATGTATGGAGCCAGGGAGAAGGCAGAGCGTGGGAACCTCGAGTGCCTGTCACTACGATGGCCTAGTTCGGCCACACGTTAAACCTCCATACCCTTTTAGAATCTGAGCCAGAGGGGATGCCCAAAGGTGAGATGGGAGGGGGAAACCCTGATGGCCAAAGGGGCTATTCCCCACTTATACTGTTAAGAGCCGGGCTACCCCCAAACCCGCATGCAGAGATCTCCATTTACCCTTTAGCAAAACTAGGACGCATCCCCTTCAGCGAGTGAGTTCACGTTAGCATCCTGTAG
The DNA here is from genome assembly GCA_933207985.1 of Pelobates cultripes. Classification (NCBI taxonomy): domain Eukaryota; kingdom Metazoa; phylum Chordata; class Amphibia; order Anura; family Pelobatidae; genus Pelobates; species Pelobates cultripes. The sequence continues at coordinate 111,713,313 of OW240923.1, forward strand.
GGGGATAAGGGGTGAAAATGGGGGACCAGAGGTATTGGGAGCAAGTGAGGACGTTCTATTCGCACTCCTCTTTGCCCTACACTTTCCTTGTTTACTTTTGCCTTTGTTTTCTTTTTACTTTGGGCAGAATTTACATTTCAATGTGTCTGGCCTATATGACTACTTACTAAACAGAAATGTGTGGTGCTTATGACATTGGATGTCTGCTTTATCTGATACCACCATGAAGAATAAAGAATTAAGTCTTATTACACATGAGTAACCCTTTAGCACACGCCTCCCAAATGTCCCAATTTTTGCCAGACCATTACTATTTTAGTCTTACTGTCACAATTTTGTTCCCTGGTGTCTCACATCTGAGCACACCACGGAACTGTTCAGAGGGAGCACAAGCCAATCGCATCATAGGTCGTGTTTGTGCTGTGGGGAGGGCACTTGGACCCTGCAGAGAACTCTACAACAGAGTTCTCTGCCTGGTCTTCTTTGTTGGGGGTGAGCTGTCAGTGCGTGTCATGCTATTGTGCATGACACGCACTTCAATGGACAGACCTGCCCCCTTTCCAAACAGGCCCATCCACTATGGGTTTTGCCAGTGGTGCAAATGCCCACTGTCCCGATCCCATACCTCAGAATGTTTTGGATATAAATAGGATCAGAACTGTTTAACTGCATTCCCAGGAGAATTAAGAAAACTGTCTTCGAATTATACCCCCATCAACATGTAGTTCAATTATGTAGTTGCAAGTTTGCATGGCATTCTTAATAATAAGAAGCATGTTATGTATCCAGCTGAAATGCAGAGCCCTGATACGGATTAGCATATGTATACCTATATTCGGTTACAGGTCACCTGGGGAAGAAATTTGTTTCTTCTCTCACTCTGCACCCGACTCCTTTTTGTTAGCAAATTACATTCGTATACTCACATTCACATACACACACACATTGATATACACACGCTCTTCATTTTTATTTATTATAGTGAGGTCCTCCCAGCATCTCTTTTCTTATCTTGAAAGGAAGCTGTAGTAGCCTTATCCCTGGGATTTCTCTCTATTTATTGCCCAGCTCATTGTGCTGATGCCAGGGCAAAGTCACTTAGCAGTTCTACTTCCAGTATAGAGATTCTGAGGGAACTAAACAAACCATGCAGAGAGGTCCCAGGAGCTCCCTTGCTGCCCAGCAATGCACCAGTAGGCAAGTACCTACCCTGGTGAGTGTAGGTGCTGCTTGTCTGTCTGTCACTCACTGTGGATTTCACTCAAATCACATATAATGAAACATCTGCCAATGCCTTCCTTCACAGATAAAAAAAAAAATAGTTTGAAGACCCTCATGGCTTAGATGTCCTCCCATTTGTCACTTCCTTAACCCCTTCAGTACCAAACTATTTTCTGTTTGAAAAAATATTAGCATAAACTTTTTCTAAAAGTAGCTAGCACATATAAACAAACATATAATGAAAATGCAATTTCTGTAAATTTGAATTTATTTGTGCATCCTTCATATACACTTTTAGGGAATTAAAAACTTTAGATAGTAGACAGTGTCCTTTATTGTGCATTATTAGACACAGGGTCTGAAACGGTAGTATAAATGCAAAAATGTATCTTTTCTCATACAATAAGTGTGACAAAAATGGATAAATAAAAATGGTCAAATAGCTTGCTTATAGGTGTTTCCAAGTAAGGTGTTACTATTAGTGCAACTTACTAAAAATAGCTACAGAATGTAAAGATAATTTCTGCATTTGAGCATAATGCCCACAAATAGAAAAAGTGCTTTAGCTAACAGTGAAATGGTAGTGCTCATTTTCTCTCACTCCTTGACTTTGTAAATATATAATAGTGTCCCCCATTAAAACATCCTTCACTGTTTGGAAGGAGGGGGTGAGCAGACGTTTTAAGCAAACTTGCATACTTCCCAACTTTGGCAATCCACAAATCGGGGGCGGGCCAGTCACACTATTGCATCACTGGCTCCTCCCAAGAGGGGGCAAACTTGCCCAGAAAGTAGGTGGGCCAGCCCAAATTACTGCCAGGTCAATCTGGTATTTCAGTGCTTCTAACAGGGTCCTAGGGCCTTCAACATAGTTTGAGTGCGTCTATTGATGCATTCTCACTATGATTGTTGGGCACACCTCACTGGTGTCCCAGAAAATTTGGGACTGTTGTAAGGCACACAATTGCAGTCATTAAATGTGTGACTATTGACTGCTGGCAGAGAAATATTTCCCCCTATAGACTGGTAATAACTTCTAGAGTGTAAATGTGTATGAGTTAGACTTAATGGACTAAATGCACAGTACATGAAAGTAAAAAATATTTTGATTCTGGAAGTGAACAATTCATAACAGAGGATACCTTGAAAGAATGGGCCTTTGCACCCAAAACATATGGGTTACTTCTGAAACAACGATTGTGTGGTTATTGCATTTCTATATAAAGTGTGTCTTCAACACAGCAGGGTATTAACCCCTTAAGGACCAAACTTGTGGAATAAAAGGGAATCATGACATGTCACACATGTCATGTGTCCTTAAGGGGTTAAACAACCGAATTGGATAAAAAATGTTTAAGGTAATTATATTCAGAATTGTTTCAATAATACATAGGTCATTTCAGATGTCAGAAGCCCACCTTGAATCAAGCACTAAATCATAAACATGTTAGATGATCTTAAGCTTATAAAAGTAAAATATCTCACATTTGCCCTCACAGCTCTGTGTCCAGGGCAGTGTTCTTATCAATTACACATTTACTTCACTGTTTAGCTGTGCATGAACACCATATAGACCGCTGCCCTTAATCTTTTAATCTCTTTGGATTGACTTCCAGGCTTTTTTTTTTTTTGTAATGGTTATCATACCATACGTTTTATTTTGTCCAAAAACAGCCTGCAGTTTTGTTTCCCAACCCATGTTTTTATGAATGTGTTTTATAAAATAGGCCCCTTTTATTAAACATACAAAGAAGTTAAAAACTGTTTTAAATCCAGACACAGTGGCACTTAACTACATATTTAGATTTTGTAGGTATTTTACAAAAAAATAGTAAGGTTTCTACAGCACATTATATGAGTGTAAGTAACACGTAAGATAAACCTTTAAATAAAAAAGTGAGGCTAAGATGAGTGTTTGTTTGAAGTGCTTGTTTGAAACCGTTCTTGTCTACGTTGATGTTGTGTAACGTGATTGAAATAGCTACCAGATTGGTCTGGTGAAATATGCCTTGCATAATAGCACAAGCCTCTTAGCCATAAAACACTTTATTAACAGGTTTATTCAACTAACTCCTTATTGTAGCACAGTAAATTCTGAATGGCATAATTAAGACAAAAATAGCTAAGTTGGAGATTTTTTTTTTCCAGATCGGCTATTTTTTAACTAAATTTGATACAGCGCTATATAAATAATAAAATAATATGTGGCTTTCTATTCACTACAAGTTAGGGGTTTAGGAGGAAAAAAAAACCATTAAGGGGACAATGAAGGTAACAGTCACCGGTGGTATAGCTAAAGTGGAGGCCCCACACCAGCGTTTGACTTAGGCACTATTACACTGCGCTTTAACCATCCCCATTCATACCAGTGATGGACTGAGAACGCTCAGCTGATGCTCTTAACTGTATTACACAGAACCTTGCCACAGCACCAGGTGTCTCCAGGCACCTGGACCACGTCAATGAAATAAGGTGGTTATGGTGCTTAGTGTCCCTTTAACACAGCAAATACATTTTTTTATTTATTTTTTTGCATTCAAAGATCTGACTTCAAAACAAGTTGCATAATAGCATTGCTATATTTAGGAACATTCCAACAAATGTAATTAAAAATATACATTTCTATTTCTGGAGTGTTCCTTTTTATTTTAGATTTAGGACCCCCCAATGTGTCCTAAAAAACATGTTTCTTAATCCAACGGCAATACCATCTTCTCGCCACAGCTCTGCCCCTGGGAGATCACTGTGATGATTGCTCAGCCTATCCAATGCATTGAGATACAAAGCGAATGTATAGAAGTCACTGCAATCTGCTCATAGAGATGCATTGAAACCAATGCATATCTGTTAGAAGCCTGCACGTCTGCTTTGAGCAGGCGCTCAAAGCAAGTGAGTAGGCCAGCTTTTGTGGTTGCCTGGTGCTGGACAGAGACGTTGTAAGAGGGGTTTATAACAGTGCAGATTTCTCTTGAAGCTAAAGTGCTTCAAGGGTTTGGTATGTTTCCGTAATTGATAAATATTAAACAGCTGGTTGGAAAAAACATAAAGTGTAGTGTTGAACCCAGTAAAATCTTACACTTAGATACTTACACTTGCAAGACAGTGTTGTTCACAACCTGAAATGCAGCCTGTATTTAGAACTTTATAAAACATTGTTATGAAATAAATATTTTTCTTTTCCTAAATACTGAAATCTTGAACAGACTCTGCAGGGTGAATTTACTGTCCATTTAAAAAAAATTAAATTAAAAAAAAGAGAAGCATTATATATATAATGTAGAAGGGACCATTGCCATTGGCAAGAAATGTGGCTGACCTGAACCCCCTAAGTGCTATTTAAATTATTATTTACTGGCCAGTTATTGTCTTCTCCAATATGAATGTTACATATTTATACAATTACATACCTTCCAAAACTAGGAAGTATGTATGAGCAACAGAGGTGGGCTGGGCCCCAGGGGAGCGTGACGTGAGGTGGGGGTGGCATGCCCAGCTGATTAGAAGGTGCTCAAGACAGCTACAGTAACATTCACTGCCATGCAGCCTTGATGGGGATTCAACGGAATGAGTACGGCTTGCACAGCTCGAATGCGTCAATGCAATCTTGATACACTTACTGGAGACATCTTTCTATGCTTTTTGCTAGCTCCAGTTATGGGGCACACAGGGTTGGGGATGGGGAGTTCAATTATACCCTTAGAGTATGTGCAATCTATACATTATTTATTGATCACAATTCTCAATTTTAAGTGGTAAAATTGTGTATTACAAATTACTTTTGGATTCCAAACAAAAAGGATTATTATACTGTAGATACTGATTGTTTTCTTTCCAGATCCATAGCTGCATGTCATACACTGGAATAATATTATATAAAAAACAAAAACAAAGAGTGGTGTGACTTCAATTATCACATCTATTTCATCCTGATGCCGACTAAATTACTGAGCGAGAATCTTATGGAAAAGAGAACTAATAGCTTTTATCTTATCTAAAACTTTCATAGAATTTTAGTCTCCACCTTCTTTCCATCTTTAAACATTTAATCTAAAGAACTCCTGTTTCATGTGGCACGGTTTCTCCATTCTCGAATCATGATGTATTCAGATATGCCATTTTCTGGCAGTAGAGGATTGACCAGAAGTCGACTCTAGGCAGCCGCCTTGAGCCCTGGTGTTAGGGGCCGAGAATCATGACTTTGCCTGGATCCATTAACCATTCCTATCTAGAGCCCTGTGGGATCTTAAGCCGTCTCTGATTACAAGAATCCGTTTTCTCATCATATCTCAAGACTTCTGTAACTTTCATAGTGGGTCTTATAGTCTTTTTAATCACTCACTGTCTTCATTTCCATCACTTTTTCCCCACTGTCTCCAGACTAAAATGCAATGTACAACATTGATCTTACACATATTTACCAACCATAAATTCTTTTTTATAATCTCTTCTTCCCTCTGGTATTCATTTCCTCATGCCTCTTCCTGGGATTCCATTACTACTTCTTTTATATGTTTCCCTCAGTCAAAACCTTCTTGTATGGGCTCCATGTACTTTCTAGCAATAACCTTGTCTCCAACAAGCTCAACAGTATAGTTTCTATATCATCAGCCTTAAATCTTACTTCCCCTTACACTCTTGGTATAAGCACCCTTTTGTTTCATTGATCATTTACTGTACGTCAGCAAGGTTTTCTAGCCTAATTAAATACTTGTACAATGATTCAGAACCTGCTGGCCCTTAAAAATTAACCATGATATTTGGACTGCACGAGTAAACCAAAGAGTAGATTAATGGTGACAGTACTTGGAGCCCAGCTGTATCCTGTAATTCAGGGTGAAGATGGGAAGTGTCTTCTGCAGATTCATGACAATTACCATTTGCTTTGAGTGACAAAATTGTCTGCTAAGTTTCAGCTGTAATTACTCTTACATTGAAACTCCTAAATAGAACTCCATGATGGCTGTATCTATATGGACGGGTACCATATCTTGTAAAATGTATTGTACAAACACCGAGGGGTCCACCTTGAAACTTTGCAATTTTGGTGTGACCCCTTTTTATTTACCTACTTCCCAGGTGAGAGGACAGGTGATCTAGTAATGGCGGGCATGATACAGCACTGTGACCTGTATCTAAGTAAGGTTGAGAGCATTTTGATATGGCATCATATACTAGTACAGACTGCATCATTTAGGCACCGCACATAGCGCCAGAGCCAGGACAGAGCTATTCCAGCCTTTCAGCTTTTTATTTTCATACATGTATAGGGGTTGCATGTTTCTCCTGTGGAATGTTTACTCCAGGATTTCCAGGACAGGGAAAACACCTTGAAAACTTTATTTTCGGATTCATGCAGTGGGAACGGCAACGTTACATTTTTTTTCTTATTTATATTATGACGGTTACAAGGCATTCGAGTCAGACTTAGCTTAGTTGGCAGCCAGCTCGTGCAGTCGGAAAGTCAGCCGATACCATCTTCCATATGTGTACTGTCCACAGGCGTGAGCCATGCTGCATTTCAGGATTGATGCATTCCCCATACCCCAGGCTTGTTCCAGGGCCTGCTTCGTGTTGCAATGAACTTGGAGGTTCCCTGAGTCCCAGTTCCACCCATCCAGGAGTTTGCAGGGGGCTTTGCCGTTTTGGGGCAGGTGTCTGCGTGTCGGTCCTCTCTGCTTGTGTGTTAGGTGCGTTGGGCCTATTCCCCGTGTGGCCCTAGACCCATGGAGGCGTTTTGCTGAACTTGAGGTTGGTTTGCTTTGCTCTCAGGCCTTGTTCTGCCGCGTGTCTGCTCTCTCACCCGTGGTAGTTTTGTAGGGGGCGCCTACTTCATCCGGTCCATTAAGGTGTCCCAAAAGCGGTTGAAGGCTGCTTCCAGACGCTCTTCAATGTGGCTAAATGGGTCCATGAGGTCAGCTTGTTGCTGCAGTGGGTCTCGTTTCACAGGCGCAGGTGCTTCCGCCATTTTGTGTGCAGCCATTCGGCACTCAATTTGTTGTAGCGGCATCTCCCAACATGTCTGGGGGACCTTAGCGTGTGGCCCAGCGGAGGGCCGGGATAACCCCCACTGGCCCAGAGGGGGGGAAAGCGGGACCTAAGCTGTCCACGGGTGTATGATGGATGGGGGACCGGCCGCATCCCCCGCCCTGTAATAAGTTGCAGGCCGCAGGTGCTTCTGCCATTTTGTGTGCAGCCATTCGGCACTCAATTTGTTGAGTGCCTTCAAGGGTACGCTATGCCTTCGTGGTTTCGCCCCAATAGGTTGCCCATACGCTCCCCTTTTGTGGTATGCCCATGTCAGAAGGAATTACGGGGTAGATTGTCCTTTTTTTAGCTTAGAAAAGTATTTAGGCTGAGGAGCTCCCTCAACCTGCCTCTTGCTCAGTCAGTGGCTAGGCCCCGCCCCATTATGACATCTTTTTAATACTTATTTGCATAATCGCTATTGTTGAAGAAAATAAGGCACGTGAAACTGGTCCAAATCAAAAAGACTATTATTGAACAATCAAGCAGGATTACAAAACAAGGTGACAGAGTTTTAGCACTTTAAAAGTAATTCACATGCCACACACCACGATCAGATAAAACCGTGTCTTTATACTTTTTGAAGATGTCCCAGTGATGTGGTTTGACCAATCCAAATCTCTGCACGTTCTCCAACTCTGAGTTTCTTTATCTCGACCTCGCAGTACTTGGATGGCTGATGTAGCATTTGAGAGTAAATTTGTGCACGTAAGCAGAATAGATGAACCAAGCAGAAAAACTTTAGTTTGATATGGCTTTTAAACATTAATTTGATATTAAACACAGGGCAAGATATAGGCAGTTACTATTTTCTTTAATACTATAAAAGCATTCGATAAGCTTCAATGATCTATTCCAGCATATCCTTTGCAGTACCTATACTTGTGAATATGGATGCAAAATAATTGAGGTAATTAATATTAGCTCAGTGTTTATAGATTTTGCTTCAGATCCTTTTATGTATTATTTGAGAAGAAATGACATACTTACAGGAGTGAAGGATTTGATTTCTCATCTGCTCCTCCAGTCACTGAGGATGACATGGTCCTATTTTAGTATTATTTATATAGCGCCAGCAAATTCCGTAGCGCTGTACAGCGGGTGGACTAACAGACACGTAATTGTAGATAAATGGACACACAGGAACATAGAGGGGTTGAGGGCCCTGCTCAATGAGCTTACATGCTAGAGCAGGGGTTCCCAACCCGTGGTACGCGTACCCCCAGGGATACAATTCAGTGCCTCTGGGGGTACGCAAAATAATTTTGATAATGGCGGCCTCACGGGTTGGGAACCCGACCGGCAGTGATGGCCATGGGCCGACAGGGGAGATCACAGGATCTGCCCTGCCAGCCCTAGCTGGGCCAGCTCTATCCGAGCACCGGGCCAGTTGTGTGCCTTCATGGGCCGGTGGGGAGATCAAAGATCTCCCTCACCGACCCACAGGCACTGACAGGCTGCATGCAGCAGAGTGAAGGAGGACCCGGGAGGAGGAAGGTCCTCCCGTGAGTTCGGCAATTCTGAGCGTTGCCGCAGATTACCACGACAACGCTCTGAGAATCTCGCGGGAGGACTAAACTCTGCCTGCAGCCAGAGGAGCTGCAGGCAGAGTAGTAATGCTGATTTCCACAGGACCACCAGGGCAATGTACTAAGGAGAGGGGACATACTGTTTATTTATTAAAAAAAAAAAGGTTTTTAAATAGTAATATTTTTTTAAATGAATTACTCCAATTTCCCCTCCAATATATAGGCACCCACACACTGCACCCCTCACAGTGACACAGAGCACCCCTCACACAAACACAGTACCCCTCATACACACACACAACACCCATCCCACACACACAGCACCCATACCATACAGCACCCCTCATACACACAAACACAGCACCCCTCACATACACACACACACAGCACCCCTCATACACACAGAGCCCTTTATACATACACACACGGCACCCCTCATATACATACACACACACACACAGAGCACCCCTCAAAAACACAGCATCCTTCACAGACACACACAGAGCAGCCATCACACACACAAAACTCCCCTCACACACAGCACAGTGTCTGTGCCAGTGTGTGTATCTCTGTGTATCTGTATGTCAGGGTGTGTATCCTTAAGTGTGTCATTGTATCTGTATGTCTGTTTATCTGCATGTGTGTCAGTGTGTATGTGTGTGTCAGGATAAGTATCTGTGCATGAGGATGTGTGTCAGTGTCTGTATGTGTGTCAGGGTATGTATCCTTAAGTGTCAGTGTGTGTATATATGTGTATCTGCATGTGTGTCAGTATATGTATCTACATGTGTGTCTGTGTATGTGCACCTGTGTTTCAGGGTGTGCATCCTTAAGTGTGTCAGTGTATGTATACATGTGTTTTTATATCTGCATGTGTGTAAATGTGTGTATCTTTGTCTCAGGGTATGTATCTGTGCGTGGGCATGTGTCTGTATCTGTGTATCTGTATGTGTGTCAGGGTATGTATCCTTAAGTGTATCAGTGTAAGTATATATGTGTCTGTGTATCTGCATGTTTGTCAGTATAGGTATCTTGTGTATCCGTGTCTCAGGGTATGTATCTGTGTATCTGCATGTTTGTCAGGGTACACACCCTGAAACACATACCTTGACACACATGCAGACACATACCCTGACACACACACACTGAAAAACAGATGCACACTCTGACACCCAAGCAGATACAGACACATAGATACACACCAACACACTTAAAGATACACACACTGACACACTGATACACTGTTTTTCAGTGTGTGTGTCAGGGTATGTGTCTGCATGTGTGTCAAGGTATGTGTCTGTGTGTCATAGTGTTTGTGTTTCAGGGTGTGTATTTGTATGTGTGTCAGGGTATGCATCTGTGTGTCTGACATAAAGATACATACACACAGACACATACCTTGACCCACATACAGATACACACCGACACACAGATACATACCCTGACACACATGCAGATACACAGACACATAGATACATATACTGACACACTTAAAGATACAGACACTGACACACACATACACACCCTGACACAAAGATACATACCTCGACACACATGCAGATACAGACACATAGATATATACACTGACACACATTCAGACGCAGATACCCACACAGACACACATGCAGATGCAGACCCTGACACACATACAATCTCTGTATCTGCATGTGTATCGGTGTCTGTGTGTCAGTTTGGGTATCTGTGTATGTATGTGTGTCAGAGTATGTATCTGTGTGTGTCAGTCTCTGTATCTGTGTGTATGTGTCAGTGTATGTATCTATGTTTCACTGTATCTGCAAATGTGTCAGGGTATGTATCTTTGTGTCATTGTGTGTATCTGTGTACTTGTATGTGTGTTGTGTTTGCTTATGAGTATCTACAGGTGTGTGTGTGTTAGTCTGTATCTATGTGTGTCTGGGACAGAGGAGAAGCAGGGAGAGCCTGGGGCGATGGAGAAGCATTGAGAGCATGGGACAGAGGAGAAGGGGAAATGGGACAGAGAAAAACTTACAATTACAACATTTTGCTAATGGAAGGGGTACAATTTATGGAAATGGGCTGCCAAGAGGTACTCAAGTGAAAAAAGGTTGGGAACCACTGCGCTATAGGATTGACTACACTAGAGAAAGGTAGATCCCCAGTTGTTGTATAACTACAACTCCCATGATGCCTTACATGCCTTTAGAATTACTTTAGAACATCATGGAAACTATCGTTTGAAAACATCTGGGGATCTACCTTTGGGCACCCCTGGACTACACCATCACTAAAAGGTGTATTCAATAAACTGTGAATTTTAGCAGATAAAATCCAAATGGGAAAATCAAGGAAACAATAGCTGTTTTGGACAAATTAATTCAACCCATCCCAGTTTAGTCCGATTTTTACAATTCAGGTTTAATTTGCTAAAATTCTGAGTTTAGTGAATATCCCTGTTAGTCTTACAATATACATTACAACTCTGAGAAAAATCTGTGTCACAGAGAAACAGAACAACCTGTCCCATTGCACTGAATTCCAATACACACCATTTATAACCTCCTATGCACCTGCTGTACTAGTGTAATTCAACACGCATCATATCCACCAGTCCCTCCCCCCTCTGACATGTTTCTCTTTACCCCTTCCTCCTAGATTGTAAGCTCATTCGAGTAGGGCTTTCTTCACCTCTTTTGTCAATAATATTTTGTATCTTAATTACTTTTCAATCATACGTAGTCCATTATTGTACGTTGGAGTTAAATACATGCTAATTTGTATGTACACACACGTGTATAGTATTTTCTGTTAAACAATGGACATACAAAATGGGATACCATCTAAATTGTGTTTCAGCTGAAAGTAAAGAAAATGAGAAGAGCACAATGAAACAACAATGACCGAAGATTTTTATCATAGTGTCTAACCTAATAAAACATAATGTTCACCTTTTAGGGTTAGTTCCACGATGGAGACGTCAGGACTAAACGTTTATATAAACCTAGCTGTTCGTAAAAGCAATTTGAATCACCGTGCAAATCATTCATCAGTCTATCCAATTAAGTTGATAAACCCACTATGTCTTTCGTGACACCTCACATTGTTCTGGTTTTGACAGCATATAAACATTGCTGTTATTCCCTATGCCACATTTATATGCTAAGACAAATGTATATTACATATTTATAAGGAATTTCCAATGGACCTACCTCTATTTATGATCTGATTTCATTCCCGCCCTTCACTATGACATAATGAATTCAAGAAAATAATATTAGCTATGAATTATAATTTCAGTTTTGTAGCCAAGAAATCCTGGAAGGCAGGGTGATTGGACAAAACAAGAATTTGAGAAATCGGATTCTTATTGAATTCTCATGATTGCACCTGCGAAGTGAAACTAGACTGATTGAGTTTTATTTATTTGTTTTTTTTTTTATTTAAGTCTATTAACTAAGCCTCTGGGGTTTAGTAAGTAGATTGCGATTGGCTATATAAAGAAAATATGTATAATTAGAAGTCACAGCAGGAGCAGGCATTTAATGACTCATTAAGTCCACAGTTAATGCTACGCAACAGATGCTTGGTTATATAGTATGAATCAAGATTCCTTTACTAAGAGTCACGCCCTAATGTGATACGTTGTAACAATGCAAATATATCCCATGGCATTTGAATGAATCTAATGTAATGTTTTTTATTTCACTGCAGATTAAAGCTAAGAATTACGACAAGGTTGAAAAGGTGAGCTTTTTCCACAATACATAAGGATTTCAGATTCCAACAGCCACAGCTAAGCTGACCGTAGTTGTGATTAGCATCACATTAATTAGCATGTACACTAGCGGAGATTTTAATTAACACATGTTTACAGTGGAGAATATATAAATATATCTTGCCAGATTAAGCTGAAGCGGGTGAAAGGTGTCACGTCTGATAACGTGCAAAGTCTACTTTATATAGTAAGGTTTATTCAATAACCTGGAACTGTAGTTAATTAAAATTCAAGCTAAAATAGCCAGTCTGTGACTATGGCTTAGTTAGGGATTTTTTTACATTTCAGAAATATACATTTTAAAAATGATTTGCCACTTGCCTAGGCCCAGAGTCCCCACCTACAAACACATATTAATACAGTGGAGGCTTGTTTTTTTTTTTTCTTATTAGCAATATAAATTTTGTTCAACTATGGCTGTGGATTGTGAGCTGATGCTCCCAGCCAGAATAGATATCACTAATGTGGAAATGTCCCTTCAACAATACCTATGAGAAGGGGCCATGCCGCAGCCATCTGATGGACCCTAGGTAGTACCAAACTGTTTAAAAATGGTTTGCAACATTTCTTACTAACCCAAGTTATGTTCTAAAATACTTCGATACTAAAGTAACATCATTCAGGTAGAGATGAGATGTGTAGAATAGCATCGGATGCGTGTCTTTTGTTAACACATTTTAAATCTCTTCACAGCTGTTTCAGAGATGCCTCATGAAAGTCTTACACATAGATCTGTGGAAATGTTATGTGTCCTACGTACGTGAAACCAAAGGAAAACTGCCAAGTTACAAGTGAGTAACACTGAGTACTTGTTAACAATACAGGCGTTTTATGGCCTCCATTCTGCAATTGTTAGGAGATCTTTGATTGGTTGAAACATGGAGATCTTTGGTTGAAATATCTCTGGCACTTCCTGCTTGCTGCTCACATTACAAGTGACTGATATGTAGCAGGCAAATTCTCCCTTATTCAGGTGTATGTAATTTTACATGATTTAAAGATGATAAAATAATAAATAAAACACAGTCTGTGGTTTTCAAATCCATTAAAAAGACATTCCAGGTACAAGATTTGGCTTAACTTATGTGTTTTTGCATGTTTAATTTTGTATACTATTTGTAAAAAAAAAAAAAAAAAAATTTATGTTTTGCTGCGTTCTGTATCTGAAGCTTGCCCCCCCTCTTCCAAAATATAATTTATATAATAATAGTATATTATTATACCTAAATAATTGATGTCTCTATTTAGCTCTATTTATGTTTCTCCCAATTTTTTATTTTTAGCTTGTATTTGTCATTAGAAAGTACAGAAAGATTTCTGAAAGTTGTAGATTAGCTAGCAGTCTTCGTAATTAAAAAGCTGATACATGAGTTACATCTTCCATAAACCCCTGTTCTGCCCTCAAAATCCCCACAGTGCAGAGATTTATAGGATACAAAAAGTGTTTTGAGAAACACAATTGATAATTTAAAGCATGCATCCTCATTAGTTTTATCATAGACTTGCACACAGAAAAAAAAATCGGTTTGGCTGAATTGATGTAGCAAAAAAAACAAATTTCAGTTTGTCTGAAATTTGTACATGTGGTGTTTTGGTTCGGGCAAATTTTGAACATGCAAAGAATTTGGAGAAAACAATTCTGACAAACTAAAAAGATGTGAAAATGGGCCAATCCGTGCACTCCATAATATACATCTGTATTTTGCAGTATACATTTTTCCGTTATTTCCATTTTCGTTTTTTTTAAACTGAATTCACAATTTCAGTTGAGAACTTTGTTGACAAGGCAGTGCAATATCAATAATACAAAATATACACATATATTTATATGGTCTCTCCTCAAACTGCGTAGAATTTTTGTCTAGTAGAAAATTTAAAGAAACGGGTTTAATCTTCTATGCTTTCATAAACCAGGTCATCTTAGATATCCCCAGGATCACTTATTTCATTATTATTTATTATTCTCAGGGAGAAGATGGCACAAGCCTACGACTTTGCTCTTGACAAAATTGGCATGGAAATTATGTCGTATCAGGTAAATAGTCCTTTTCTTTACAGCTTTAAGTTTCCAGATTGTCTGTTTTCCTGGGCACATCAAATCAATATGCCCTTTAACGTGTCAACTACTATTAGCTGCGACAACCTGATTTCGCACAATATGTATCTTGTAATTTATATGTAACCGTCCTTAACATTTTTTATTTTCTTTTTACAGATATGGGTTGATTACATCAATTTTTTGAAAGGAGTGTAAGTTTATTTTCTTTGTTTTATTTAGCATAATATTTACATCTACACAACATCTACCTATGAAAATTTTGTTGAACAACAGCTTACGTAATACTTATCCTGCAAGTTTATACCTTGGATAATGTTTAGAAGAGATGTGCTGCAATATCATCAGGGGTTAAAGCTATTAGGAACCAGCTCTGTCAATGAAAGATTGTCTGACTTGTCCAAGCATCTTTTTGGGCCTAATTATTGTAACGTGGTTTTCAGATCTCTTGTAAGATAGTACCTTTGGTTAATGCACCAAAAAGCAGTCCTTGTTTAGAAAACACAGGGTCACAGGTACTATTCCTAGCAAGTTTAACCTTTTTATTATTGAGATTGGTAATGACAGATATACCTACCTAAAGAATTGTATCCTTCCATACTAAACTTCCTAATTATTTTAGCTCACGGTGTCTTGCTGTGAATACATCCCAGCAAGATGTACTCCTATTTCCAAAATCCAATAATTCTCAACAATGGTTTTCAAAAAACTTAGCTTGGTTACAATTATTGGAGCCTTGCAGTAGAATTTGAAATAATCACACAACAAATTCCACATTAAAAACTTGTGGGTGGCTAGAAGTTCCACTGATTTGGCTGTAAGTTTGGTGTGTAAAACAGAGCCACTATTAAATTCAGTTTTGCTTGTATAAGCTAAGAGATTGTTACAAGTCATTGTTGACACCAGAACATGTGCAATTTATTATTTAGCAGATAGATCTCCACATTTGTTTAAAATAGCATTTATAGTCCAGGTGAAAACTGTTGGGCAAACCATTTATGATGGCCTAATTAATTGTAGTTAAAGGGATTCTCCAGTTTTCCTGGCACTGCAGGACCCTGCAGTGCCCCTCTCCCTTCCAACACCCATCCCAAGTTGACACCCCTTCAGTTACTTACCGAAGTCCAGCGCCGATGTCCCACGTCGGCGGGGGAGACCTAATGCGCATGCACAGCAATGGCCACGCACGCGCATTAGACCTCCCCATAGGAAAGCATTATTCAATGCTTTCCTATGGGGATTTCTGCGACGCTGGAGGTCCTCACATAGCGTGAGGACATCCAGCGTCATATAACACACTTTTCATGTTCTAAGAACACGGAAGTCCCTCTAGTGGCTGTCTGATAGACAGCCACTAGAGGAGGACTTAACCCTGCAAGGTAAATATTGCAGTTTATGAAAACTGCAATAATTACACTTGCAGGGTTAAGGGTGATGGGAGTTGGACCCAGACCACTCCAATGGGCAGAAGTGCTCTGGGTGCCTGGAGTGTCCCTCTAACATAATCTGGATCAACAAATCAGCCTTTGCTTTTGTGTATTTTTTTACATAGAGGGTTATTCTCTAAATTGAGACTTGTGGGAAATTCAAAGTGAATTTCAGATTGAAGGTCAACAAAGCCAAACTGGAAAAATTCTCCAAGCCTTAAATTTAAACTCACTTTGAATTCCAAACAATTCTCACTTTAATGAATAACCCTGATAGTTGTAAACTGGACTGATTTATATTCATAATTATTTTGTTTAACAAATGTGTTTGGTAAGTAAAGGCTTATCTTTGTTTTTCCCCTTTAGGGAAGCCGTCGGATCTTATGCAGAAAACCAGAGAATTACAGCTGTCCGCAGGGTCTACCAGAGAGGTTGTGTGAATCCCATGATTAACATTGAACAGCTTTGGAGGGATTATAACAAGTATGAAGAGGTAATTGACAGAGTTGATTCGTATAATGTCAGCATATGACATTAATCCTGAGTTATATGGCTATAGTTTTAATACATGTGTTTACTGGTATTGTGCATTTTTAACATGCCTCTCTCTTCTTGTAGGGTATTAACATTCACCTTGCAAAGAAAATGATTGAGGATCGAAGTAGAGACTATATGAATGCACGGAGGGTGGCAAAGGTATGTAATATTATCACACGGAATTCCAATCACAGTTGTGAGTATCTTGTTCACTCTACTGCATATAGGCCTGAACAATCTTTATCTATGTATATCTACCTACCTGTCTATCTTTATCTCTATCTATCTACCTACCTGTCTCTCTTTATCTATGTTTATCTACCTACCTGTCTATCTTTATCTATGTATATCTACCTACCTGTCTATCTTTATCTCTATCTATCTACCTACCTGTCTATCTTTATCTATGTATATCTACCTACTTGTCTCTCTTTATCTCTATCTATCTACCTACCTGTCTCTCTTTATCTCTATCTATCTACCTACCTGTCTAGCTTTATCTATGTATATCTACCTACCTGTCTATCTTTATCTCTATCTATCTACCTACCTGTCTCTCTTTATCTCTGTCTGTCTACCTACCTGTCTGTCTTTGTCTGTCTACCTACCTGTCTCTCTTTATCTCTGTCTGTCTACCTACCTGTCTGTCTTTGTCTGTCTACCTACCTGTCTGTCTTTGTCTGTCTACCTACCTGTCTGTCTTTGTCTGTCTACCTACCTGTCTGTCTTTGTCTGTCTACCTACCTGTCTATCTTTATCTCTGTCTGTCTGCCTACCTGTCTGTCTGTTTTACACTTTATGTATTTTTACCTAAGGAATATGAAACCGTGATGAAAGGTTTAGATCGGAATGCTCCTTCCGTTCCTCCTCAAAATACTCCGCAGGAAGCTCAGCAGGTGGAGATGTGGAAGAAATATATACAGTGGGAAAAGAGTAATCCCCTCCGCACGGAAGATCAGACCCTCATAACAAAGAGAGGTGAGAGTGACAAGCTGAGCATGTCGTAAGTGGACTCTGTCGCTGCAAACCACGTTTGAACCGCAATATAATGTACCATGATAATCTATGAGGAAAAGGATATTTCTATTTTTTATGATCACCCCTTCCAAGACTAACAGCCGGGCAAACACTGTGTGATTCTTGCTGGCACAGTAAATGTATTGCATTATTTGGTGTGGACAGAAATGTTACACGGCTGTCTGTCACTGACCATTGTGTTCTCTTTCAGTAATGTTTGCCTATGAACAATGTCTGCTGGTATTGGGACATCATCCGGACATCTGGTACGAAGCTGCACAATACCTGGAACAGTCCAGCAAACTACTGGCTGAAAAGGGGGTATGTAATTGTTTGTGTGTGTGTGTGTGTGTGTGTGTGTGTGTAAACAAGTGCAGATAAATGTACGAGTTTACAATTTGAGTTTTCCAGTAATCACCTATTCAATTATGGAAATGTGTTTATTATGTGAGAATTTAATATATTTCCTAATTTTAGCATTTACAACACTGTGTCTACAAATTGCTGTGAAATATTGTATCCATTTTTTTTTCTTTCATTTTGCTTAATATTTTCTTGTTTGTTTTTTATTTCTTCAAAACGTGTCAATTTTTAGAGTTATTGATACTTATTCATTCTAGTAAACCTTATTAGAATCGCCTTTGGAGTAGTTTTTCTGTACTTCCCATCTGATCGTTCTGTTTCTCATTGTTCCAGGACATGAATAACGCTAAACTATTCAGCGATGAAGCTGCAAATATCTATGAACGTGCCATCAGTACGTTGCTGAAGAAGAACATGCTGCTGTATTTTGCCTATGCTGACTATGAAGAGGTTGGTTTCCCTTAAACGAAAAAAAGGAATGTTTTATTAATACCTTGTACTTGGGTAGACATTTAACTATCAACCTGTGTCTGCCAGACCATTTACCAACCGATTGGCTTTATTTATGAGAAAAAACAAGTTCCTGATTTATTCCGGAAGTAGAGTAAAACTAATTTGATTTGTTTATACTGGCTGGTAAGCGTCTGATAAGTACTAATTTAAGGAACTTTGTAAATTAATTAATCACCATCCTACACTTTTCCATGCAGAGTCGAATGAAATATGAAAAAACTCACAGTATCTACAACCGACTTCTCACCATAGAAGATATAGACCCCACCTTGGTAAGATCACCCTCAAAATGTATACATGTTGCCCAATGCAAGGCATGTCATGTCATCATGTGAACATAATACACAAGATCCAGCGCACTCACTTATACACTAAACAGCAACTTCAATGCTGACAGATTTGATTAGTTATTTAAAAAAACACCTATTCTAGACAAATATAATGGGGGTTTAGTTACATTATATGACCACACATTGCATAAGCCACAACGTCAGTGTACCCCATCTTTGGGAGGTCCTACTCTAACAGCCTAATGTCTGCTCTTATGAGATTAACCAGCTTACTTTGGGGGAAAATCCCATCTGGGGCTCTCTGCAGTACAAGCTTAAATAGGGCCTGGAATGAGGCACCTGTGACAGGGAGGGGTGCAAAACCAAGGAGTTGGCTAGACTCCCAAATAAATATATATATATATGTGTGTGAAACCAGGGGGCTACACTCACCTGAACATGCATAAATTTGGCCCCCAGCAGCACCCCATTTCTGCATGTTCAGGTGAGTGCAGCCCCCTGGTTTCATCATGTGAACATAAGGCATAGATCCAACAGGTTCCCTGTTACTCATGACCAGTGCATTTCTGTTCTGTCTTTTAAATCATTATAACTGAAACTTTTTCCCCCTCCAGGTTTATATTCAGTATATGAAATTTGCAAGGCGTGCCGAGGGTATCAAGTCAGGGAGGATGATTTTCAAAAAAGCCAGAGAGGATGTAAGGACCAGGCATCATGTTTATGTTACAGCTGCCTTAATGGAGTATTATTGTAGCAAGGTAAGAGTATGCTGATTGACCGTGATGTGTAATATAGATCAGTATGGCTGTGGAATACTTTGATATGTATCACTTCAAAGAGTTTTTATGTAACGTTAATGTACCAATCTTTACCAAATGCAAAATTAACATTCTTTTAGCTATTAAAGGAACATTGTAAACAAAATATATTTATTGATAACTTTAGTGTGTTTTTCTCATAGATATTCATTGGGGCCCTGCAAGCATCCATTCAGCCAACCAGATGCTTGTCATAGAAAAGCATTGAATCCAATGCTTCTCAATGTGAAGCATTCAAAATGCATCACTCTGGGCTGTGCATGATGATGCAGAACATAAAAAATTTAATTACTGTCATACTTCACTAGGAATTGCCCCTAGTGGCTGCCGGTTTAACCACCACCAGAGGCACACTGACTGACAAATGTAAATATAGGGGCTGCATCCAGGCACCAAAACCACTGCATTAAGCTGTAGTGGTTTTGATGCTTAGAGTTTCCTTTTAATAATGTTGAAATAGAGAGATATGTGTCTATATCGGCAGCTTTCCACATTACCATCCTCTTTTAAAAAAATAAATGAAAAAAATAGTCTGGTGGTGTACACTTGCTACCATGCTACACTTACCAGAGGGGAACTTCTACTTGCCAGGGATGAATTTTCACTTGCCAAAGGCTAGTGGAGAGTGGACATTTTGAGCCTTGCAAATGCTACAGCAATATTTTCCCATGGGGTTCTGAAGGCAGGAAAGAACATGGAACCTTTAATTTAGTGAAATAGATTCAGTGTAGTCCCCATGTGCATTTTAAGTGCTGTGGGGTTCAAATCTTGCAGACAGGCCCCTAATACCTCCTGTACTAGGTTATTTGTCTATAATGTTTTTTATTGAATATATCCACCTCTGATCATTTGGTTGTCACTGTATAAATACATATGTTTTTATGTTAAATTATGTTAAATTGCAAATAGCCAATGACTGGTTCTTGTGTTAAACCCATTGTCTGCATAATGTTTTATTAATATAAAAAAAATGCAATTTAAAGGCACTTTGTGTATTTTGCCTTTGCCTGTTTACAACATTTCGAAATGTTTAAAAACTTTGCTTATTCATCCTTTTAGGACACTTCAGTGGCCTTCAAAATATTTGAGTTGGGACTGAAGAAATATGGGGATATCCCTGAATATGTGCTTGCATACATTGATTATTTGTCTCATCTTAATGGTAAGTTTACCAGATACCTAGTTTAGGTAACAATATTAGTACCTTTGGTTAATGATATTTTACCAAGATTTTTATTTTATGGTTTAGTCTGTTAAAATCATGGGTGAAGCCAACAGTTCTGTTAGAACCCTACCCAAGGGACTGGACAATAGATCATTAAAATTCATATGCTGGAGACCCATATCCACTTAGAGAAATAATTAGATTTTTATAAAAAAATATTCTCTTATGTTCTCAGACACGCATGGAGTGTGGAGCTCAGGAATGCATATTATATTCATTACTAAGGTTTTCGTAGCTACTCTGCATGGTGTCATCAATTTCAATAAGACCAATTCATTAAATGTATCTATCTTATCAAGTTCACATTGTGATCCACCGATTTTTATATCTTTGTAGAGGACAACAACACAAGAGTATTATTTGAACGTGTTTTAACATCAGGGAGTCTGCCCCCTGAGAAATCTGGGTAAGTGGAAATCACACAAATGCACGGCTTAAGATGTCTTTCACTGAGATGAAGCGCTTATTTACAGAAGTGGGAATTTTCTGCAATAATAGTCAACATGGAGACCCATGTCATACATATTTTTCATGTTGAGATTCATTTTTGAATGTACTGTGATTTCCTGCCTATTCACTCTTTATAGATTAACCCTGTGAGTGTTTTGTCCTGTCAATCTCACGATTTGTTAGTCTCTGCCGCACAGAACTAACGTTACCCGTGGAGTAAAAATCTACCAACTCTGAAAATGTCTCGATACTAATTGGAAGTTTTCATAACAGAACCATCACACACATTTAATCAGAATCTGAACATATATATTTTTTTTTATTCTGTTTTTATTTTTTTGCCAGTCTTTTTCTCATTTAATAATATTTTGGAAATCTTTCATTGTTGTCCCACAGAGAGATATGGGCACGTTTCTTGGCCTTTGAAAGCAATATTGGTGACTTAGCAAGTATTCTGAAAGTAGAAAAGAGGAGATACACGGCCTTCAAAGAGGAGTACGAGGGAAAGGAGACAGCACTTCTTGTGGATAGGTATAAGTTTATGGATCTGTACCCCTGCTCGGCATGTGAATTAAAAGCTTTGGGCTACAAGGTATGTCTTCTACAGAACTGTAAAAGTTGTCCTAACTAAAGTAGAATACAATGTTATTCTGAGTGCACCCTGTGCAGTTACACTGTGCAGGCAGTATATTTGCTCAAAGGGCTGTGATCTGTTCAATAAATGACTTCATGTTCAAGTTTATAGGAATTGTATGTATGAGGGGTTACTAGTGTCTGATTCATGCCTCACAATAATGCAGTTGGCCTCCGGCAGCCTAAATACTTGGTAGCTTTTTTAGAACAGGTTGTTTTTTGCGGTATTTTGTGCCATCAGCAATTAGTTACATTAAAAAAAAAAACTTTATTTGTGGTGTCGGCCAATATGCAGGTTTTCATACATTATAAGTAGACATATGGTCCCATACATTGAGGTACATATATTGTTATTGACATGTTTGTGTACTGGAGGTTATCCATATTCATTATAATACAGCTGGGTCGTCTATGTTCCCTGCCTCGGCCGTCACATTTTATCAATATTATCAAAGAGTGGAGTGTACTTCAGTGCAGTAATTAATAATAGAATCCTTTCTTAACAATTTTGTCTGTGGTGTTCTGCCCTCGGTACAACTGTCTTCCATTGTTCCCATAGTGTCTTTGAAGGGCATATAAGGTCCTAACCCTTCATGGCCCGGTATGTCCACTGGCAGGGCTGAGAGGGTCACACTCTGATGAGGGCGTGGGGTCATGGGAGGGAGATGTGGGGGTTGAGTGACAGGGAGGGGGGCCGCAGGGGGTGAGCGGCACGTGCAGCGCCCTCTTCTGGGGTTCCTGTTCAGTCTACGTTTGTGGGTTTGTCAGTCGTTAATGTATGTCTCTCATGGCTGCCAAATCTTTGAGAAATTTTTCTCTGTGTTTCTGATCTGGGCAGTCAGTTTATCCATCAAGTAGTTATCTTTAACCTTCATGACCACGTCAGCTATCGTGGGTGTGGAGTTTTTGAGCAATGATTGTGCCAGCGCCTGTTTGGCCGCTAGGGTAAGTTTATTAAGAGGTATTTGTCCCTTCCCCAGTAGGCAGTCAGTGGGTTTGGACAGCAGGAAGGACCACGGGTCCATATCTATCTGCCTCTCCAACACGTCCTTCAGCAGGGTCTGAACCTGAGTCCAAAAGCTGCTGACCTTTGGGCATGTCCACCACATGTGAATAAAAGTGCCCTTGTCCCCACATTCCTTCCAACATGTTTCTGTTGTGGGTTTTCCCATTCTGAATAGTTTTACTGGGGTTGTGTACCATCTCATCAACATCTTATGATTGCTCTTGTTGTAGCACACATATAGATGTTTTAGCTGTCGCTTCCCAGATATCAGCCCAGTCCTGTCCCTCCATGGTCTGACCCAAGTCATTTTCCCAGTGTCGTATATAGCTAGGGTTGTCGTCATTCCTCTCTGGTGCGCTAATCTGTGTGTACAGTGTCGAGATCATGCCCTTCTGGTTATTTTCTGTGATGCACAATCTTTCATAAAAGGTCATGGGGGCCTGAGCCGCTTTATACATACCTTGGGATTTCTAGCAAAATTCTTTCGTTGAATGTATCGAAATAGGTCTTTTGTTGTAAGGGGTGCTAATGTTTTGAGACTTTCAAACGTTCTGAAGGTGTTATTTTTGAATATCTTGAAGTATCTTTGCATCCCGGTGGCTTCCATGCCCCGGAAATCTTGTGCGCTCATCCCGGGCTCAAACGCTTCGTTTCTTAGCTACGGGGTCAGTGGGGAGGGGGGTGTTTCAGGGCATATTTGGTGGCCATACTGTCCCAAATTCTAATGGAGTTCAGAATCGCCAGATAGGTGGTACGTAGTGCCGGTCTGTCCTCTTTGGGGACCCATATCCAAAACTGTGGAAAGTCATTGCTCATGTGCGTTTCTAAGTTGACCTAGCGGTGGGAGTCCACCGGGGAGTGCCTGCTCACCACCTTCCAGCTGTGCCGCCATGTAATATAGGTGTACGTTGGCCCAGGCCTCTTTTCGACTTTGGGCGGTATAGTACTTGCCTTGCCACCCCATGTCTCTTTTGACACATGTGAAGTTG
Organism: Pelobates cultripes; assembly: GCA_933207985.1. NCBI lineage: Eukaryota > Metazoa > Chordata > Amphibia > Anura > Pelobatidae > Pelobates > Pelobates cultripes. The sequence goes on from OW240923.1 coordinate 111,737,165, forward strand.
TCTATTGTGCTTTGCAGGGGGCCTTGGTCTTCTTTTTGTCACCTTGATGGTAAGAGCCTGGAACAGGAAGAGAAAGCGCGGCAAGAGATTCATTTTAATGGCATGTAACCTACCTATCCAGGATATTGGCTTGTTGTGTTATCTTTCTAGGTCTCTCATAAGTGTTGTGATATTGTGGGTAAAGTTTTCCGCATACAGTTTGTCCAGGTCTGCTATGAGTCTGACCCCTAAGTATTTGATGAAGGATGTTGTGGTTTTAATGTCGTATGTAAATTCTAATGCGGGCTGCGTCCCTCTGCTCCATCCATTTATTAACCTTATAGGCTCCCTGGGTGGCACCAAGCTTAACGGTGGTAGCTAACAATCATTTTCCATATGTGCCCTATTCTAGGTTTCCTTAGTTTAGGTGTTTCCTCAGGTGTCTGTGGCCTCTCGCTCATAGGCCGTATTGTGAGATATTGGGGTGGAGGCTGTTTTTCTTCCGGTGATTGTGTAGATGCTATTTCCATTGTTTAGGGAGGTGGGGCGTTCCACTCTTGTGATACATTTGTTAGCTTGTAACGTTTGTAACGTTTCTGTCTATGATATCCTAATAAATCATTTTTGTGGGTGGAGAGGGGACTACTGATCATGCGGACTGGTCTTTCTGTGACTGTGTATGAACATGAGCTAACTAGTAAAACCTATAAACTTTTGAACCATTAAACGGTTAACACACGTTAGCGTACACTTGCGTGTCTAGGTGGTAAGAGAAGCCCTTGTCAATGTACGAATGTCCATCTTGTTCGCGACAGTCTTTGGGGTGAATGCGCAGTGTTCCGCCTCTTCTCTTGGCAGATAGCCGAGCGCCCTGGTGCCCCTGGTGGGGATGTGGAAATCTCCTGGAACTTCGATGCCGATGTCCAAGAGGAAGGTTCTTGGGTCGGCAGACGGCAGCAGCACCGCGGGTCTCGGGCCGTTGAAGATCAACATTTTGAAAGGGTGTCCCCAGGCGAAGTTGTAGTCTTTGTCCTGTGCCAGGTCTGCTATGGGTTTCCATTCCCTGCGTCTTTCCAGTGTAGTTGGAGCAATGTCCTGATATTGGGCGGCCTTCATAAGTGTATCCATGGTTCCTGCTGCTTTTTATAATGCTTCTTTGGTGGAAAAGAAATGCCACCGCATTATCACATCTCTCTGGGGGGGCCTCGTTCCCTCAATGCTCTGTGTGCCCTATCGATGGTCCAGAGGTGCTCTGGTATGTCAGGTAGTTTCTCTTTAAACAGTGTGGTTTATACTGCCTGGATGTCCGCGTCTTTTACACTTTCAGGTAGGCCTTTGATTCGCAGGTTATTCCTTCTGGACCTGTTGGAGGCATCTTCCAACTCCGTTTCCAATACTGCCACTCTGGAGAGCATGCTGTTAGTGACCGTGGCTGCCTCGTTGTGGGCTGACACCACGTGGTCCATCCGCCATTCCAGGCCCTCTGTGCGGTGACCCACCGCCTGTATTTCAGCTTTCACCTGTCTTGCTGAGCGCTCTATCTCTGCCGCCAGAAAGCACTTTACCTATGACAGGGACCGGAGGATTGTGCCTTGTGACTCCATCTGCGTTAGGTATTCAGAGTCCATTGAGCCAGGGGAGGCCAACTGCGCTGGACCGCCGCCATCTTTGGAAGATGTGCCTGTGTACCGCCAGCATATCTGCTACCGACTGGGTCCCCTCTGTTTTTTTTTTGCTGGATTTTCGACTTGCCATCGGTGCTGGCTTTTTCTCCTCCCCTCTAGGTAGGTTTAGGGTCTGCTTTGCCGGGATACTTTACGGTTTACAGAGGGTACAGGGAGCTTTGGGTGCGGAGCACTGAGGTTAGGCAGTCATCGCTCTCTGCATCCAAGCCACGCCCCCCTTAGTTACAGGGGTTTTTTTTACACTTTAACTTATGTGTTCTCTCTTGCATGTACATTTCCCTCATTTCTCCACCTCTTTCTTTTACTATCAATGTAATGAGACATTCTGTCCAACATCTAAGTTAACTCTGGAAAAATATTTGTTGTTTTTTTTTTCCACAACAGGATGTTTCACGATCCAAATTATCAAACATGATCCAAGAGACTGTGGTAACACCATCAATCGCACCATCTTTGAAAGATGAATTGGATAGAAAACCAGAGTATCCCAAACCAGACACTAGCCAGATGATCCCTTTCCAGCCGAGACATTTAGCACGTAAGTCTTTAGTGAGGCTGTGCTCAGGTCACCTTACCATCACCATCTTGTGCAAACATTTTATAAAAGTTGTATTTTTATTAAGGACTCCTGTACATAGCTCATGGTGTCCCCCATAGACAATCTTACACTTGTGTAACAGATTCCGTAGCGCTTTACAATATTATGAGAGGGGGGGGATGTAACTCTAAATAGGACAATTACAAAAAAACTTACAGGAACAAAAGGCTGAAGAGGACCCAGCTCAAATAAGCTTACAGACTATAGGAGGTGGGGTATTAGAAACGTTAGGACAGGAAATATCAAATAGGGTGGGAGTGAAGCAGAGCTGAAGGAGAGAGTAAAGCACTGTCCTATAGGAGAGAGCAGGAGACAGGTATGTAAGGTAGAGATTACTCTGGGAGGCCATAAGCTTTCCTGAAGAGATGGGTTTTAAAGCCCTTCTTAAATGATTGAAGACTAGGGGAGAGTCTGATGGCAGTAGGCAGGCTATTCCATAGGAAGGGAGCCGCCCGCGGGAGCCACTACAAAGTAGTAGATACAGAACCCAATAAAAATGCTGTGTACTTAATGGGCTGTTGAGGTTTTTATGTTAATGCCTGTTCCCATGAGCAGTCACTCACTACATCTAATGGAAAATAGAAATATGTTGCAGTGGAAGCAGCTTCAAGCACTTTGCCAAATTTTGCGAAAAATCTTGTCCTACACGATTCAGCATTTGATAAAATTCCAACACACTCTTGATGAAAAACACAAGACCAGAGTGCCTACCTACCATCCGGTGGTGAGAGATTGCAGAAGTTCATAATTTTAGATCTACAAGTAGAATATGAAGCTGTATACAAACATTGGATGTTTTGGTTATAAAGCCCATTAACGACACAGCATTTTTATTGGGTTATGTATCTATTATTTTGTAGTGGCTCCCGAAATATTTAATGGAATGCTGTCATTTGCATCTTTATAAACTTTGTATAATTTCTATCACTTTTAGAACATGTGGCTGCTGGCATTTAGATGTCTGCAGACTCCAACAGATCGATTGGAAGCTTTATTGATTGCCAAATAGATGACCTGATGTTAAAATGAAGTGCTCCTGGTACTCACAGAACCTAAACAGAATAAAAGCAGTTGTGATTTTTTTTTTTTCGACTTGAAATAATACAATTTGTTTTCTGACTTTTCTAGCTCCCGGACTTCATCCAGTCCCAGGAGGAGTATTTCCAGTCCCACCAGCGGCTGTTATTTTAATGAAACTCCTGCCTCCTCCCATTTGTTACCAGGTATGTACCTTTTTAGCACTGTCCTGTCTGCCTTCTGTCCTGCAATGCATCCTTATCATACCCCATGTCACAAATAAAGAAACCTTTAACAAAACCTGAGGCTGTTCCTGCTTTTAAGCTTTGTGTTATCTGCTTTTGAAAGTAACCAAGATATGGCTAAAACGGTCATCTATCGTATTTACTGTGTGAGCTGAGATTAGTATTATTACTAGAATGCATTAATAGAGAATTCCCTTTGTTATACATTATGCAAAAGAAGTCTTTAAGAGGGTTGATTTTAATGTCAAACATGTTCATAGTAAATGTTTCCATGCTTGTGGTCACATTCTAAATTTTGTGATGTGTTTCTCAGCTGAAACCCCCCCAGCTATTTTACAATGCTGCCGCCCAGCCCATGTGTTGCCTATTAAGGGTTAATAAGTATGTATAGGGGTTTAGAAAAATACCCCTGTCTGTCTAATTAGAGATTTATTTTGCCTGAAACTGAAGGAAGCAAGGTGAATTGTTAATGTAGGACCAACGAAGAAGAGGTTTGCTTTGACGTGGGCAGGTGGGCTTCCATTAATGGCCATTGGAGTGAAACAAAAAAACACAGCAAAAGGGGTTGTGTTCATGTTATATTTCATGCTGAGCCCCATTGTCTTCTCCTTGATACCCTTGCCATGTGTTCGGAGAGGAAAGAAGACATGTCTGTATTCCAGTCTTTTGTGACGTAACACGGTGATGAACAGGACTGTAGCTCTGGATACAAATATTCTACTCTCTGCACTAGATCACTAGTACAAAGGGCAACTACACCCAAATGTTCCTGAACCTACCTCAGTTATGCCACGGTACCAGACGTTAAATAGGTACTGTCCCTTCGGACATTTCCTTGTTTGTACACCTCTCATCCACAACCTGAGCACTTGCTTTTGCTTCTTCTTTTAGTTTTGCACACTTTTGTACTCCCTCATGTAAGCACCATTCAGATAACAGAGATGAACCATTCTTGGTCACGTATTCCTCCTATAACCATCACATGTACTCATGATGGTATGACTTGTGTATGCGAATACAAAGAATAGATGGATCGATAATTCCCCTCGATGCTCAGTGCTGCCAGTATCTTGAACAGAGAGAAGAATTGTTAATGTTTTATATGATAATGGCTTCCTTTCCATTAATAGCCTGGTTAAGAAATCACCACTTATATGATTATATATGTGACAGCGATGATTTATCTTCACAGGGTCCCTTTGTGCAGGTGGATGAACTAATGGAGGTTTTCAGAAGGTGCAAAATTCCAGATAGTAAGTATCTAGAGATGTTGTTGATTAAAGTAACACTATAGTGTTAAGAATATATACCTTTATTCCCAACGTCTATACTACCCTGTCCTAGATACATTTAGTGAGAATTCAAAATGAATGTAAAATTTAAGGAAAAGAAAAACCCAAACTGGTTAAAATTCTCAAAATCGGCTATTCTTCCATTTCAGCTACTTTGGCCTTAAATTTCAAATTTACTTTGAATTCACATTAAGTAACCCTATTAGATACTTTTTTGACAAGTTACAAACTTATCCACCATTTAATTTTGTTCTGTAGCTGCAGAAGAGGCTGTGAGACTCATAACCGGGGGTCAGGCAGAGCTAATTGCGGAAGGCAATGGACCGGTGGAAGCCAACACTATACTTAATAAATCACTAAAAAGACCAAATGAAGATTCTGATGAGGAGGAGGAGAAGGGATCTGTAGTGCCTCCTGTCCATGACATCTACAGAGCTCGGCAACAGAAAAGGATCCGGTGAAGGAAATATCAAGATTTGTAAGGAAAGTGCAAACAAACTTTTAACAGAACCATCATTTTGCCTCCTAATCCTACTGCTTTAAAAGAAAAAAAAACACAAAACTTTTTATTACAAGCATTTGGGAGACAAATATGTGTACTTGTGGTGCCTCTAGAATTCAAAAAAAAGGTTATTGGGGGGAAAAAAGGAAATCACTGCAAACACCGGATTTAAAACAAAGGTTCCAATTCTGCAACATGAAAACTGTTCAATATGAAGGACTGAATCTAGAACTATTTGGTCTCCCTGGTGAATCTTTGGTCTTGTTTTCTCTGTGTTTTACATACAACTGGAAGGCGTACAGGTGTTTAACAGTTTTATTTTAAAACTGTGTGGCTTATTATTGTTTGTTTTTTTTATGTTTAATATTCATGTCAAGGTCATTCTTATCTTGTCCACATGGTCATTCCTGTAAAATTCATTTCATTGGTAGAGGAGTATCGAAAAGAAATGTCATTCATTCATTTTTCATTTTTTATTTGTGGCCCAAATAGAGTTGTTCCTGCAAACAGAGTTGAGACTGCGAGTGCGACCTTTTAATGTCCACAGGGCACTCCACAGCTCTGAATGGGTTAACATCTTTGTATTTGTTTTTACAAAAGAGGCTGCTACTTTTAAAAGACACTGTAAATGTAAAGCAAATGCAACCATTGCACACAAATTCTGTGCTAGACTTGTTTTTGATTTTTCCTGCACACAAATGGCAAAATTGGTATTTAATCTAGTCACAGCTAGGTTAGCGGTTCATTTGCAATTCGTTAGCATTGTCAGTGCTTCACGAGTCTGTACAGCAGCCAAACGTGTTTTATTTTGTTTGTTAGGTGTGTATTTACTGAACGAGTTGTGATAAGATGATCACTAATGTGCAGAATTGTGGTCAAAATAGCTCCTAACTCTCCTATTTTATTCCCTACATCCAGCTGTTAGCTCACCACAGCTCATTTCATATTATTCACTAAATCTAAGGGAACAAAGTAATTGTAAATTTTAATTTTTAAGTAAAAATAGCGACCTAGAAACATCAAAGCTGGCGAATGTTTTCATTTTGGCTGTTTGGGGTAAAATTTGCATTTCTCTTGTCGGTTCTCCATCATTCTCAACTTGAATAAACCTCATCTTATAACATACACGTTTTACCTTTCACGCAGATCGATATGTTTAAATAGCAAATACTCCCACTTCTATCTTAACAGAATTTAAAGCTGAATCTAAAAGCGACTGGGTTATTCACTACAGTGAGAATTCAAAGTAAATTTCAAATTTAGGGTAAAAATAGGCAAACTGGAAAAATGATCTATTAGCCTGGCTTCCAGTTTGGCTACTTTGGCATTTAATATGAAATTCACTTTGAAGTCTCACTATAGTCAAAATCCATGTGAATGTGGGGTTTGCTTTCTAATACTGTGGAAAGTGTAAGATTTCTGGTATGTTTTTGATTATCGGTATTGTTGTCCTAGGGTCAACGTAAAGCAATGTTTAACTTTTTTTTTTTAAAGAAAACTTGGTTATTTTGTTTCAAAATTAAAGAATGAACTTACAAAAAGCCTTTTTGGTGTGTACACCTTCGAAAGTATACATTTTTAAATGAAATATTTATGTCTAACAGTCATTTTGCGCACAATACCTTTTATATACTGCAAGTAAAATGTAAATAGAACAACATAGTGACACTAAACTTTTTCTAACCATTTCTTGTGTAATTGAAGAAAATGTTAGTGTCAAGAACATCTGAAAACACTGGCTCATCAGAACTGAATTTTCACAAAGTGTCAGAATATAAATGTCAAGGTAATGGCACGGTGCATGACGCCATACCGGTTACAGTTTGTTATCCTGACAGTCGAGAGTTCTGTTGGAAGAGCTGTAGAGTGAGTCAGTGTTCAATATATGGTGGGAGTGGAGTGCCCCTAAACTGCCCAGCTTCAATGGGTGGGTCATATGATGAATTGTAGAGATCTATCTGAAACTTTGAGTTCTCAAGTTCATTTACAGACTTCCTATTAAAACTTTCACTTCAGCCATACAGTACACCGTTCATATGACTCTAACCCCATGTGCTTAAAGTCTGGAACTTATTTTTAAATTTCAGTACAGAGGAGGCAACATTGAAACGGAATTTGTGCTTATGTGACATTAGATGCACATGATGCAATGCAAATGTAACATTGCTTGGGCATTGGGTAACTGCTCCCATAGGTACTGAATTCATGACATGCTGGTTTAGAGTTCCAGATTTCAAAACACAGTTTCTGTTTCCTATTTGAAAGTGATTCAGAAAGAAGAGATGGCACATGCGAGCAACTACAGCCCAGAGAATAGCACTGTGTGATCTGTAGCTGGCAGCTGCTAGGATAATTCTCATATATATATGTAATTTTAAATAATAAATAAAGGGTGAGGCATAGATTGGCTGCATTAGTTGTGTGGAAACAGATAGCCTTGTAAATAGTTACTTTTATATTTAGATATAATGAACTGTGCATTTCATGTGGCCGCCCTGACACATCATGAACAGTTTAACATCTCTCACAAGTTTAAATTCTTGCACATATTATATTATTTATATAGTGCTAGCAAATTCCATAGCTGTACACATAGAATAGCTGTAACTGTGAGACACGTGATTAAATGCCCCTGTGGCACAGCCAAAGTAAAAAGGAAAAATCATGGAGCACACAAAATCAAATGGTGTACACAAAATCAAATGGTGTGTGGTTTTAAAAAAAAAATCTAAATCGATTTATTAAAGAATTACTCAAAGCACCATAACCACTACAGCACTGTAGTAATTATGGTGTCATCGCATGGTAAGTAGCCAAACTGTTTTAGTGTAACTTGCCTGATTTCCGCAGGGCATCAGACTGTACATTCTCATTCTGGTTGTCTGCAGGAGAAGCTGGCTTGCTCCATGGAACAAAGCAGGGACACGCATCAGTTAAGGCTGTGAGCGAAATACTGGACTAGCCATGTGTTCTTTAAGAGATGTCCAACGTGTGCAGGAGTAGGCCAGATACGACACAGATACCCAGGAGTCCCAGGTAAATTGTGAAACCATCTTAAAATTATTTAACTACTTACAAATGGGTACAATAGCTCTCTGACACTATAACTACTATAGCAGCCTGTAGTGGAAATGGTGTTTGAAGTGTTCCTTTAAAGGACCACTCTAGGCACCCAGACCACTTCAGCTTAATGAAGTGGTCTGGGTGCCAGGTCCAGCTAGGGTTAACCCTTTTTTCTATAAACATAGTTTCAGAGAAACTGCTATGTTTATATTAGGGTTAATCCAGCCTCTTGTGGCGGTCTCATTGACAGCCACTAGAGGCGCTTCCGCGCATCTGATTTTCACAGTGAGAAGACGCCAGCGTCCATAGGAAAGCATTGTGAATGCTTTCCTATTGACTGGCTGAATGCACGCGCAGCTCTTGCCGTGCATGCGCATTCAGCCGAAGAGGAGGAGAGCTCCCCGCCCGGTGCTGGAGAAAGAGGTAAGTTTAACCCCTTCCTCTCCATCCAGCCTGGCGGGAGGGGGTCCCTGAGGGTGGGGGCACCCTCAGGGCACTATAGTGCCAAGAAAACAAGTGTTTTTATGGCACTATAGTGGTCCTTTAAGGGCAACTTACTCAGATAAAAGCAGGTGAAGTGTGCATGCACTAGGTGGTTTTCTTAAGACAGGTTGGAGAAGCAAGCTTCTCATTACCCAGTATTTGAGAGCTCAAGACCCTTCCAACAATTCTGTGGTGTGGAGGAAAGGAAGAATACATACTCGTTTTCTTTATTTAATTTGTTTTATTCATACATTTTGTTCTGGTACCTATCCAGTGGATACATTAATATAGAAACCATTAATATAAGTTACAAAATATTCTACTCTCATATTTCCATCCATGGTGGTCCCACGTGTATTATAAGCTTTTTCAAGAATTAAAGAGCTTGTGTCCAAAATAAACCCACAAACTGCATGTTCTCTTGGTTTTTAATATTTTTATTCAAGCAAGTACACAGAGGGTTAAAGAGCAGTTTTTCTCAAAGTGTGGAACGGTTCTAACAAACAGAAATCGTAAGTTTTGCAGCTGATTGTTCCACTTTGTGACAGATTTGCTCTTAATATTTCACCTTTATTGTCCCAAAAATATGTAGATGAATTATTCCGCACACAGTAATAGGAAAGTAATGAATATCATTAAGGGCCGGTCTTGCAAATACTTCTCATTGAGCTGCATTGGGAAGACTGTGATTGGACAGCCACAGAAAGTATGGGCGGGGTTAGAAAGGGAGGGCTTTTAAAGACTGCAGACAAGAGATCTGCAGGTTTTGCAAGCCGATTTTAGACATACTTGCAATGGAAAAAAAAAACAACAATTAAATACATGCAAGTTTTTATTTGGGGTATATACTAAACACTGATTTTTTTTATTTTATATTTGGGCAGTGGAGTGTCCAATTAAGAATAGACAACATTCTGATTTTTTTTTTTTTTTTATAGAATTCTAATCTGGCAACTCCAGGCCAGGAAATTATCCGGTTTTGTTAATGAAGTAAAAATATATCAAAATAAACTGTTCAACATAAAACTGTGTCCTCAAATGCGCCTCTTCTGCTCAAGTTAATGCAGAAGCATTAGCGCAAACAGCGAGATGGCGGCAGTGATGGGCTGAGTGCGTCAGTGGACACTTTCAGCCAATCACTGGCCTCTCATTATAAGAAAATATATGTGCATTTCTAGACTTTTTTTTTGCAACGGGCAGCCAGTGAAAAGTTGCCCCTCCCCACTCATTGATTGCGTTTATACTTCCACAGTAACCAGAACAAAAAAGGAGAGCCGAAGATCAGTGCTTGAAGGCACATCTTATATTTAAAGGTAAGTGTGGAGGGGACGCTAGACAACATAACTTAAAATGTCATATGATTTTGTGCTTTATGTTGAAGATTTGAAAACGTAGGAACTTCTCACCTGTTGACAACATTTACCTGGTTAAATAGTAGATGCCAGGAGTGAGACATGATAGTCATGCACAGCAACCGCCATGCGAACATCCAATCAAATGCTTCTCCTAGGAAATCATCAAATGCAATGATTTTCCATGAGCTGCATTTGATGATATTTAAGCAAAAAAACTTTTTGCAGGATTGGACAGGTGAGATGGGGGAGGGGGTTTAAAGCCCTCACTACATACATATTGATACACTAAACCTCTCACCCCAGCATTTTATGCTGCATTGCTGACTTTTGAAGATATGCAATATGTCACAAAAGTGAGTACACCCCTCACATTTTTGGAAATATTTCATGATATCTTTCCATGCGACAGCACTGAAGACATGGCACTCTGCTACAATGTAGAGTAGCAAATGTACAGCTTGTATAACAGTGTTAATTTGCTTTCCCTTCAAAATAACAACACACAACTATTGTCTAAAGCGTTGGCAAGGAAAGTGAGTACACCCCTAAGTGGAAATGTCAAAATTTTGTGTGGCCACCATCATTTTCCCGCACTGTCTTTACCGTCATGGGCATGGAGTTCACCAGAGCTACACAGGTTGCCACTGGAGTCCTCTTCCACTCCTCCAAGATGACATAACGGACCTGGTGGATGTTAGCGACCTTGTGCTCCCCCACCTTCCGTTTGAGGATGCCCCACAGATGCTCAATAGGGATTAGGTCTGGAGACATGCTTGGCCAGTCCATCACCTTTACCTTCAGCTTCTTTAGCAAGGCAGTGGTCGTCTTGGAGGTGTGTTGGGGGTAGTTATCATGCGGCCCAGTCTCCGAAGGGAGGGGATCATGCTCTGCTTCAGTATGTCACAGTACATGTTGGCTTTCATGGTTCCCTCATTGAACTGTAGCTCCCCCAGTGCCAGCAGCACTCATGCAAGCCCACACCATGACACTCCCACCACCATACTTGACTGTAGGCAAGATACACTTGTCTTTGTACTCCTCATCTGGTTGCCGCCACATACGCTTGACACAATCTGAACCAAATAAGTTTATATGTTGGTCTCATCGGACCACAGGACATGGTTCCATTAATCCATGACCTTAGTCTGCTTTCCCGTGCATCATCTTTAGAAGAGGCTTCCTTCTGGGACGACAGCCATGCAGACCGATTTGATGTAGTGTGCGGCGTATCGTCTGAGCACTGAACAGCTGATCCCCCACCCCTTCACTCTCTGCAGCAATGCAGGCAGCACTTATACGTCTATTTCCCAAAGACAACCTCTGGATAGGACGCTGAGCACATGCACTCAACTTCTTTGGTCGACCATGGCGAGGCCTGTTCTGATTGGAACCTGTCCTGTGAAACCGCTGTATGGTGTTTCCCACCATGCTGCAACTCAGTTTCAGGGACTTGGCAATCTTCTTATAGCCTAGGCCAGGGGTAGGCAACCTACGGCACTAGTGCCATGCACGGCACTCAAGGCTGCTACAGCCAAACAGGCACTGGCCTATCAGGAGTCCCAGTGAAACTTCAGATATCTGCTAATACGAAAAGGTGGTGAAGGACAATCCTCAATTTATGCATTGCAGCACATAGAGTAAGTGATCTCAGATCACTTCCTCCCAGCACTTGTGAATGGGAATCCACACTGTAGTAGAGCAGCCTGCAGTTGCTGTTGCAGCTCCTGTCCTTGACCTGTACCTGGCCAGCCTGGTCCCCACTGGAACCCAGGGAAGCCACACACACTGCTAAATATACACTGAAATGCACAATAACCCTCCCCTCATACAAATAATACAAATAGCCCACAAACAAACGTAACCCGCTAACAATCCACATACATGCACACAACCCCACATGCAATACCCCAAACAGCCCCCACACATACACACACACTACCAAACACAAAATGTGACATATTCATCCACACACACACACACAATTCCACAAGCAGCCCCCATACACAGTCCACATTCATATGTATCATACATGATACCAAAAAAGTACTCCTGAACATATACAATATAATAGCTCATATAGCACAAATACAACGATACAAAGCAACTGCAGTATAAAAAAAACACAAGCAGAATATGGCAGCATTCACACCTCAATTTAAAAAAATAGGACAGGCACGCTACGGGAAATCACAATCCTATATCGGCACAGTGCTGCTAAAAGGTTGCCTACCCCTGGCCTATGCCATCTTTATGGAGAGCAACAATTATTTTTTTTAGATCCTCAGAGAGTTCTTTGCCACGAGGTGCCATGTTGAACTTCCAGTGACCAGTATAAGAGAGTGAGAGAGCGATAACACCAAATTTAACACACCTGCTCCCCATTCACACCTGAGACCTTGGAACACTAACGAGTCACATGACACCAGGGAAGGAAAATGGCTAATTTGATCCAATTTGGATATTTCCACTTAGGCGTGTACTCACCTTTGTTGCCAATGGTTTAGACATTAATGGCTGTGTGTTGTTATTTTGAGGGGACAGCAAATTTACACTGTTATACAGGCTGTACACTTAGCACTGAAGAAATTACACTCTGCTACAATGTAAAGTAGTGTCACATGAAAAGATATAATAAAATATTTACAAAAATGTGAGGACAGTCTAATAATACTAAGTGATTTTTGCAAATTGCTGCATTTATAAGCCTTAAAGTACAGGGTCACCATGACATGGAGCCTCTTTACACCACAACCTACACAATACATAGAGAGTGACCCTTTAACTCATTCTTGACAATCGTTTGGGTTAATCTCTTTATCTCATAACAGTCCTACCTAGTTGCATAATCTTTTATTGCTGTTATTAAACAGGACTTTTAGACAGCACTTTTACTTTGTTTATTCAAACAATTTCTTACTTTCTTTGACACACACACACACCATTTTGAAGAAAATGTATTTACTTCTGATTTTGACAAATATTCCTCAAAACTACAGGGTCCATGCCCTGCATAGACTTGTGGGTTGCCAGCACAATCTCTTTACGGCAATGTTCTCCACAGCAAAGAACACATTTAGTCAAGTCATAAAGCAGACTTCAGTCCTCATCACGGCTTACAGGTTATCTGTCATTTCAATGTTACTAAATGTAGCCCCAACTGTCAGAAGACAGTAAGCAGATCTCCCCAGCGTCAACGAGAAATTAACCTCCAATAAAGTAAACTGGCATGACTTTCCATGACACAAGTATGTTTTAAGACCACGAAAACATGGCATGGCGAATAAAAAGCTGTTACAGCAAATGAGTCACTGATAACCACATTTCTGATAAGTAATGATAACTTAACATTTAGGTTATTTTTCTTATTGGTTTGATCACACCAGTAGAATGTGTTTGTCCACTGGAGCCCTAATTTGCATCTTGACATTTAGGCTACTTATTTTAACTAATTAACATGTAAAGGCTGACATGCACACATTCTGACAACATACGCCAATAGTAAGTAAAATGTATTGCATCCAACTACAAGCAAGCACAGCTTTACATTCTAAGAGATCTTAAACAGAAAATGATTTGTGCTCTCACTTGTGAGTTCTCAAAAATGTGGGGGGGAAAACCAGAATTAAAATGTTTATTTTTTTTAGATGGAGCAGAGTTATAATGTACACAACGCTTGGCCAATGATATGTAATTGAGTAACTACCCAGAAATGGTTTAACAAACAGTGGCAATCTTGTTAGGTGGTGGTATTATTTATGACCCACTAATGCATGCACGTCTCCAGTCTTCATACGGTTAAATTAAACTGTAAGAATACTATACAATGTTTCAGATTTATTCATAATAAAAATAAACAGGAATGTGCAGTTTTTTTTGTTAAATATTACACAGTCTCTATTAAACCTCTTTTGGTGGCATTCATAAAGGAATCTATAGGGGAAATGAATGTTTTAAAATATAGTTTTAAAATCTTATATTCTAGAAATTGATTTTAAAAAAACAAAACAAATTCTAATTTGAGAGTAAATACTGATGCAGTTTTTATTAACCCTTTGAGGACCAAACATTGATGATCATCACTAGCTCACCAAAACAGTATTCAAAGGGTTAACAAGCTTTGGTGTTACACTAAAACAATTGATTTAATATTCACACATTTTGTCCCATGTTAGGCGCCCACAGAGCATCACAAAAACTATACGGTTTATTTTCTAAGCAGTGAGATTCAACCAGGATCTCTCAAACAGGCAGATATGAAAAAAAAAAAAAAAAACTATCCGATCCTATTTGACCAACATTTTGTAAGTCAGTTGTAAATACGTCACAATACACAGTTTAGAAAATAAACCCCTCAAAAGTATTTTGTGGTGGGCAATCTACATACATTTCATGAGTCGGTTTGGAGATTTAAACCCCAAGGCTAGAAATGTTACTTTTTCAGTATCTTGCTCAGGAGTGAATCATAGTACGGGCTAAACACGGTCTTGTTGTAATTAACGAGGCGTGCAAATTTCACCGCTATTTTTTCAATTTCTTGTTGAATTGTGCCCAGACCTCCTGGCGTCAAAGGAAGAGATTTCTGGTTACTGGCCGACAGGTAACTCAATAAAAAATTCTGGATCCTGGATTCTGTGGAACCAAAATATAAACGATATGTCATTAGTGGCTGCCCAGATATGGGGGGAGAAGGCTGATACTTTCTACCAAACGAGGACCAGAAAAACAGAGAGCATTAGTGTTAGACACAGAATAAAACAAACAGAAGATACATATCAACGCATTAGCCTTGTTATCACTACCTTTTACTTCCTGAGATATGAGCAGGGACCAACCAAATGTCAAGATACATCAGCAGTTGTCTCAATATTCTTTTGTTCTTTGCAAAAACCTATGGTCTTCCTAAGGTGAACTAGATGTAGACTATCTGTTCACTGTGCGTAGAGAGAATTATTGGCCACGGTTCAATGATAAGATCCACCACGGCGGAGATCATCATTTGGTGTTGATGTATCTTGTGCAGAGGGATCTTACCAGCATTTTGGATTTGGACTGCAATTTTGTGTGGTATCAGTCTGATAGAAACTGACAGATTCTCTCTGACGTAAAACTAGTGAACTAAAACTAGACCCGAGACCCACCTACACATGTTTTCTTGTACTCTGCTTTGATTTGTTTACAAAACTTGGAAACATCTACAGTTGCAATCAAAATTATTCAAGCCCTATTGAAAATCAGGTTTATTTACAAATGTACAGACTTTCAGCGGTTTGCAATGAACAACTAAAGCAAAAGCAATTCAAATAGCTCAACACAATAAATACTTCCAGAGGTTTCCCCAAATTCAACTGAAAATGTAACTTATAATGACTTCCCCAGTCTCAAAATTATATCACCCCCTGAATATAATCCCTCACAACAGCACAAATATGCAAAACAGGTGTTGTCTCAAGCACACGCTATGCAACTAATCAAGGGTTTCATTTGTTGCCCCAGGTGTTCTTGAGCTGGAACATTTGAAATACCTGAACTGGCTAGGGGTTTGTTGAGTGTCACGTTTAACTGCATGTTAGAAACATGACCAAGTTAAAAGAATGGTCCACAAAGTTAAGAGAAAAGATCATCGCCCTTCCCAAACAAGGAACAGGATAGCGAAAACACTGAATGTTCCAAGAGACATTGTCGGAAACATAGTTGGCACGTTCAAAGTTGAAGGGACTGTGGTTACACTACATAGACTGAGAAAAAAAAAAAAGAAGCTATCAATGACTGCAACCAAATTTCTGAGAAAGCAGGTTGAGAAAGACCCTTGAGTGACTGCAAGACTTGGTGGCAACAGCAACTGAGGTTTCAGTGAGCACAGTAAGGAGTGCACTAAACGCAGAAGATTTTCATGCCAGAACTCCAAGACATACACCACTACTGACCTAAAAGCATGAAAAAAGTCGACTCCAATATGCTTAACAATCATATAAATAAGCCACAGAAGTTCTGGCGTTCTGTTCTGTGGAGCTATGAAACAAAACTGTAACTTTTCAGCCCAATGGTATGTCTGGAGGAAGGACAATGAAGCATACACTGAAAAGAACACTATGCCTACAGTTAATTGTGGTGGTGGCTCATTGATGCTCTGGAGCTGCTTTGCATCTTCTGGCCTTGGAAGTGTGTGGAAGACCAGCTGGATTCATTGAAGTATCAGGAAATCCTAAGAAAAACCGTCATGCCGTCTGTGAGAAAGCTGAAGTTTGGGCATCATAGGACCTTTTAACAAGACAATGACCCCAAGCATACTTCCTTTGGAACCAAGCCTTGGTGGAATTTGAAGTCTTAAGAAATTCTATAGTGGCCATCACAGTCACCTGACTTGTACCCCATAGAAAATCTCTGGTGGGATTTGAAGACGGCGGCTGTAGCACACAAACCCAAGAATATTACTGAACTGGAGGCCATTGCTCATGAGAAGCTGTTGTCTGGTTATCCATTTCTCATTTACAGAAGGTCATAACAGAAAAAAGTGTGCTCTGCTAAGTACTTAAGATGCTCAATCCTCTCACATATTATATTTCAGTGTTTTAAACTAAATCATTCATGCTATTACCTATTAATTGGTAGATCTGATTAGAAGGTGATAATGCTGTCTGAATTTGCCCTTTGAAGGATTCCAAGTTATCAGATGAAAAAGGAGTAAAGCCATGTTGAATGAGCGTACTGTTCACCTCTGCGCATATCTTCTCACTAAGTGTAGCCACAGCTTCCTTGGTGTTGATGGATCTAACTCAAATAAAAGAGATGGGAGTTTTTTTTAAACAAATACATTTTTAAAGGGTCATTAATGCTTCATAACAAATACACATTACAGAAAAAGAATATATTGGTTTTTCATCTCACAATATTGAAAAATAAATATAACCCTAGCGGTCAGAACCAGAGTTTATCAACCTTTTCTAACTTATTACACCAGCTGAAACTTTTTCCAGTAATATCATTCCAATTTCTTTAAAGGGACACTGTAGGGACCCAGACCACTTCAGCTCACTGAAGTGGTCTGGGTGCTGTCCGTTTTGCACTTAGTGCTGCCGTCCATGGGATCGCGAGATCCTTGCAAGGACCTCGCGATCGCATGGCCCAGGGGGGTGGAAACGGATGGAGGGGGACTCCCTGTGCTGCCAGGTGAGTCCCCACACCACGACCGGGTAAGTAGAAAGGATGGCGGGGACGTGCTATGCCGCCCCCCCTGGCGTTTAGAGCCGGGTCCCTAAGGATGGCATAGCACGCCCGCTGTCCTTAAGGGGTTAAATATTGCAATTCTAGAGAAACTGCAATGTTTGAATGAGTGTTTCGCAACCCGGACTTGGTGGTGCCGGGAGGCATTGTTCTATTTTTCAGTTGATCACCCCCTGCTGTTGTTCCCTCTATTTTTACCTGCTTGTTTCACCAATATAGGATGAACTGGTTTTACCCACACAAGGTTTCATCCAGTGTATGGAGAAAGGGCTATATTCCCAATACTGTGGCTAGAAGGCTACTCCGAATTGAAATAAAACATGAGCTACAGCAACCCATGGCCATTCCAAAGAATACTACATGGCAAAAATATTACAGGTTGAGAAACTATTGTATGGAATACCTTTTCTAGAAATCTTCAAAGTTTTAAATTATTGTAAAAGTGGTAACCACAAATATTCACAATGCTTGAGATACATACATTGCTACATTAAGAAACACTTTATCAAATTAAACCTATAAGAATGTTCAAGTAAAGGCACCTGTGCTATTTTCCAACATCTGGAATCTTAATGGGCCACTAAAGGCACCAAAACAGCTTTAATTTGGTATATAGATTATGCCCCTGCAGGCTCACTCGCTCGTTTATCTGCCATTTAAAAGTTGAATGACTTTTGTTTCGGTTTATGCAGCGCTAGCTACACACCCCCTGGCTATGACTGACACAGCTTACATTAAATAAAATGGTTCAATTTCAATCAGATGTTAACTTGCATTAGAAGTTTTTATCTCCTGCTCTGTAAATTGAACTTAAATAACACACAGGAGGCTCCTGCGTGGTCTAGCAGGCTATCAACAGAGCAGGAGATAAGAAATTCTATATTAAACAGAATGTGCAATAAAGGAAGTTTAAACATTAGATGACTCTTTACAGGAAGTGTTTGGGAAGGCTGTGCAAATCACATGCAGAGAGGTATGACTAGGTCGGCCTAAACAAAAGCGGTTTAACTCAAGAATAGAGCAATGAGACAGCAGGAGCATGATCTATACACCATAACTATTCCATTAAGCTAAAGATGTTTTGGTGCCTGTAGTGTCCCTTAACGTATAACTTTAACCCCTTAAGGACCAAACTTCTGGAATAAAAGGGAATCATGACATGTCACACATGTCATGTTTCCTTAAGGGGTTAAACTGATCTGGTTTAAAAGCGGCAGCTTGGCTCTGATTTAGCATCCGTTTCCACTGGTAAGTGAATTACAGGAGGAAGAGAAAACTGCATTGCATTACATCATGGTCATTAGGATAACTTCCATTCAAGTCAACTGCAGAATCTGTGTCCGTACCACTGCTGACACACACAATATTTTTCACTGATTCTTTTGGGAAAAAAAAAAAAATCAGGGGCCAAGAATATGTCATGGGTACTCATCTTTGAAGCCTCTACAATATAACTTGCAAAGGACAGACTAGTGGACTAATGGAGACTGGATGTGCTTTCAGAGAGCTCCCTGCAATCCTGTGATTTTAATCCAGTTACCTATGCTTTTGGACTGAGGCTGGCTGAGAGACATTCACACTCTGTGTTGACTGACCGGTTGGGGGTGCTTCCAGCGGTCATTTCAAGCTGTCCTGATGGAATTTTTAGCCGCTAGGAGAGAGGCCTTGCGAGTGCTGTGGGAGGCAGATGTGGCCGATCTCCCGACCCGGGCACCACCTGAACCACTTTGGACCGGCGGGGGTGATCCCGATCCACACCCTGATGGCTCACCAAATCCTCCAGGGTCGGGCGGTAATGTCACAATCAGCAAAGCCATCACCAGCAGTACGTTTAAAATGGTGAATGCTGTGTGCCCTCTTCATTACCATGTCGCAATGTCCAGGGCTCTGTCCAAACTTTGAATTATATTTGAAGAGTTCTGGAGGAAGCGGAGACTCAGGCAACAAATGTCTGCTCCACAAATGCCACAAGCTCACTCACCTGAGAATATGTGCCGACAGCCCCAGAACCGGCCCGTGGTTTCAGCGCGCCGACAGAGGAAGGTCTGGAGGGGACGAGGAGGGGAAAGCAAGAGACAGCAAGGGAACTTCCCTACCGTCCGAATACAACACCAACGCCCACCTATGTTACCATGCTTGCTGAACTGCACCATGCTGAGTGCCTGTGCCCTGCCCATGGCAGGCATAGGCCGAGTAGTGTGCTGAATATTCTGCGTAATCTCTGCGTAATATTTAGCCAAGATGGCGTCTGGTGGAGATTTATTTTGACCGAGTACAAACTTGGCTTTTATTGTTGCTTATCTCCTTCCACTTTACTTGAGAGCATTGTTTGAATTTGTTTTTATGTTCCTCAACCTATGTTTTCTCATGTTCTGGACATTAGCTTAGCTTTTAGTTGTGGAGTTGGCCGGGGTGTTACACGGGGTGTTAGTTAACTCCTCTACAACTATCTCCTATTTAGTTTTAAACATGCATGATGAGACTTTTTTTACTATATTGATCATAAAAGCATGTGCGGTCAGGTACTAAGCCAGTTCAATTTCAAAATGTGATGCTTTGAGCCTGACCATTATTCCTACTTTAACTAAAATTGTGATGGCAATCTGTGAGCCAGGCCGATGTTTCCCTTTGTTTTTACTAAGCTTATGATATAATCCTGTTTATTCATATATATATATATAAAAAAAGAAAAAGTGCAATGTTTTTGATGCACTACGACTGTTACCATGTGAGTACAAATCTGTTTGCACCAGCTGTTGTGGCAGTGCAAATCTACTTGTTCAATATCTGCACGACCAAAATGAAGAATTTAAAAAAAAAACTGATAAACTCAGAGTCAGGAACAAAACCAAGGTCAATACCAGAATGCAATACTTCTGTGAACGCACTAAAAGGTACCGGAAACAGAAATCACAATGGGGCACAGTATATAGGGCCAGTTAAGTTTAACTACTATAGGGTTTCATTTGATTGGTCCACGTCATGCCTGAGACCCTAAAATACGTGTGAAGGGGGCTGCCAGAATGACGTGGGCCAATGGGAGCCGACAGTGAGAACGTGCTCATGACGCGAGCAGCATTCTCAATACTGTATGGACCGTGCACCCGATCATACAGTACTTACCCAGGTACAAGGACTGGGTAAGTACCATTACACTCCCAAACCTTTAAATTGGAGACATCAGAAAAGCATAATTTTTTATTCTAGTTAAAGAATGAATAGAAACTTGGGCAGGGCGCAAAATATCTTGTTGCTTTCCTTTATTATATTTTCATACAGTTGCAGCATGGAAACATTTGTGTTGAGTTTACTTACGGTGCGTCCACTCCCTCTAGTAAGACTCTGATGATTGACTTCATTCGCTCTATAAACCCAGGAAGCCCAAACAAAGCAGGACCTGCAGAGTTATGAATTATCAATAGCAAGGTTGCTTGGCGGGTTAGCTGAACCAGCTCCTGCTGCATTTCCTGGAAACGACTTTGGTCCATTAACAAAGTCTGCAAAAACACAACAAAAACCAACTTAGGATCAATAATGATTAAAAGAAAACCTTTTTGCATGGGGTCACCCATTCAAGTTACTGGCCTTCAGGAACGGCCGTACCAACGTTCTTAATCCCACCACAGACATGGTGAGATTTTATCAGTCTCTTGGCCTGGAGATGCCAGAGAGGATAGCATCCCTATTTCTACATTAGGATCCCTAGGTCTCATTGCCCAGGGAATGGTACGAGGTAGGAGCCCCTTGACTGATGAAAAACGTCTCTACCGTTTGTTCTCACCCTTGAAGAGTCTCCAAGCAATTTTATGGGGGCAGTGCTTTGTACCGAGAGGGCTTTTAGGGCCTACCGTTGTTTTGTTTTTTTCCATTGGAAGTGAAGTTCCAGCAATGTGTTATATATACACTTACTACTCTTGTTTTGTTGTGACTCTATAGGGTCTTACCAAATGGATATATGTTTGTGCCCAGAAGGAGAGTTACACATCTATTTTTTGTTGGGATTTTGCATCAGGTCTCTTGTTCATCTAATGAAGAGTTTCTGATCAGCAGATTTTCACAATATACATTGTATCCTGCTATAGGAACATGGGTGATATTGACTGTTTAATGTTCTCTCCTAACTAATGATTTCCCATTTCCACTGTTTAATGTTAGTGGCCTGATATTGGTTTATTACAGGGGAAGAGGTGTATTGGTCTGCCTTTGTCATCCCCCTTTCTGCCCTGTGGAGCAATAGGGTTGGGAAGGGGATTACGGCTGAGCTACGTTGGGTTACGGTATGGTGCCTTGAGATGGGAGAATAATTTTACTACATTCTGAGCTTTCGATTAGACCTTTATACCTTTCATATTGTACAACATCAGAAGGAAATTTCACAAATACAGCCGAGAGAGAGAGAGAAGTAATGAACGAATACAAAAGGAAAAAACCAAAAACAACTATTCTTACTTAATATTTTTGTTGCTTTATTATACTCTTTCCATTATTTTTACTCATCCTATGGCGCACATGTCATATTTACAATGCTATTCGACTGTTGCATTCTGTTCATTAGTATACTGCACGGTTTATATGCTACCATCTTACTCGGCTGTCGGTTAGATGAAGGGCTATCTCCTTGGACCTTCCATGGATCTTTACTAGGGGGCTTTAGATGGGTCTCACCCAGCTGGGGGTATAGGCGCATTCCACGGAGGAACCTTGGGGATTAATACTAGTGAGCCAGGCTGCCTTCCTAATTCTTCAGACATCTATCCCTCCCCTGAGTTCTCCAAGCTTAGGTACCCTCTTTTCCTAAGCTGCAATTTTGTCAGATTCATCATACAAACCTATGGCCATTTAAGACCTAGGTGGGATTGACGTCCCTAAGCTTTTCTGGCATAAAATAAGTCCAGGATTTAGTTCCCCTTGGTGAACTCAGTCATCCAATAATAGACCCATTTCATTAATAAATGTAGATACCAAGATTTTAGCCAAGATTCTTGCTGAAGGCTTCTCCTTAGTGGTTCTAAGATTGATGCATCCTGATCAAGTGAGATTTATGCCATGTAGACAACTATACAAAAACACACACAGAGTAGTTGAACTGGCATGGTATGCTGAGATCGGAAAAATTCCTTCTCTGCTCCGGTCTCTGGATGCAGAGAAGGCATTTGATAGGGTGGCATGGCCAGATCTGTTTGATCTCCTCAAACACAAGGGCTTCCCAAACCCTGGATAAAAAACAAACAAACAAAAAAAAAAACAGTCGGAGCTTTGTACTCTAATCAGGCACAGATTCAACTCCTGGGATCGGATACAGCTCCCTTCAGAATATATAATGGCACTAGACAGGGTTGTCCCCAATCCTGTTCGGCCTTTCAGTCACTGAATACCGCCACAAGTGCTCTCTCCCGTGCTACCTACATGTAACGGTGAGTCGCAGAGTACCATTGGCCGCCTGGAAGTCCGTGCCGGCCAATAGGAGAAGGGTTGCCATTTAAACTGGTTTTGCGCCCTTTCTCCTGATTGGCCAGCAAAACATCCCCCCTTCCATGAGCACCGATTGGTGCAAATAGTTTTGCGTGGTTTAGGCATGAAGTTTGAATCTACAGGCCTAAACCAAGTAATTCTCTGTAACTGTTTTTGGGCATGTACAGAGCCTCAAGCCCAGACTTTATATGACGATTTCTTGGGTTCTGTACATCCAATTGCTCCGCTATTTGCAGGGATCATAGCTGGGACCAGGAGCTATTCGTGGAAGAGTTACTGTATGGTGTGTATTTTGTTTTTTGTGTGTTTGGCTAATTATCTCCCAGACACAGCAACGCCAGGGTGGGCTTATGATTTTTACTGCTGTCAATGGAGAACCCCTGGGGGGGTCTGTGCATAACTACTGTGTATCTTGCCTGCAATAAACAGTTCTATTTCACCCTTCACTAAGTCTTGACTAGTGTTTGGGTGATACCATGATTGCCCTCCTGCAAGCGACTATAATCACAGGCGAGCAGCTCTAATCACTCTAGGGCTGGGCACAACTGGGAAGGGGCAACCACAGGCGGTTGTAACCCATCCTCGAGAGGGTATACCGCCATATCTGGTGGCAGCGGTGGGATCCTTCTCTCCTCAGCAGCAGTGAACCAGTCTCGCTTCCCAGTGGAAGTGGGAGGTACAGGGAGTAGAGAAAGTCGGCCAGACCCCAGGACTGTAGGGGATAGCCGAGGACGAGTGCCGTTGTGTGCATGGCACTCACAGACTATGTGTCCACTTCAGAAAGTTGTCATGGGCCCGGTGGTCCTGGGGGGCCCGGACTGCTCTGGGAGTCCTGGGCCCCACGTTCCATTTGTGCACAGATAGATAGCGATTATCGCTATCTATATGTTCACCTGCGGGCCCCGGCTACCTGTAGAATGTAGACTGGGACCAGCCAGCACATCTTAACTCTCCAGCTGCTCCTGCCTGTAAGTCTCACGAGCTCCGCGGCCGGCAGAGCGTTGCCACGGGTTACCATGGCAACGCTCCGCGCGGCAAACCGGCACAGTTTGCGAGAGTTACAGGCAGGAGGTGATGGAAAGTTAAGATGTGCTGGCTGGTCCCCGTCTACATTCTAAAGTGGCTGGCACCCTCCACCAGACCACCAGGGATGCGATCTCCCCGCTCACTGGTCAGGTAAGAAGCAAGGAGGGGGAAATAAAATACCACCAAAAAGGCTCCCCTCCCACCCCCTACCCCCTCAATGCAGCCCCCTATTTTACATACAGCCCCCACATTTACACACACTAAAACCACAACACACACTGCATCCACACACACTGCATACACACACTAAAACCACAACACAAACACACACTGCATCCACCATACACACACTAAAACCACAACACAAACACACACTGCATCCACCATACACACACTAAAACCACAACACAAACACACACTGCATCCACCATACACACACTAAAACCACAACACAAACACACACTTTATCTAAAACACACAAAACTACACACAAAAATACAAATGTGCAATCTGTATTCATTTTACACACCACACAGGCCATCCTTGTGGGTGGACTCAGAATGGGCCCTCGGGGGGGCCCACACTTTGAACTGTGTCAGGGGCCCCAAAATTTATTTCTCACGATCAGCTTGAACCCAGGTTTGTGAATATAATTAACCAGATGCAGAATCAGCTTAATCCAAGTTAATGAACATCAAGCATGGATGCAGGATTAGAACAGCAGTCGATGTATGTAGCATTGTACCATATTACACTCTGTTATGTTATCGAAACACCTGTTAGGTAAGGCAGTTCGTAACTATTTCATTTGTCAGTCCCTTATCGCCACCATCAATTACACACATGCACATAAAACAAGCAGTGATTCATTTTGCAATTTAAACATCCTTACCTCTGGGAATGGCTTTTGCAGGTGGTTCCATGCAAGCAGTTTCATGTAGGCATGATTCAGAACCGAGACTAGAGATATTGATCCAGTTGTCGCTTCGGCAGCAATATTGGTAGTCTCCACTGCGTGCAAAGCCATCAGGTCATCAGCTGCTTCTTGTAGCCACTGACTAACAAATTCCAGAGAACCTACAGCAGGAGAGAACATTTCTTTTTATCAGCAAAAAATTACACAAGAAATAAATCACATAGTTACATAGCTGAAAAGAGACATGCGTCCATCAGGTTCAGCCTTCCTCATGTCTGCTTTTGCCGTTGATCCAACAGAAGGCAAAAAAAAAAAGTTTGAAGCATTTACAATTTTGCAACAAACTGGGGGTAAATTCCATCTTGGCCCCAGAATGGCAGTCAGATCTCTCCTTGGATCAAGAAGCTATTACCCTACAGTTTAAAAATTATATCCCTGAATATCATGTTTTTGCAATTATGCATCCATTTGCTGTTTAAACATCTATACAGATAAAACCAACTCTTCAGGCAGAGAATTCCATATCTGTATTGTTCTTACTGAAAAAACAACGTATCCTTTGCCTTAGACTAAATGTCCTTTCTTCCAGTCTAAATGCATGACCATGTGTCCTATGTAAAGTCCTGTTTATGAACAGATTTCCACACAACAGTTTGTATTGGCCCCGAATATAATTTGCATAATTCCATCATATTCCCTCTGAGGCTGTTTTTCTAAACTAAAGAGATTTAGATAAATTCATGTTATATTTGAACTATTGATAAAATACTTTTTTTATAGCTCATGAGAATTGTAGTTCAACTAAAAAGAAATGCACGCACTCTCTATAGATCAGTGATTTAATAAAGCTTAGAAAATAATCAGTTGTGTGTCATGTTCCTTTAATAAGAAAATATTTAAAGTGATCATCCATTAAGCTTGTCCTTTGTGGCAAGAATCACTTGTTTGCATGTTGGTGTAATATGTGAAAACAATATGTTGAACTTAAAGGGAGACTCCAGACCCCTAAAGCACTTTAGCTTGCTGAAACACTATGTGTGAAGAGTGTCATATTTTTTTCATTTTCTGGAAAAGTGCAGGTTTCAATAGAAATGGACACTTTTATAAATTATATTGGCTACACCCCTCTGGCTTTTCAAGCAGACAACAGGAAACGTTACTTCCTGGTTTGGTTAGCTTATTTGCACTAAACTGAAGAGGCAGCAATTGCCCAGGCTTCTCATTGAGCTGCATTGGGAAGTCTGTGATTGGACAGCCACAGAAAGTCTGGGAGGGGTTAGAAGGGGAGGGCTTGCAAAGGCTGCAGACAAGAAATCCACAATTTGTTCCTTTCATAAAATAAGAGTTTTCATATCAATTACAGAATCAATGCCTCACTGTTTACTTACAATCTGGCCCTTGTTGAATCATTTTGCAGCATTAATATTGGTAATGGCTTACATATATTAATACATACTTTCCATTTAACAAATCATGAAAACAATCACTAAAATAAAATAAAAGATGTAATATATATATATATATATATATATATATATATATATATATATATATATATATATATTTCTCAAATATAGAAATTGTATTTTTACTTGTATTTTTATCAAAGAATTCCTGGAACTTTTTCTGCTCATAGTCCACGGATTGTTGCATCAAATGTGGCCGAATACTGCTTATGGCAAAGTTTGCCATGTCGAGTTTCATCAGGTCCAAAACTGAAAATATTGCCCTAAACAACAGAAAAAGCCATCATTCATTAACTCATCATGTCCGTAAGGATTAAAACAATATGTATGACTTACATCAAGCAAATTAATCTTATGCCACGTTTCATTGAAAGGCAGGTCTAGGCTGTATAAAAATCCAAGATTACCAATGTTTGAAATCTAACACAAATTACAAAACATTTACATTTCCAATTAATGCAATACAAATACATTTAGGCATTCAAGACTAGAGAAATATGGAGTTAATCGATGGACTAATATAAAGAGATGCTATAGTCGCAAAATTGTGTCGCAGAGTATAATAAACCAAAGAAATAATTGTCACATCCAAGAGTGACATATTATTACAGGAGTAGCTAATTAAATTGTAATAGGCCTGGTAATTCAATACATATCGTTATCACAAAAGCCTGAGAAAGCCTCAAAGAGCTCCCTCTGGTGGTCATTTATGGTTATAACCATAAGATAAATTGGCTTTTCAATCAATCATTTTCCTAGTGTTACTAAGTATTAAGTAAGGAAGTTTGGAACATGTATTCTAGAGGGGTGATGAAATAATAACTGGAATTCTACAATTCATGAGGCAAATTTTTTCTCCTATAACAAGATTTTTAAACTACCGGTGTTCTCTCCCACTTTAACCACTCATATTGTTCCATTTTTGTCTTTCTATCGAACATTCTCTTTGACATATATTAAAGTTATTTTGTTACAGTTTATGATTTCATTATATTTAAATAGAAAGAGCCTAGCACTCCTCAACCTTAGTGGACAGGTACGGTCCGTGGTAATGGAGA
Organism: Pelobates cultripes; assembly: GCA_933207985.1. NCBI lineage: Eukaryota > Metazoa > Chordata > Amphibia > Anura > Pelobatidae > Pelobates > Pelobates cultripes. The sequence continues at coordinate 111,764,543 of OW240923.1, forward strand.
AATCCAGTAATATACACATTTTTATATTAGAGAAAAAAGGCCACGATTTATCAGGGATGTTTGTTTTTGTAATAATTTGATATTTTTTATATATTGATATTTTTTATATATATATTTTTTATATTTTACTACGTTGACCAAAGCTTATCCAACTATTACAATCATGGCCAAAGTATTAAAAAAAAATAAATAAACATACCTTACAGAAATTACATGCCAAAAGTATTAGATCCCTTGTGAAATTATTTTATTATTTTAGACGACAACGGTTAATACCTGAACAAAGGGATGGCATCTTTGATGTCTTTAAGTTTCCTGACCTCCTCATCCCGAGCTGGAGCACATAATGTACCCATCATCCCGATGGTAAATTCAGCTAACCTAGGGATGTTTAAAGCTCCATTCTCCGCTTCTTGCTTAATTAATTCCAAATCTAGAACCTCGTTTATTTGATTTCTCAGACGAGTGTGACCAGGCAACAGGAAGGAAAGCAGACTCTAAAGGCAACAAATCATAAATAAAATTTATGAGTAAAACTGCAAGTTCATAATGTCCCTAATTACTCAAATAAAACTACATCATTTCCAAATGTCCCTATTATTGAAGGACAGTCCCTATTTTGGACTCTTATACATCTGTCTCTCTTTTCTAGGAGCTGCAAATTAATAGTGTACAAATATATAACAGAATTACATGGCAATAAAATACACAGTAATAAGTGTTTCAACTACAACAGATGTGTTTAGAAATGTAGAGATTATTGGCACTAGGCAGGTGTGTCAGGATGTACTAAGACCCAACACGCAGCACTTAAGTTAACAGGCAAACTAAACAAACTTTTAATAATATCAAAGCGTACTACCGGTCCTTAGAGTGGCCGGACTTAACGTTATGTAGAATAGTATAAGGCAAGCTGAGGTCTTGGACACAGAATTAGACAAAGTGCAATAAGACAAGCCAGAGATCAAGGGATACAGAGAGAAGAAAAGTCGTACACAAGCCAAGTCAGAAAATCCGATGATACAAACAAATGCACTCTCTAATAATATGATGGAAACAAATTGTTTCATATTGTTAAGAACTGGATTTGTTGTTTCTCTTGAGATAAGACTAATTAATGCTGCAAAATAATTGATCCCGGCTTATTGGAAAAGAAAGATAACTCCACCACTGAAAGAATGGCTTCCGAGTTAATAATATCAGACGGAATGAACAATTAGCTTCTAGGGAAAATAGAGTAGGAGACCATATTAAGAGATGGTAACCTTGGGAGAGATTCCTTACTGGTTCCGATTCCTCGGATCAAGAGAGTTATAAGGCAGATTTGGGCAGGTGAAATACCTACTTTTTTGTGTATCATATTCCTCTTTTTTTTCCACATACCCTGGAGGGAAGGTACATAGCATTCAGATATGGGTTGGGGTGACCAAGGTGGGATGGGAGGGGAGAGACTGGGCCTTTTTGTTTTTATTTTATGAAAGATCTTTCTGTATATTTGTGAAAACTTAAGATTGTTCATGGTGATCCAAGTTAGGTAGTAAGTAGAAGACTAGAACTAATTTTGGGCTTCTCCCTTTCTTTCCTTCCATTTCTTTTTTAATGGACAGATTAGAGAAGGATGGGGACACAGAGAGGGTCAGATAGGGTAAGGAGGTAGGGCTTTGATACGGAGAGGAGTAGGGAATCTTTTTATCACAGAGATAAAGGCAGGATTAGGGTAAGGAGAGCTTTTAGGTAAGGTGAGGAATAGGCTCAGAGTTAGTTAGGGCCACATAGAGGTTGTTCTTATAAATCCGTAATACATTAATTAAACAAGATATCCAGCGGGAGCAACTATGGTTACAAATGTTAACAAGAAGTGTAACATAATATTTGAGATTAAGAATGAGAACTCAAGAATATTTGCCAATATTGTAACAATGTAGCAACATTAAATACTGTGTATGTAAAATGATTTAAAATGCATGTTTACTGATATGTGAAAATTGAGGGAAATCAACCGCTATATAAGCGGCAACTGTCAGACAGTCCGTACCCATTGAGTTTTGACGGAGAAACGCGTTTGCGAGGACTGATCGCCGATTACTGAACATCTAAGCTGCTGATCCGGGACGCCGTGAGCAATACAAGGTCTGCACCTAATATGCACTTTGTATATCAGCTTATAGATACATTTTAATGAAGTCTGGTTAGTATTATTTTATTTGAACATTTTTTATCTGAGCTTTTATATACTGATTTTAGCTGAGAGCGAAGACTCTAATAAAGCAAGTTTTATTTTTAACTAATCTGGATTGCTTCTCATGTATTGTATTAATACAGAGAGTCACTAATTCATTTTTCTCTGTATCTTTTCCACATATTCACCTTTATCGTGGAGTGCTACTATCCAAGAAAATACCTGGGACAAAGAAGACTTGCACAGACTAATATTGGACTTTATTATTTAGTCTGTTGCATTCATTATATAAGATCTGCTATTGACTTTTGTTCTAATTGTCATTTATGGTATAATACTGTTTGACTATCCAGGAGAGATAGGCTCATTTATATTACTGCAGTAACAGAGACTGCAGTTAGAGTTTAAGGGTATAACCTGTTTATTATTGTGTGTTATATATTTTAATAGGTTGTTAGGTCTCCTATTTTATAAACCTTTTTCTTAATCCGATAAATCTACTCAGCGCTCCACTTTATAAGCATTTTTGTTCTTATAAATAATTAGATCCCCCTAGTTTTTCCTGCTTCCTATGGATTCTCTATACACCATTTAGATATCTGCCCACCCCCCTTTTTTCTTTGTTATTTATTAAGCGTTATAAAATTGAAAAGAAGTGTCTGCTACAAAACGTAAAATTGTTTAATATCACCACAATTGCTATGTTAATGTAATTTCTACTTAGAAATTATTTTCTTTAAAAAAAAATAAAATAAAAAGACAAACAAGAACAGTGCACAGTACAAAACCAAAAAAAGGGATTTTATACCTCCAATAGGACAGCCGTTGGTCCTTTCGCCACATGTGATGCTAGAACATGCACACGCATTGCCAGCATGACAACACAGACATGTTCACATCATTAACTATATCAGAGGAGGTGGAGCTTTTATAAGGCTTTGAAACATATCTTTATTTTGTCCTTTTGACTATTATAAAATCATATTTGAGCGCTCACCCTGTGCTGTGAAGCCTATGGCTCTATACCTCGAGATATACACTGGGGGCTATCGGACCTCCTACACAGCTCTGGTGTAACAATGCGTTTGAGTGTAGCATCCCACTACCTGGTTGATATGTGAGTTATAGATAATGGCGTTCCTTAATGGAGGTGTGTGGCGAAACCAACCTCGCCACTGTGAACTGGAGAAGCCTGGTTGCTCGCCTGCTCCCTTTGGACTATGGCCCTGCAGGTTAAACCGTTTATTTCCCCTGCAGAAAGGCTTATTTGTGTGATCTGAGTGCCATTCATCTAATAATGTGCACTCAGATCCCAGCTATCTGGGGATATGTGAAATGTCTGTGTGTTATGTGTAAATGTGACTTTATGTATTTTAAAGTGTTTTGTGTCTTTTTGCAACCATGTGCTTAATGGAGTCTTGTGTCTGTCCTGGGAGATAATTGAATTACTCTCCAGGATAGAAGACTCTGAAACTGGTTTGGGCCAGAAAGCCATGCTTCATTTAGTCACAAAGGACTTTCCCTTAACTTTTGAACCCCTGGTCTGATTCGTGCCATTTTTTAATATGTTGTTCCCCTGAATGGATTGATTATGAAAATGTATGTTTTATGTTTGTGACATGTATATTTTAGAAGTTATAAATATTGTGTAAAAACTGTATTCCTCTGCCGGTGATAATGAGATTACCCATTGTGTTCAGTAATCATATCACCTGCAGAGGGGAGGATTTTGTGTGGGAGTGTCTGGGTGTATTGTACGGATTGATTGGTTGTTTTGTAACGCCCTGTGGGCTGTACTATGTTTGTGGATTGGGAATAAAAGAGACTGTATGTGACAGTACAGGGAGTTCCTGTTTTAACCCTCAAAGTGAAGTGTCGTCTCATTATTGGGGGAAGGATTTATTGTATGCTGTTCCAGTTTGACTGCTAGGAGAGTAAACCTATTCGTATGGTTCCTATTCAACTGTCTACAGCATTCATATGCTTGAGAGGATTCATATGCTTCTCCGGTTCGGTGGTTGTGGTGTCTGCTGCAGTGCTTGGAGTCCTCAGGAAGCGCTAGGAGCATCCTTTAACGGAGGTACCCAGTCGGGGTGCCAGGTGATCCGTTACATTGGTGGCAAGCGGTGGGATGGCATCCTAGTGCGAGGTAAAGCAGCTCAGAGACACAGTTCGTTTGGAGTTACAATTTGAGGGCAACGCCAGTACCCGTACAGCGCCCCTATCTACGAAGGAACTCAGAAAATGGAGGAGAAGTTGCAAGATAGATTGTACGGTTACGTATCCCTGAGGTCAGGAGCAGTGTCAGAGGAAGACATGTTGAGATACAGAGAGAGTGCCAGAGCTGAGTTGTGGGACGAAGCCCTAGAGGAAGTACAGTATTCGCGAGGGGATCGGCGCCACAGCAGAAGGCAGCGAATCCTGGCTCGAATGGCAGAGCGGATGCACCTCCTGAAGAAAAAGACCGAAGAAGCGTGGGTGATTAGACTCGAGATTTTAGTATATGCAGAACTGGCGCTCGACGACGCATACCAGGCGATACAGTGGTACGCAGCTCAGTGTGTCCCCGAGTTGGCAGAGTATGAGTTCCCAGAAGGCGGAGGTTACGCTGGCCCTGGCCTATTTTGGGACAATATTGACGATGAGGACTTTGGGAAAGCTACTGACTCTCGTTTTTGGGACCTGTGTTACGACCGAGAAGACATGCTGGGGCTCCCTAGTGCTATTGACCTCGAGGCAGACATACAGTATTTGGTCACCAATGAATGGAACCTGGAGTGGGATTACCTGCGACTCATCAATGAGGCCCGGGAAGAGACAGCCGGTCCTTTTTCCCAACAGCAACCAGCGGTACCCGAGGTAGCGGACCTCCTAGACTGGTCCTGCGAGGGTCCCCAGCGGCAGTGTGTGTCCCAGGGAGCAGAAGGTGCCGTCCTTCCTCCCCAGCGGCAGTGTGAGCTACAGGGAGCTGAAGGTGTCGTCCTTCCTCCCCAGCGGCAGTGTGTGTCCCAGGGAGTTGAAGGTGCCGTCCTTCCTCCCCAGCGCCAGTGTGTATCCCAGGGAGCTGAAGGTGTCGTCCTTCCTCCCC
>OW240923.1:111769909-111808824 GCA_933207985.1 Pelobates cultripes
GGTAACAATGCACACATAGGCAGCCTGGTATACAGAATATACTGCTCTGGGGGTAACAATGCACACATAGCCAGTCTGGTATACAGCATATACTGCTCTAGGGGTAACAATGCACACATAGACAGCCTGGTATACAGAATATACTGCTCTGGGTAACAATGCACACATAGCCAGCCTGGTATACAGAATACACTGCTCTAGGGGTAACAATTCACACATAGCCAGCCTGCTATACAGAATATACTGCTCTGGGTAACAATGCACACATAGCCAGCCTGGTATACAGAATATACTGCTCTGGGGGTACAATGCACATAGCCAAGCCTGGTATACAAGAATATACTGCTCTGGGTAACAATGCACATAGCCTGCTATGTGGGAATATACTGCTCTGGGTAACAATACACATAAGACAGCCTGGTATACAGAATATACTGCTCTGGGGTAACAATGCACACATAGCCAGCCTGGTATACAGAATATACTGCTCTGGGGTAACAATGCACACATAGCCAGCCTGGTATACAGAATATACTGCTCTGGGGTAACAATGCACACATAGCCAGCCTGGTATACAGAATATACTGCTCTGGGTAACAATGCACACATAGCCTGCTATACAGAATATACTGCTCTGGGTAACAATGCACACATAGACAGCCTGGTATACAGAATATACTGCTCTGGGGTAACAATGCACACATAGCCAGCCTGGTATACAGAATATACTGCTCTGGGGTAACAATGCACACATAGCCAGCCTGGTATACAGAATATACTGCTCTGGGGTAACAATGCACACATAGCCAGCCTTCTATACAGAATATACTGCTCTGGGTAACAATGCACACATAGCCAGCCTGGTATACAGAATATACTGCTCTGGGGTAACAATGCACACATAGACAGTCTGGTATACAGAATATACTGCTCTGGGGTAACAATGCACACATAGCCAGCCTGGTATACAGAATATACTGCTCTGGGTAACAATGCACACATAGCCTGCTATACAGAATATACTGCTCTGGGTAACAATGCACACATAGACAGCCTGGTATACAGAATATACTGCTCTGGGGTAACAATGCACACATAGCCAGCCTGGTATACAGAATATACTGCTCTGGGTAACAATGCACACATAGCCAGCCTGCTATACAGAATATACTGCTCTGGGGTAACAATGCACACATAGCCAGCCTGGTATACAGAATATACTGCTCTGGGTAACAATGCACACATAGCCTGCTATACAGAATATACTACTCTGGGTAACAATGCACACATAGCCTGCTATACAGAATATACTACTCTGGGTAACAATGCACACATAGACAGCCTGGTATACAGAATATACTGCTCTGGGGTAACAGTTGTATTACTGTCTTCCTGTATTGGTAATATCAATGTTTTACATTTTTGTGTCTAGTGACAGCATGTCTTATTTCTCTCTTAAATTATAAAAAATAAATAAAATAAAAACTTGCAGGGACATTGTCTTTGCACCATAACCACTTCAGATAGGATGACTTGGTTGTGGTGGTTATGGTTTGTATGAATCCTTCAAAATTCTGATAGTTAATACTGATTATTATATAAAGTATTACTCTATGGTACAGAATAGCCTGTAATCCAAGGCAGCTGTCTCATATTTCATTCTAATTTTTTTGTTTAACTCCCATACTGAATGATTCCAGTAAAAACAAGATTCATCAATGTGAACCAACCCCTTCTCTGCCAAGAGGAGGGTGTGAACGCCCTGCAGAGAGAGACACCCCACCCCCCTTAAACATGACCAATAGAAATGGATCCCTGATTCATCACAGCCTCTACTGACTGCTTGCAAAATAAATAAATATATAAATCAATCAATCTGCAGCTTTCCACTGAACTACATTTCCCGGCATGCCTCGTTTGCACTTCCGTAAATACAGCCCTGGCTGTTCCTTGAATGATTTGCAACATTCTATACAGAATATACCGCTCTGGGGTAACAATGCACACATAGCCAGCCTGGTATACAGAATATACTGCTCTGGGGTAACAATGCACACATAGCCAGCCTGGTATACAGAATATACTGCTCTGGGGTAACAATGCACACATAGCCAGCCTGCTATACAGAATATACTGCTCTGGGTAACAATGCACACATAGCCAGCCTAGTATACAGAATATACTGCTCTGGGTAACAATGCACACATAGCCAGCCTGCTATACAGAATATACTGCTCTGGGTAACAATGCACACATAGCCAGCCTGGTATACAGAAAATACTGCTCTGGGGTAACAATGCACACATAGCCAGCCTGGTATACAGAATATACTGCTCTGGGGTAACAATGCACACATAGCCAGCCTGGTATACAGAATATACTGCTCTGGGGTAACAATGCACACATAGCCAGCCTGGTATACAGAATATACTGCTCTGGGGTAACAATGCACACATAGCCAGCCTGGTATACAGAATATACTGCTCTGGGGTAACAATGCACACATAGCCAGCCTGGTATACAGAATATACTGCTCTGGGTAACAATGCACACATAGCCTGCTATACAGAATATACTGCTCTGGGTAACAATGCACACATAGACAGCCTGGTATACAGAATATACTGCTCTGGGGTAACAATGCACACATAGCCAGCCTGGTATACAGAATATACTGCTCTGGGGTAACAATGCACACATAGCCAGCCTTCTATACAGAATATACTGCTCTGGGTAACAATGCACACATAGCCAGCCTGCTATACAGAATATACTGCTCTGGGGTAACAATGCACACATAGCCAGCCTGGTATACAGAATATACTGCTCTGGGTAACAATGCACACATAGCCTGCTATACAGAATATACTACTCTGGGTAACAATGCACACATAGACAGCCTGGTATACAGAATATACTGCTCTGGGGTAACAGTTGTATTACTGTCTTCCTGTATTGGTAATGTCAATGTTTTACATTTTTGTGTCTAGTGACAGCATGTCTTATTTCTCTCTTAAATTATAAAAAATAAATAAAATAAAAACTTGCAGGGACATTGTCTTTGCACCATAACCACTTCAGATAGGATGACTTGGTTGTGGTGGTTATGGTTTGTATGAATCCTTCCAAATTCTGATTGTTAATACTGATTATTATATAAAGTATTACTCTATGGTACAGAATAGCCTGTAATCCAAGGCAGCTACCTAATATTTCATTCTAATTTTTTTGTTTAACTCCCATACTGAATGATTCCAGTAAAAACAAGATTCATCAATGTGAACCAACCCCTTCTCTGCCAAGAGGAGGGTGTGAACGCCCTGCAGAGAGAGACACCCCACCCCCCTTAAACATGACCAATAGAAATGGATCCCTGATTCATCACAGCCTCTACTGACTGCTTGCAAAATAAATAAATATATAAATCAATCAATCTGCAGCTTTCCACTGAACTACATTTCCCGGCATGCCTCGTTTGCACTTCCGTAAATACAGCCCTGGCTGTTCCTTGAATGATTTGCAACATTCTATACAGAATATACCGCTCTGGGGTAACAATGCACACATAGCCAGCCTGGTATACAGAATATACTGCTCTGGGGTAACAATGCACACATAGCCAGCCTGGTATACAGAATATACTGCTCTGGGGTAACAATGCACACATTGCCAGCCTGCTATACAGAATATACTGCTCTGGGGTTACAGTGCACACGTAGCCAGCCTGGTATACATAATATACTGCTCTGGGTAACAATGCACACATAGCCAGCCTGGTATACAGAATATACTGCTCTGGGGTAACAATGCACACATAGCCAGCCTGGTATACAGAATATACTGCTCTGGGTAACAATGCACACATAGCCAGCCTGCTATACAGAATATACTGCTCTGGGAAACCTTCCAATCAGCTGTTCCATCCTAACCTGCCCTCCATTGGTGAGTAGCTGTGTTGATTGTTGATGTTTTCCTGGTAACATTGTTTCACTGAGAGGTGAATGAATGTAAGCACCATGTGAACGTGTTGGAATCAGCCCCACTATTCTAATGCTGTTATTACTATTGCTTTTATTGATTGATGTGCTAGAATGTGCTTCTACTTCCTGTAAATATACTTTAGGAATCCAGCCCCCAATTTCAATCTGACTTTCATTTCATCTGTCTTTTCCCTAATGGTTTATTTACTAAGCAGTAAGTTCAAGAATTTAGCCTAAAAATGTTTTCTGAATTGTCTGTTTTTGATGAATTTTTGGCAGCTTTCTGAATAAACCCTTTTTATTGTATTCTCTCTGTTTATATCCATATATGTAAATACCTTTTGTGCAATGTCTCTGTTGAACTGGCTACTGTGGGATATCCAGTATGAAACACAGTTATCCTGATTTACTGCTGTCCATTCTTTATAAATTCACTAAACGAAAATATTATGTAAAAGAACAGCTTATTGCGAACTTGGGCCTCGGTTTAATATTGTTGGATAAACTTTTAAAATGATGTCATTATGAAAATTTATATTTTAATTGTGTAATATTTTCATAGTTTTTGATATACTGATTTATGTTTTTTTGACATTTTAATAGTTTAGTTTGAAAAATTAATTTATTTTAAAAGTTTATGTAAAAATATGAAATCATTTGGAAAGCTTATTAAATATTAAATTGAGGCCTTGGTTGCTATTCCATTTTATATTTATAATGATGTAAGTACTTCCCTGAAAACATACAAATCTCTTCCCTTCTAGCCCACTGTTTACTTGTGCTAACTTTCATTTTACATAACCAAAGAATGGAAAAAAGTCTCTCACATGTATCGAATGCCCATTTGCTCCATCTTTGGCCTTCATCTGACAGAGAAACAAAGTTTGTCTGACAAGGCTCAATTCTGTCCCTCTGTATATCTGCAGAGGTACTGTAAATTATAGCCAATATCCAACACAGTACAGAAGTCTTTCTAGGTGAGGAGAGCCTACAAAGCCTTATTCTAAAAGGGGCGCGCCTACTGGGCCTCATTCCTAAATCATTAAAAACCCACTTCTTCATAAAAGCGTATCAATTAAACTGTTAATAGCTCCCGGCTGATTCCTCTCTTGCAACTGTCATTAGTCTAATACTATCCTTACCTTTTGTGTCACTTTACCCCACTCCCTCTAGCATGTAAGCTCATTGAGCAGAGCCTCGATCCCTCTGTTACTGTCACTATACCCCACTCCCTCTAACATGTAAACTCACTGAGCAGGACCCTCAATCCCTCTGTTACTGTGTCACTATACCCCACTCCCTCTAGCATGTAAACTCACTGAGCAGGGCCCTCGATCCCTCTGTTACTGTGTCACTATACCCCACTCCCTCTAACATGTAAACTCACTGAGCAGGGCCCTCAATCCCTCTGTTACTGTGTCACTATACCCCACTCCCTCTAACATGTAAACTCACTGAGCAGGCCCTCAATCCCTCTGTTACTGTGTCACTATACCCCACTCCCTCTAACATGTAAACTCACTGAGCAGGCCCTCAATCCCTCTGTTACTGTGTCGCTATACCCCACTCCCTCTAACATGTAAACTCACTGAGCAGGGCCCTCAATCCCTCTGTTACTGTGTCACTATACCCCACTCCCTCTAGCATGTAAGCTCATTGAGCAGGGCCTTCAACCTCTCTGTTCCTGTGTGTCCAACTTGTCTGGTTACAACTACATGTCTGTTCGTCCACCCACTGTAAAGCTCTGCAGAAATTGTTGGCGCTATAAATCATCACATAACATAGCATTCTAGTAGGGATGGGCGGGCGTACAGGGCCTCATTCTAGTAGGGGCGGGCGTACAGGGCCTCATTCTAGTAGGGGCGGGCGTACAGGGCCTCATTCTAGTAGGGGCGCGCCTACATGGCCTCATTTTAGTAGGGGCTCGCCTACATGGCCTCATTCTAGTAGGGGCGCGCCTACAGGGCCTCATTTTAGTAGGGGCTCGCCTACATGGCCTCATTCTAGTAGGGAAGGGCTTATTTTTGTAATCTGCTTCTGCACTGTCTAGTACAAAAGCTGAGTGAAACTGTACTGCGTGTGTGGGCATTATGTTCCTAATGTCATTTCTATTAAATGTATCACAGACTCATTTTGGGTAAATTCCAGGATAAATTGTCAGAGTCCTCGTTGAAGTGATTTAGAAACCCTTGAGTTTGCAGAACTTTTGGAAATATGATTACCATTGTAAAACTGTTTTTGAGAAAAGTGTTGATGAAAGTGTAATTGTGATCATTGCAGCTTCACTAAAGAAAATTTGTTATAATTTTTAATTTTTTTCCGTATCACATTTTCCCAAATTCTCCAGCGAACTCCCTACAGCTTTCTGTTTAGTGAATGTGTGCCAGGAAGGCTGTTAAAACATCACAGGGCAATTAGTTATTAGTCCTGAAAATTGCTTCATTAAAAGGGGAACTCACCTGTCATTGACCTTTTAACTCACCTGTCATTGACCTTTTAAATTATAGCAATGATCTAATGTAGGAGTGTCCGATATATGTTCCCTTTCTATAGAGGCATTTTTGCTGGCAGGTTCATAATGCAGACACGTTGCATACCTCCAAAGTGTCCCTATTTACGAGGGACAGTATCCTAATTTGGGCCCAAATCCTGCTGTCCCTCCCTTTTAAAAACATTGTTCTTGTAAATTTATATTTTAGTTTCATCAATTTTTATTAGTAAGTCACTCAAAATATCTCAGAACGTGGTGGAGCTGGCATCGTTCAGGAGCAGACACCATTTCCCCAAGCTCCCCACCACTGAAGCAAATTATTGCCCCAAACTTACAAACCACCCAACATCCAGGGCCCCAACAGTGATAGAAGTGCTGGGGACAGCACACAGGACCCGCAAATGCCTTTTTAAAAACGCCTCGTGCACCAAAACCCAGTGCAGAGTGCCTCTGGCCTACTGCGGGAATCCCGCGGCTGCCGCACATTCCCCTTTGGGATGGGGACGACTTTGACCCGGTACCACTCCCAGCCAGCCCACCTAGGGAACCACTGGAACCCATGAAGGGCCGCAAATCCCTGAAACCGGTGCCGGCAGCAACCGCCTTAAGGCATAGTATTAGCCAGATGCTATCCTCGACTCCCTGCAGCCAGGGGACATTGCCACACCGGCCTGAGACTACTCCCAGCATGGTAGGGGACAAAGGACCTACAGACGAGGCCCGGGCTGCGCCTGGAGCAGAAACACCTGTGGCAAAGGAGGATATACACGACTTACTGGCACACTTCCAGGACATGTTCTTTGCAGAGATCAACCTGGTAAAAACTGAATTACAAGCAGTCACAGAATGCCTCCGAGCATCTGAGAAGGACACTGCTGACCTGAGGCAAGGCATGACAACTCAAGGGGAATCAAGCGGCATCGGCTGCGCACCCTCATAGCATCTGGGTTTGGGAATAATTCTTCATTTGACCCCAGACTCTCATGGAGCAGGTGTTTTTATGCTCATTTTTTATGTGTTATATACAGCCATTGCCTGAGGGCACCAGAGGACTCATTACCCTGTTATACTATAGTTGGATATAAGATAACATGTTCCTCATTGTATGTTCCTCAGCCTCTGGACACATCCCCACTCGCACCCCTAAAATTAAAGTGTCCCTCTTTGTCCATTTGAAATGTTGGGCGGTATGACACTGACCAGCCTCTGTGTCTGTGCACCTACAGTGCTCTGTCCTACATATGTCTGTCAATCAGTGATCCAACCTTTCCATGTGTTTGTGTAGAATCATTTTATGACTGGTCCGTGTTAAGACCTGCATACATTCCCCGTAGTGACTTGTGATGACATCTTATTAAGTCTTGAAAGCTTCACTGGTGAAATAACTCTGTTAGGGCATTCTCTGCACATACATGAACACCTACCTTTTTATAATGAGCCAATACTAAATTATTAACCAACTGCCGGGAATTACTAATATGTTGTGTCCAAGTGCTTTCCTAAATGAACTGTCTGCTTGCTATTGCTACCTTGTATAATGTACTTTTATATCCATCACAGCCAGTCCAATCCATCCATGTAGCTCTGATAAAATGCTTTTCATATTAGTAGGCACTGTGCATTTCAGACTGTCTGGGCTTCGACATGAATTTATCATAATGGATGAGTAATTTTAGATTTTTATCCCTCGCACAGACTGTAAGGCTGGGCTGTCTAGAAGGAAATCAATAGCTTTTGATAGAACCCAACTCCCCAAATATTCAGCCAGTCATAGAAACATAGAATGTGACGGCAGATAAGAACCATTCGGCCCATCTAGTCTGCCCAATTTTCTAAATACTTTCATTAGTCCCTATCCTTATCTGATAGTTAGGATAGCCTTATGCCTATCCCACGCATGCTTAAACTCCTTTACTGTGTTAACCTCTACCACTTCAGCTCGAAGGCTATTCCATGCATCCACTACCCTCTCAGTAAAGTAGTACTTCCTGATATTATATTGTTGTGGTAGTTTTTCTTCTTTTAAATATAGTCTCCTCCTTTACTGTGTTGATTCCCTTTATATATTTAAATGTTTCTATCATATCCCCCCGTATCGTCTTTCCTCCAAGCTATACATGTTGAGATCCTTTAACCTTTCCTGGTAAGTTTTATCCCGCAATCCATGAACCATTTTAGTAGCCCAATGATTGGTTAAATAAATCTGTTAATGGTTTTGCTAGTACACCACTAAGCTCTTTTAATAGCTTTGGGTGTATTCCATCAGGTCCCATTGACTTATTTGTCTTTACCTTTGACAGTTGAAATAGAACCTCTTCCTCTGTAAACTCACGTGTAATAAATGACTCATTTATCCTTTTTCTCAACTGAGGTCCCTTTCCTTCATTTTCTTCTGTAAATACAGAACAAAAATATTCATTGAGGCAGTCAGCCTGACCTTTATCCTCTTCTACATACCTTCCTTCTTTTGTTTTTAATCTAACTAATCCTTGTTTTACTTTTCTTTTCTCATTTATGTATCTAAAAAATGTTTTATCCCCTTTTTTACTGACTGTGCTATTTTCTCTTCTGTGTGTGATTTGGAAGCTCTTATAACTTGCTTAGCCTCTTTCTGCCTAATCTTATAGATCATTTTGTCTTCCTCACTCTGGTTTTTTTTATAATTCTAAATGCTAACTTTTAGTTTTAACTATTTTGGCCACATCTGGGTGCCACAGTGGTTTCTTGAATTTTTGCTTTTACAAGCCTAATGCAATTTTCTGTTGCCTTCAATAGTGCAACTTTTAAATAATCCCATTTCTCTTGGACTCCATTTAAATTGCTCCAGTCTGATAATGACTCCTCTAACCATATTCTAATTTTAGAAAAGTCTGTTTTTCTAAAGTCTAAAACTTTTGTTTTTGTGTGGTGTGACTCAATCACTGTTCTTATATTAAACCACACTGACTGATGATCACTGGATCCTAAACTTTCACCTACAGTAATATCTGATACCAAATCTCCATTTGTTAACACTAAATCTAGTATGGCCTCTTTACGAGTTGGCTCCTCAACAACTTGTTTTAGAGACAATCCCAGTAGGGAGTTTAGAATATGTGTGCTCCTGGCACAAGTAGCTAATTTTGTTTTCCAATTTACATCAGGAAGATTAAAGTCACCCATGATGATAACATCCCCCTTCATTGTCATTTTAGCTATTTCCTCAACTAGTAGATTATCTAACTCTTCAATTTGTCCTGGGGGCCTATAAATCACACCTACACGAGTTACTGTGTGATTACCAAATTCTAGCGTAGCCCAAACGGACTCTATGTTTGCCTCACTAACTTTTATTAGGCTAGATTTTATGCTATCCTTCACATACAAGGCCACCCCACCCCCTTCTTGCCTTCCCTATCTTTCCTATATAAAGAGTACCCTGGTATTGCTATGTCCCAGTCATTTTTCTCATTGTACCATGTCTCAGTAACAGCGACTAAATCTACACTATCAGTTGCCATTATTGCCACAAGTTCATGGATCTTATTCCCTAAACTGCGAGCATTTGTAGACATGACTCTAAGCTTATCATTTTTAACACACTTGCTACAGGCACCTTCTGTCCTTGTTTTTGGGGACAATTGGATTGATGTTTTATCACCCTTTTGCCCCCCCCCTCCTAGTTTAAATACATCCTAGCAAAACCTCTGAACTGCTCACTGAGAACATTTGTTCCCTTTTGAGAAAGATGCAAACCATCTTTTTTGTACAGCTTATCTCCATTCCAAACAGAGCTACCATGAGAAATAAAGCCAAATCCTTGCTCCCGACACCATTCACCAAGCCACAAATTAAAGTCCCTAATACGCATCCGCCTGTCGTTCTGAGTGTTATGCACAGGCAGAACTTCAGAGAATGACAGTGTGGAAGCAGCCTGCCGTATATCATTGGCAAAAACACTAAAAACTTCCTTAACCTCTGAAACCTCATTGCAAGCCAAGTCATTTGTCCCTAGATGGACAAGTACATCCAACTCCCTTCCTGCTTTGCTTGCTTAACAATATTACAGATACGTCTCCTGTCTCTGTGAGCAGTAGCTCCGGGAAGACACCTCACAAGACCACCATTGTCCATCTCCACACCTCTTATAATGGAATCCCCCAACAACAATTGCTTTCTATTAGGCCTCCCCATAGTCTCCAAGCCGGTCTCCACAACACCACTAGACCTTTAAGTCATCAGAAATAATCACCCCTAAATCCCTTTCCTCATATGTTGAGGTTAGGACTCTATCAAATATTCTGTACTCTGCCCTTGGGTTTTTACGTCCAAGATGCATTATCTTGCACTTATCCACATTAAATGTCAGTTGCCACAATTCTGACAATTTTTCTAGTTTACCTAAATCATTTGCCATTTGGCTTATCCCTCCTGGAACATCAACCCTGTTACATATCTTAGTATCATCAGCAAAAAGACATACCTTACCATCAAGACCTTCTGCAATATCACTAATAAAAATATTAAAGAGAATGGGTCCAAGTACAGATCCCTGAGGTACCCCACTGGTGACAAGTCCAAGCTTCGAATATATTCCATTAACTACAACCCTCTGTTGCCTGTCACTCAGCCACTGCCTTACCCATTCAACAATATTGGAATCCAAACTTAAAGATTGCAGTTTATTGATAAGCCTTCTATGTGCAACAGTGTCAAAAGCCTTACTGAAATCTAGGTAAGCAATGTCTACTGCACCACCCTGATCTATAATTTTAGTTACCCAATCAAAAAAATCAATAAGATTAGTTTGGCATGATCTCCCTGAAGTAAACCCATGTTGTCTCTGATCTTGAAATCCATGTGTTTTTAGATGTTCATCAATCCTATTCTTTAACATGGTTTCCATCACTTTCCCCACTACTGAAGTAAGGCTTACTGGCCTATAGCTGCCCGACTCCTCCCTATTACCTTTCTTGTAAATGGGCACAACATTTGCTAACTTCCAATCTTCTGGGACTACTCCTGTTAACAATGATTGGTTAAATAAATCTGTTAATGGTTTTGCTAGTACACCACTAAGCTCTTTTAATAGCTTTGGGTGTATTCCATCATTTTGTCTTCCTCACTCTAGGTTTTTTTTATAATTCCTAAATGCTAACTTTTAGTTTTTAACTATTTTGGCCACATCTGCGGAGTACCACAGTGGTTTCTTGAATTTTTTGCTTTTACTGACAAGCCTAATGCAATTTTCTGTGCCTCTCTCCACAACACCACTAGCCTCAGTGCCTCTCTCCACAACACCACTAGCCTCAGTGCCTCTCTCCACAACACCACTAGCCTCAGTGCCTCTCTCCACAACACCACTAGCCTCAGTGCCTCTCTCCACAACACCACTAGCCTCAGTGCCTCTCTCCACAACACCACTAGCCTCAGTGCCTCTCTCCACAACACCACTAGCCTCAGTGCCTCTCTCCACAATACCACTAGCCTCAGTGCCTCTCTCCACAATGCCACTAGCCTCAGTCTCTCCACAACACCACTAGCCTCAGTGCCTCTCTCCACAACACCACTAGCCTCAGTGCCTCTCTCCACAATACCACTAGCCTCAGTGCCTCTCTCCACAATACCACTAGCCTCAGTGCCTCTCTCCACAACACCACTAGCCTCAGTGCCTCTCTCCACAACACCACTAGCCTCAGTGCTTCTCTCCACAACACCACTAGCCTCAGTGCATCTCTCCACAACACCACTAGCCTCAGTGCCTCTCTCCACAACACCTTTACACTCTGAAAGTGCAGAAAATTAATTATGAAGAGCACAGACTGTGCAAAATGCCTTTTATCCACAACTCTAAGTCTACCAGATCCTACAGTAATCCATCTGCCTTTCCTAGTATGTCTCTGCGGCAGTGGCTTTGCAGCAGTTCCAGTCTGAGTTTGTTCACCAGATAATTTACAAATCTCAGACTTCAAAAATAAAATCTCCTGCTGCAAGAAAGAGAACTGTCTACAGATTAGACAACAACCAAACCTCTAAAAAGTGGAACGTGAAACAAATGCATAGCAATTGTTACACTGAACTAAGTCTGCCATTCCAATTAGGAGAATAATTTAAATCTAACAAATCTTAACTTTGTATTTATCCTCCTGAATACCTCAGATTACCTCCAGTTTATCTCCAGAATATCTCCAACTACACACTTAGAAACAGCACTCTCCAGAATATCTCCAACTACACACTTAGAAACAGCACTCTCCAGAATATCTCCAACTACACAGTCCTTTAAATGTATTGGTGCATATATACTGCCTCCTTTCTCTGAAATTTCATAACCGAAATCCCGCAATGTTTCCATTTAGCAAGGAACAGGCCTCTAGCGTCTCTCAGGGACTGTCACTAGAGGCGCTTCCTCCTTAAAGTAACACTCCAGCAATTCAGCTTTTTTATACGTTGTGTTTTCTTTTCTTTTCTTTTTTTTGACAGTTTATAAAGGTCACAATTTCTATTGAGGACAGATACGTCACTTAGACAGTCAGGAATGTTTCTTTCTCTTAGGACAAACGTTACATAAATATGTTATCAGTGTTGGGTCTGATTATCTTTGTAAATTACACTGTATTTGATGTCTCACTGGTGTTGATGTATACTGTGGTATATTTTGTTTCAAACAAGCTTTATAAAAAAAATCACAAGCATATCAAAAACATAAATAAAAATTTCAAAACCTACTAGCTTTATTGTGGATTCTCCTTTTTGGTCTTTCTGAGATTTAATAACTATACAAGTTCCAAGATGCCCAAAAAGGAGCATTTAAGAAAATGGTTATACATATATTGATCGCAACCAAACTGTACAGAAAGTACGTGGCAATCTGAATATTTTTTTTTTTAATTCTTTTTTCTGTGCATGAAAATTACAAGCTTGTGTACTGTGCCACAACAGCACGCATATCTTAATCATTGAAATTCACATTTTGGCACTAGAGAACTGCACATTTGTTTTTTGTTTTTTTTATATCATGTTGGTACACGCTAGACACATTTTGTAGGCTAATATTGAAACGTGGGTACAATAGACCTATGTCAGTAAGCGGTGGTGAAACAGCGGGGTAGACTCTACTCATGAGTGATAAACTTAAAACATAAAAGCTGCAAGGCAACTGTTGTGTAGTGTAGGGCTGTTAGCTCCTATGGGTGATGTTCACTTAGTGTTGTAGGTATGTGGGTAGGTGGGATGCGGTCTGCCCACTGAATGAAAAGATTTAACTTATGCATCGGTGTTGCATATAAGAGAGCAGTGCGATATAAAAGTCAAATCATATAACCGTATTGTATCCTCCGTGGGTGCGGGTCTCAGTCTCTGGGTTTCCAGATTGGGGATTCGTCCGACTCCGGCTTTTGGCAGGTACCGCTTGTGGTCGGGGGGTGCAGTGGTATCCCCCTGCGCCTTTTTGTTGGTCTGCGGCTGGTGCTGGGCCTTGTGAATGCGAGGTTTGTTCAGTTGAGGTGTCTCCTATCCCAGCTGTAGTGAGGAGCTGTTGTTGGCTGGGTACATGGTGGGTGGTTGGGAACCTCGACCCCCTCAGGTGTGTCACATCAGGACTTTGGTGTCTCTTTCGGGTGTAGGGGGGACTTTGGGGCCCTCTCGTATGTGGCTTTGGCGCCGTTGCTTGGGCTCTGCATGTCTGCTTTGAACGTCTGTTGCCCCTTTGTCGTTTCTTCAGCCGAGCCGTAGTGTCGGTTAACCGCTCCTGTGGTATTGCAGCCTTGGTAGAGCGCCTCGGCCGTGCACAGGGAGGTGACATTGATGCGGTGTCGTTGTAGCCGGTGTCGGAGCAGTAGGTAGGTTCTTCTCTCCTAATCGCTCCCAAAAGTTCTGTCAAACAGCGTCAAATTTAGCCCGGAAGGCCGCTGCCCATTCGTCAGCAGTCTGTTGCCTTGAGCTAGCCTCTCTGCTGTCGGCCATTTTGGATTGGCCTCATGGCCAATGCGCTTTAGAGTGCTCCCAAGGTGAGTGCTCCCCGTAGGTGGGTGGACCGGGATGACCCCTGCCGGTCCATGGGGGGGTTGACAAGGGCCCTTAGTCTCCGAGGCAGCTAGTTGCAGCGGTGGGAGAGCGGCCGGCCCTCCCACGCTCGCCATGTGAGTAGGCCCCGGACACCTGACCAGTAAGTGTAGCTTGTAGTGCCGCTTATGGGGTGTCATTCTGCTCTGCTTAGTGTTCCCTTTCAAGTGCTGGCCTTTGTGGCCGGATTAGCCGCTTTTGGGTCGTGAAATTTAAGTTTTAGAGTAGCTTGGTGCAGGAGCTCTTGAGGTTCACGTCCTCTCGGCTCTGCGGTCAGGCCCCGCCCCTGCAATCTGAATTTTTACCTACACTTTCTACAGTAATTCACAATTTAAACTACAGTATCTATATGAAGTGATCTCTTATATGATAACAGGATTGCTAAATAATCATTTCATAGTGTGGTCCCATTTCAATGCCCCCAACCCCAATCTAGCTGGTTCCTCAGTTTCAATCCGCACACAACGGTCTGCCCTCATGGACTAGCTGTCTATTCTGTGTGTAACTTCCTCCAACAGTCAATGTTCATATACGAAATGTTTCAATGACTTGCGTGTGTTCTACTCACTCCATGGAACTGTGGCAAGATTTTGATAATTTTATACCTCTGTTGTTCTTATTATTATTTTTAGAGCACCAACAAGCTCCAGAGTTCTGTACAAGGTTCATTTTGTACTGTTATGAAAAAATTATGCAGTGGAAAAATCAAACACACAAAAAAGCAATCGAAAACATACAGATAACGTGGTATTTTGCATATTAGGCATTCTGAGAATTTCCTTAAATTTTTTTGTTTAAAGGGGAACAATCACTTTATAGATAATTACACCAATTGAATAAATTAAGTTTAAAATTACCTATAACTTCTGTTAACTCCTTAAGGACCAAACTTCTGGAATAAAAGGGAATCATGACATGTCACACATGTCATGTGTCCTTAAGGGGTTAAACCCTTTTTTATGTGATATATATTTTTTTCTTCCATTTTTATTTAAATGAATATTAAAGATTTAAGCATTTGACACACAATCTGGTTCCGTCCCATCATTGCCAGGGCAAACATTGCATTGGAGGAGAAATGAAAACATTGTTTCAGTTTTTCAATGACAGAAAAGGGCAAAGCTTATAACAATCATTGTCAGAGTGCCAAGATGGAGGTGCACAGGTCCAGAACAGAAGTAAATAGACTGGTGGGATTTCTATATTTAATTTTATTTTCAGATTCCATTTTCATATACTGTCTCCTTTCTCTGAAATTTCATAACCGAAAACCAATATTTGTTAAATATAGAGCATAAATACTAATATTGCACACAATCCAGGGAAGTGGCAATACCCTTTAAACCATTGAGATGACGTGGTCTGGGTGATGGCGTTGGTGTCCCTTTAAGTATGTGATTCAAAACTGTGATTCTTTCATATATAATTTTAAACATCTGTATTAAGGAAATTTTTTATTTAGAGATTACTTTATTTACTTTTTTTTTCTTTTAAGAAAAGTGTCCATTGCATTAATTTTCCGTGTTTCATTCTGCATTAATTGAAGAATTCGCAGAACCATGCCTCTAGATCGAGACCAGGTTTGCCCCAAAGATGACGCTTCTGGCGAAAGTAAACAAAGTGACCACTCCGATCCTACGCAGGAATCTGACCGAAAGAGAATTCGCCAAAGCACTCCAAGCCCTCACCGGGAGATTGCAGTCCAGCGTGAGTATAGAATTATATGAAGGTCTATTCTTCTCAGCTATGTACATTGTTAATTTTAGTTTCATTTTAAATTTTTTTTTAGTTACATAGCTGAAAAGAGACCTGTGTCCATCAAGTTAAGCCTTTCTCACGTTAGATTTTTGCTGTTAATCACAAAAAAAACAACCCTAGGGGAAAAAAATCCTTCTTGACCCTAGAATGGCAGTCCAATATATCCTTGGATCACAAAGCTATTACCCCACTAATTAGAAATTATTTCCCTGTATATTATGCTTTTTCAAGTATTTATCCAACTGCTGTTAAAACACCTGTATAGACTTTGATAAAACCACCTATTCAGATGGAGAATTCCACATCCTTATTGTTCTTACTGTGAAAAATAGCCCTTTCCTTTGCACTAGACTAAATCTCCTTTCTTCCAGTCTAAATGCGTGACCTTGTGTCCCATGTATAGTCCGGTTTAAGAATAGATTTCCAGACAAGGGTTTGTATTGGCCCCGAATAAATTTGTATAATGTTATCATATCCCCTCTTAGGCACCATTTTTCCAAACAAGAGATATAGATTTTACATTTATTAAAAATAATAGGAGACATTTGCCTTATTTAGTCTGTAGATAGATTACCCATTCCCAATATCAAGTCATGTCATCATTTATTGTTGATTTTTATAAAAAAATTAATTATATCTCATGATCTATCCATTATTACAATGGTCAGATCATGTTATCAAGTCCCATAGCGCAAAGTGAGTGACATCGTCCAATGACACCAGGTGTCACAATGCCACTGGCAATGTGCGATATAGGACCACTAATCTCAGGAGAGCACTGGGACCTATGTGTCCTGTCCTGTGGACCACTGTAAACACTGTAGTGACCCTGTGCTTTTTTGTTTTTTAAATTTATAATCTTTATTAGTTTTCATGTTGTACATACATTGAATGACCTAAGACAGACCTAAAACTAACAATAAATGTTATATTGACTTAATATTAATATTAGAGACAAAAAACAAGAAGGGGGGAAAAAAAACACCCAAACAAATCTAAACTCCTTGTGGAGAAGGGGTGGGGGGAGTACCCATCTAAGTCAGTTCAGAGGTTGAAAAACAAAGGGAAAGCAGTTTGCCGCTCGATGTCATGGGTAAGGACCTCTGACTTATAGTTTCTCAACTTGCTCCAACCATTTTTTGTACATATTGTTTGATGCCCTACAGATGCCCATCTCAATTTTAATTTGCTAGATAAGTTGAACTTTAACCTGATGCCAGCAATGGGCTGAAACAATCTTCAAGCTTCTGGCAATCAGAACCTTGGCGGGAGCCAAAATGTGTATCACAATAGTTGAAGCTCAACCCAAAATGTTTTAAATGTTTAATTGTAATAACAAAAGTCTAGGATGGAAATCAATCGTTTTTAGAAAGTAAAGTTTGAATTTTAATGTGAATCATGTTCCAAAAAATTTGGATAGGTTGACATTCCCACCATATATGCTAGAAATCTCCTCTATGAGCCAGGCATCTCCAACATTTATCCGAGACATTGGGATAGAGCCTAGACAACCTAGGTACCATTTCTTTAACAGTTTGTATTGGATCTCAGATGGGTTTAAATATTGGATATTTTATGAACCATTTTCAGTTATTCATTCGAGAGACAGAAAGGAAGAGTGGAAGCTTAATGGTATTGAAACTTAGGCAGTAAAGGGGTTAACCCTAACCAATATAACTCAAAAGAAAAAAGGAAAGAACTACTGCCATAGAATAAGTAAGGTTAAAAGTTAACTTTTAATAGTCTAATTAAAAAAAAGGATAAAGGGTGAATATAGAAACTCTCAATACACCAATAGGGAGTATAAAGAGATGAATAATACACATCAATTAAATGATTATAATGTCCAAATTGTTGCAACTTGATCATTTGACATATAATCAGCAGTAAGCTGATCACTGATCGTTGCTAGAAACTAAAATTGCAGTTGCTAATGGCTAAATACTAGTGATCATGTCTATATAGATCGTCTCACTATATTATAATGAAGATCAACTGCCGCTGCTGCAAAACTAAGTTAGCTTGTTAGTCGGAAAGAAAAGCCCTGATAAGCCTACCCCAAACCCCAATAAGCTATCTATGTAAAAATAATTACTATGCTGTACGGTACAAAATGACCCCAGAAAGTGATCTATCAAATGCAAAGTGATAAATGGTGGTTGGAGAGAAGGGGAGCAATCTCCCAGAAAAAACCCAGGGGGATTGCTCCCCTTCTCTCCAACCACCATTTATCACTTTGCATTTGATAGATCACTTTCTGGGGTCATTTTGTACCGTACAGCATAGTAATTATTTTTACATAGATAGCTTATTGGGGTTTGGGGTAGGCTTATCAGGGCTTTTCTTTCCGACTAACAAGCTAACTTAGTATTGCAGCAGCGGCAGTTGATCTTCATTATAATATAGTGAGACGATCTATATAGACATGATCACTAGTATTTAGCCATTAGCAACTGCAATTTTAGTTTCTAGCAACGATCAGTGATTCTCCCATTTAGAATACGTAGGAATAGTGCACAGTATTCATTGGGACGTCCGGCAGATTCATTTATTTTTCGGCTAGTTAGCTTATTTAGTGGGGTTTTGTAGAGGTAGGTGCCCATGAAGGCACAGTCAGTTTTGACAATATCGTTTTACAAACTCTGATTGGGATCTTTATCAATCGTTTCTACCTCTTATGGACAAATATTTTCACACTGGTTTGTAGCATTAATCAATAGTAAGCAGTAATTTGCAACTATTTAGCCATTTGAAAGTATCAATTTAGAACAATTTTATACACTAGCTTACTGCTGATTATATGTCAAATGATCAAGTTGCAACAATTTGGACATTATAATCATTTAATTGATGTGTATTATTCATCTCTTTATACTCCCTCTTGGTGTATTGAGAGTTTCTATATTCACCCTTTATCCTTTTTTTTAATTAGACTATTAAAAGTTAACTTTTAACCTTACTTATTCTATGGCAGTAGTTCTTTCCTTTTTTTCTTTTGATTTTCAGTTATTCTGTCCATTCCTCACAGCTAATATCAATTAGTGACCCTGTGCGTTTATGAGTACAGCTCCGTTATAGGGACACATTGGTGCAGCTTGGCACTTTCATAATATATATTTTTTATTTTATTATTAAAAAAAGACAGGTTTAAATGCAGATTAGATTGATGTTTTTAACTTTGAACAAAGATGATATTTTTTAACTCCTTGTAATAAAACTTTATTTTTTATTGGTTGTTTTACCTTTATTTTCATGGAAGTGTTTAGCCTTCGATGACCATCTCTATAATACTCTATAGTAATAATGAAATATGTAGTTGGAATATAAAGTCTGTGTTTCACTATCTTATATTTAAAGGAACACTATAGTCACCTAAATTACTTTAGCTAAATAAAGCAGTTTTAGTGTATAGATCATTCCCCTGCAATTTCACTGCTCAATTCACTGTCATTTAGGAGTTAAATCACTTTGTTTCTGTTTATGCAGCCCTAGCCACACCTCCCCTGGCTATGATTGACAGAGCCTGCATGGAAAAAAAAAACTGGTTTCACTTTCAAACAGATGTAATTTACCTTAAATAATTGCATCTCAATCTCTAAATTGAACTTTAATCACATACAGGAGGCTCTTGCAGGGTCTAGCAAGCTATTAACATAGCAGGGGATAAGAAAATCTTAATTAAACAGAACTTGCAATAAAGAAAGCCTAAATAGGGCTCTCTTTACAGGAAGTGTTTATGGAAGGCTGTGCAAGTCACATGCAGGGAGGTGTGACTAGGGTTCATAAACAAAGGGATTTAACTCCTAAATGGCAGAGGATTGAGCAGTGAGACTGCAGGGGCATGTTCTATACACCAAAACTGCTTCATTAAGCTAAAGTTGTTCAGGTGACTATAGTGTCCCTTTAATTGGAATATAGACGATTAAATAGTTCTTCCATGCATATCTGCCCCTACGAACGTCTTTTATTTCCTTTCCCTACAAGTACCTGTTTCTGTATTGACCCTGTTGCTTGTTCCCATGCAGAGAGTCCACCTCGGCTTGTGACCGAGAGAGAACTCATGGAAGCTGCTCAAGGAGTTACGAACATGGCTTTGGCTCATGAGATTGTTGTTTCTGAAGGGTTCCAGATCAAACCTGTGGAGCTTCCTGATGACAGGTGAGTTGGAATGTTTGCCAAGAATCTGTTCCATCGAACTCCAGAGATTCGGAGGCCAAGCCTGCACTGCCTACCCACGTACAGTAGGATGTGTACATGGGGAAACTCCCAGTATGTTCACAATAATAAAAAATAAAAAAAGGCAAACTTATACTAAGGCTGACAATAACACCTTTCAGTTTGTATCCTTACGTTCTGGTATTAAATGGAAACAATTCAACCAGAATAACAACATTTCAATGAGAATCAAATCACTAATCTGAATGTTTTCATCAAGACACCACCCCAAAAAAATATAAAAGCTTAGAAAAAAAATAATAAATAAACTTTATTGAAAGCACACAGTATATAAAAAATACAAAAACTAGATACTGATTAAGTAAATTGGCTATCAGTCACTGTCTGGTTAGTTCTGTGGTAGCATAGATAAGTTCCCTAGGGATATAACAATCCTGTTTTGAACAAAATTATAGAAACATAGTTGCATTGCTTATATACAAAGACTCAACCTACGGATAATCAGTAGGTGCCATCAGTAGGTGGCTTTCCTGTTTATCTTATTAAACTTTTGTTGTATTTTTTACGTAGTTTGCAGAAGAGAGTCCGGGACATTTTACACAAAGCATTCTGGGATTGCTTGGAGGCCCAGTTCAAAGAAGAACCCCCAGTGTATGATCATGCCATTATTCTTTTGGGAGAAATAAAAGAGGTTAGACACAATAATTTAATCTTTGATTCTGTAATAATACAATTATGATGATGTCTTACTTGCATGGGGTACATGTCATTTACACTCCAGGAACATTGGCTGACATTTTAGAGTCATTTCCTTGCCCTAAATGAGCAGTAAAGGGAGTCGTTATGGAATATAGACAGAGCATAAGAGAATTACAGTTATTTATGTATCTCCAACATTTTCCCAGCACTGTACAAAAGGTAAACAAGACAATTACTTAATTTTTACAAAAGATGATTGATATACTGGAACAGCAGGTGAAGATGGCCACATTGGGTGTAAATAGTGCAAAAAGAGACAAATATTCATAAAAAGTAGGTGAGCCTAAAACCTACAATTCCTGTCTAAAGGAAAGTGATCTCCACGAGGATCTATAGACTTATAAAACCGGGATGCCAGTGGACAGGCATACACGGAGAATGCCAGGGAGTGGGGCACAGAATTTTTGCATTTTTAGCAATGGAACCCATCGAAGGGCAAGCTACTGAGTTACTCTAAGCTTTTTGTCCGTTCTCACAGTTCTCATTCTTTCTTTTTGCTTCAATACAAAACTAGTTAGCTGTTAGTTTGTTAGTAACAAGGGACTGTATATAATATGGTACCTATTATAATAGGACAACGATTTATTTTCTAGTTATGCAGCAGGCGGTATACTAAATATTAATATTTATTTATATATATATATAGTGTGTGTATGTGTGTGTGTGTGTGTATATATATATGTATATATGTATATATGTATGTATAGTATATATGTTATATATATATATGTATGTATATATATATATATGTATATATATATGCTAAAAGAGAAAATGTATTGTGGCCCACAGTAGGTTATGGTTCATAAAACCTTGGTGCCCTTCCAGAGTAATTTGTCAAAGTATCTTATTTTATACATAGCAATATATCTTTTTTTTTTTTTTTTTTTTTTTTAATTAAGGATTTGCAAGAAATTTACAATACATATTGACATTCCCTGCTTAAAATACACAATAATCAAGACAAGACAAGTTCCAGTAAGATACAATAAACATTATTCAATCAATTAACATAATTTAACTATGAGGCGACGGACCAATGGGTCTTAAAACAGTACATTTAATCAAAAACAAACACACACAAAAAAAACATTGATATCATGTCTCCTCCTCCTCCAGTATTTTCTCCAACCATAACTTCCAAATTATCTTTTTTTTTTTTATTTTTTTTATTTATAAGCAAAATTCAGATAACCTAAATTGCATCTCTAATTTCCATTGGGCTATCTTCGGCCAATTCATCTCATTAGTACACCGTTCCTTGCTATAACGAACATTGTGCTAATTAATATGTGTGTAATAACATGTTAAACTTCCCAGAAAACATTTGGCCAATTCATGAGCAACAACAAAATTCAACCTGAGAGAAATTCAGTGTTATACCAGTCAATTATGTAATTTTAACTTGTATCAGGTCTTTTCAATTTTGTTCCATGACCACCAAGAATGAACATATGTGCCTTCAACCACTCCACTTCTCAGACACATGAATGATAAAGATTGAAACATTGTCGTTAATCTACTTGGTACAAAGTACCACCTGATCATTAATTTATAAAACGTTTCCACCAAAGTTAAGCAATTAATAGACTTTTTAACTTTCCAAAGAGGCAATTCAGACTGACTTTTTGATCTGGTAATTCAGCTCCGAGCTCAACTGCTTAATTGCTGGAATTTCTTTTTGATCATTTTTAAAACGGATGACATCTATGTACTCACTCAAGTGTGTCTGTGAGCTATCCGAAGAAATTTACAAAAAAAATCCAATTTGCCAATTAAGAGTCTAGGGCTGTTTCTTCGATGTTTATAAAACCCATAACTCTAATATAGTTAAAAATCTCATTGTCTGCATATAAAACTCTTGTTTCCAATGTTGGAAAGAGTTAAGAGTCTCTATCCATTATGCTTGCAAGTCTTTTAATACCCTTATTCCCAGCTGTTCAAATATAAACAGTCCACTTCTGAGGATATAAACCTTCACACAGTCTATGAAACCATTCTCCCAACTTGCCAATCTCAAATTGAAAAATGTTCATAAAACCATCAAACTATCATCTTTATACTTATCACTAAGCCACGGCAATATCGTTAAATCTTGTATATTCAATTTTGCATGTTCAATTTTAGCCCAGTTCTCTTGGGAATTGTGTATATACAATGCGTATTAATAACATGTTTCAAAAGACAAGCCAGATGATATTCTACTATGTTTGGCATGGAAAGTCCGCCCTTATTTGGATTATTTGTTATAAACCCTTAACTCATTCTCGACTTTTCCCCGCCAAATATGAAAGGAAAGGGGATTTTAAAAGCGATCGTTCAAACCAAATACAACACCTTGGATAAATAATAAGCCTTAACCACATTGATGCTTCCCCACCATGAAAACTTCACAAACCTTCGGTTTTTTTTTAAAATTCCAAATAAACTTTCTTTAATAATGGTAAGTAAGAAGTTATACATTCATATCCACAGTTATTATTTTACCCAAATATTAAATGTCTATTTTAATCCAAAATCATATTTTTACTGTAATTTTTTAATATACACTTTTTCCAAACTGACTGGTAAGGCAGTTATTTTGTTAATATTGAGTCCATAATTAAATACTTTATCAAATTCTTCTATCTTTGCCATCAATCAGTCTAAAGAAAACAAGGATTCTCAAGGGTCACCAGTATGTTATCCGTATATAAACTTAATTTAAAAGATAAGTCACTCATTCGGAAGCCTTCCATACCACTATCGTCTCTGATTTTAATTTCCAAAGGCTTTAATGAACTAATTTATAATAGGGGAGAAAGAGGGCACCCCTGTCGCGTGCCATTAAAGATCTTAAACCAATTCAAATGAATGCTGTTAACAATTGTTCTTGCAATTGGTATAGTATAGAGCACCATTATAACCTCGAGGAACCAACCCTCATAATTAAAACCTTCCAATTCTATGAATTTCCAGCAAACCCTATCAAAATCCTTCTCCGCAACCAAACTCAAAATCTGCAAAGGAATCTCTTTATTCTGAGCCAAATACAATATCTAATAGTTTCCAGATATTATTACTTGAAGATCTTAAGACTAGTTTGATCATTATTTATTTATTTATTTGGACAACCTTTACTTTTATTTTTCATTTATAAAGGTCAAGGCATATTGTTACAGCGGTGGACATGTAACATTGTTGAGTACATAGTAGGCGTTTCGGCACCTAGTTAATAAGAACTCTAATTACAGTGGGAATAAAACACAATTAAACATTTTGTCAGAAGTAGTGTTTCTACTTTTCTGAAAATTGCAGCATTGAAGCATTGGTATGTCGGTTAACACAAAGGTGCCCTATCATTAACTATGTCTGGTGATACTATGCCTTTAACTAGTAGAGTCAAGGAGTTCGTCCTGGTGTAAGAGGGTTAAGGGAATCTGTAAAATCAGGGGTGGGTATGTGGGAAATAGGAAAGAAAACAAGGAAAAAAACAACTCTGCTAGTCAGTTTTGGGCTTAATCATTTACTCTGTCTGCGGAGATGTTTTATTTATTATATATTGAATTGCTTTCTTGAGTCTGGATGTGAGAATTGAAGCATATAACTTCATGTCTCCATTTAATAGGGAGATTGGACATTAGTGTGTGACATAAGAAAGTAATCATAGTTTGTGACATAAAATCTTGCCCATGTTTTAGTATTGGAATGCAGGGCATAGAGACGCTGAACATCAGTGTTGCACATTGTGCAGCACTGGCCCAGGACGCATTTCTAGTGGCCGTCTGAGGAGTAACCACTTGAGGTGTTACTAGGCAGCAATGTAAACTCTGCATTTTCTCTGAAGAGGTAATGTTACATTGTTTAGTTTTATTCTTAGTCTTTAAATTTATCAGCTTTATTGCCCTTATAATAATGTTCCTCTTTAAGATATAGTAACGTCTTACTAGTTTCCTCTATCAGGAGGTGATTGATTTTATTTTTGAGTTACTTGAATAGTTTTCCTGAGAAGAAGATATTTTTTTATTAATTTGTGATAATACTTAAAAACAATCTGCTATTTTTTTAACTCTATCAGCATTGAGCTTAATCAAGAGCCCGCATATCATCGCTTTGTACGCACACCATACTCCTGCATCTCCGACAAGCCCATTATAATTATCCGTGAACAAGGTATCTGTATTCTGAACAACCTATTCTAAATTATCACAATCTCTCAGCAAAATAAATAAATAAAAAAAAATTCTCCAATAAATTCTGAAAGATAAGTTTTTCCCATTCAGCACCATTATGACCATATTATGATCTGACCACACCGTTTCTTTTATACATTTTTTTTTTATTATTATTATGTTTATAAGGGCTAAATTTCCAAAAATTAGGTCAATTCTAGAATAAGAGCAGAAGGAGCTTGAAAAGTAGGTAGTCTTTTTCTCCCAGGTGGTATACATGCCATGTATCTCTCAGGATTATCCTAGTTATGTATTCACGAAAAGCTATTTTTATCTATTGTAATTGGCATTCCTCTTTTTTATTAAAATGACGAACACCGTACCAGTTCCAATTTATCTGATATAAATTTTAGTATCTCATCTTTTCTTCAGTGCGTTTTCTTGCAGAAAAGCCACATTTATTTTTTCCTATTTTAAAGTTTTTTTTAAATGCAATAGACCTTTTGAACGGAGTGTTAAGACCTTGAATGTTTATTGTGAGAAATTAAAAACCCCTGGGAAGTATCTATATCCAGATCCGATGCCACATAACATAAACAAAACATAACAAACCCCCCAATAAGGATATATTAAACCCAATCATAGACCCCAGTTCCATCATCTGGTTCGTGTCTAACCCAAGTTTAAACATAGTCCTCCCAGTTCCATCATCTGGTTCGTGTCTAACCCAAGTTTAAACATAGTCCTCCCAGTTCCATCATCTGGTTCGTGTCTAACCCAAGTTTAAACATAGTCCTCTATAAAGAGATTGAAAGGGGAAGCTGTGTTAATATAAATTAGTAGAATAAATATAAAAATAATGCTAAGGAGAGAAGAAGAGGAAAAAATAATTATCAACACCTAAACAATATATAAAATCTATGTAACAAATCATAAATTTGTAAACTAGAAAAATGGTCAGAATTGTGGCAACTGACATTTAATGTGGATAAGTGCAAGATAATGCATCTTGGATGTAAAAACCCAAGGGCAGAGTACAGAATATTTGATAGAGTCCTAACCTCAACATATGAGGAAAGGGATTTAGGGGTGATTATTTCTGATGACTTAAAGGTAGGCAGACAATGTAATAGAGCAGCAGGAAATGCTAGCAGAATGCTTGGTTGTATAGGGAGAGGTATTAGCAGTAGAAAGAGGGAAGTGCTCATGCCATTGTACAGAACACTAGTGAGACCTCACTTGGAGTATTGTACACAGTACTGGAGACCGTATCTTCAGAAGGATATTGATACCTTAGAGAGGGTTCAGAGAAGGGCTACTAAACTGGTTCATGGATTGCGGGATAAAACTTACCAGGAAAGGTTAAAGGATCTTAACATGTATAGCTTGGAGGAAAGACGAGACAGGGGGGATATGATAGAAACATTTAAATATATAAAGGGAATCAACACAGTAAAGGAGGAGACTATATTTAAAAGAAGAAAAACTACCACAACAAGAGGACATACAGTATATACTCGAGTATAAGTCTAGTTTTTCAGCACATTTTTTGTGCTTAAAAACCCCCACTCGACTTATACTCGAGTCACTGTCTGTATTATGGCAACTTAGAGAGCAGCGGCCGTCAGAGCCATGGCAACGATCCGCGCGGCAACCAGACCGCGAGACTTACAGTGGAGCTGACCGGAACGGAGGAGAAGGGAGCTGACAGGAGCTGCAGGAAAGGTAAGTAAATGCTTCCTGCCGGCCCCTCCACTTCACAGCCAATGCCACTGGACCACCAGGGATTAAGATAGCCCCCCTCCCTGACCGGTTAACAAGCAGGGAGGGGGGACAAAAAAAATTTAAATAATATTAAAATAAAAAAAATTAAAATAAAAATGCCCTCCCCCCACCCAGTTCACACACACTACACAAACACACACTCTGCATTATATACACAGAATCTGTGTATATAATGCAGAGTGTGTGTTTGTATGAGTGTGTGTATATATAATGCAGAGTGTGTGTTTGTATGAGTGTGTGTGTATATAATTATAAAAATCACAGAATTTCATAGCCCCAAGTTTTACCCTCGACTTATCCACGAGGCATAGCATATTTCACAATTGTTGGTCACAAAACTGCACTCGACTTATACATGAGATCGACTTATACACGAGTATATACGGTAGTCTTAAATTAGAGGGACAAAGGTTTAAAAATAATATCAGGAAGTATTACTTTACTGAGAGGGTAGTGGATGCATGGAATAGCCTTCCAGCTGAAGTGGTAGAGGTTAACACAGTAAAGGAGTTTAAGCATGCGTGAGATAGGCATAAGGCTATCCTAACTATAAGATAAGACTGGGGACTAATGAAAGCATTTAGAAAATTGGGCAGACTAGATGGGCCGAATGGTTCTTATCTGCCGTCACATTCTATGTTTCTATGTTTCTATAAACATCAACCTTAAAAATCCTCATGGTAATGTTATCCCCCACATTTTACTGTGTATAATAAGCTTGAAGCAAAAATCTGTGTAAATAATAACACTCCGATACAATTATACATAGACTATGTTCAAACCAAATGTAAAGACTGTCCTAGTAACCCCAAAATTTGAAAAAACAAAAAACACCTTGTAACGGATCACCTGGCACCCCGAATGGGTACCTCCGTTAAAGGATGCTCCTAGCGCTTCCTGAGGACTCCAAGCACTGCAGCAGACACCACAACCACCGAACCGGAGAAGCATATGAATCCTCTCAAGCATATGAATGCTGTAGACAGTTGAATAGGAACCATACGAATAGGTTTACTCTCCTAGCAGTCAAACTGGAACAGCATACAATAAATCCTTCCCCAATAATGAGACGACACTTCACTTTGAGGGTTAAGCAGGAACTCCCTGTACTGTCACATACAGTCTCTTTTATTCCCAATCCACAAACATAGTACAGCCCACAGGGCGTTATAAAACAACCAATCAATCCGTACAATACACCCAGACACTCCCACACAAAATCCTCCCCTCTGCAGGTGATATGATTACTGAACACAATGGGTAATCCCATTATCACCGGCAGAGGAATACAGTTTTTACCCAACATTTATAACTTCTAAAATATACATGTCACAAACATAAAACATACATTTTCATAATCAATCCATTCAGGGGAACAACATATTAAAAAATGGCACGAATCAGACCAGGGGTTCAAAAGTTAAGGGAAAGTCCTTTGTGACTAAATGAAGCATGGCTTTCTGGCCCAAACCAGTTTCAGAGTCTCTATCCTGGAGAGTAATTCAATTATCTCCCAGGATAGACACAAGACTCCATTAAGCACATGGTTGCAAAAAGACACAAAACACTTTAAAATACATAAAATCACATTTACACATAACACACAGACATTTCACATATCCCCAGATAGCTGGGATCTGAGTGCACATTATTAGATGAATGGCACTCAGATCACACAAATAAGCCTTTCTGCAGGGGAAATAAACAGTTTAACCTGCAGGGCCATAGTCCAAAGGGAGCAGGCGAGCAACCAGGCTTCTCCAGTTCACAGTGGCGAGGTTGGTTTCGCCACAGTGAGAAAAATGTTTGTATCCTTAATGTTAGAGTGTTTCTTTAAGTACATTTAATATGTTTTGACCTCATATTAATGTTAATGTATGTCTGATGGGGAGTTTCTTGGATGGCACCATTGTAGGGTCACATTATATTCTGGCAGAGGATTTAAAGGTATAATTGTAGCGGATGGCATTGGACTGTCCACAAAATTATGTGTTGTAATATGCTTTTGTTTAATTTTTGCCGTAAGTATGTGTATTGTATGCATCATTCGTCTGATTGTTCGGTAAAATCACTCCATTTATAATACGAGTGAAACTACCGAACAATCAGACCACCGCAGGAAAAAGTGTGCCTCAAATTACCGTTCGCAACAATGTTGCAAATCTGCAATTGTCAATCAGTGCAGTGTGTCCTTTTGTCCTCTGGGTGGCCGCCGTTCGGGAGACGAACACATGGCGGCGGCCATCTTAAACTCTCGAACAGCGGTGTGTTGCCGTAGAGTGTCTGGAACTAAAATCGGACACTCGACAAGGCAAACACCGCTAAGACCTCCAGCCTTCCATAAATTCGTGCCGAAACTACCGAACAAGCCGCCGTTCAGTAGAAAGAATAATGCAAACAGGGGGATTCACACGAACCCCAGTATAGCCATGGATGGCAAACATTTCGTGACTTTTATTCCGCGAACGGAGCCAGACCGCATGGCCAAAACGTATAGAACTATTTTGGAATACTGTTGCCTGTGCGATCGGTCCTAACTTTAAACCTCCATAACTCCCGAACCCCTGGTCCGATCTGGGTGCTTTTTGAGTATGATACTCACCCAGATCAGGGCTACCAGGGGATGTAAAATGTAGAGGCATACCCCTAGGTTTAGGGGTACATCCAGAAAATGAAGAGAACTGTGTCCTGCATAATGGGATTATGAGTCATACTAAGGGGAGGCTATATGGGGGTGGCAACTCATATATGATTGGTGTACTGTATAATTATTGTGGGTGTCTCCCTTGCATGGGAGAAATGCTTAAAAGCGGACTCTGTGATTAAAAGTTTAGTTCTGCACCTGATGCTATGTGTGGTCCAGTCATTGGGATCTGTATTGGGATATTTGTGGATTACCATGCTTGCTGTGACTATTGTTATATGGGATTTTATCACTTGCTCCTGAGCCTCACTAGGATTTTTAGTGGAGTTAACCTGTGAAATTCCAGCTCTCCGCTACAATAATCTATTCCCAGTATAAATGTAAGAACCAGTATTTATTTAGATGAATGTGAAACACTACTACTGTAGTAAAAAAAACAACAACAAAAACTATTGTTTGATATGAAATCAGTACCTGGGGTCCATTTAGGAATCTATCAAGCAATGCTACATTGATATCATTCATTGCAGATTGATTGATTGAGTGAGTGACTGTTAATAGACTGCACATTTTGCATGCTTGACACTTGACAGGCGCACAGTCGGATTTGCCGGCATATGCGCTAACCTTACCCCAACCCCCATTAAAACACGGACACAGGTTATACTGTTGGAAATAATTTGTCCACAGCTTTATTAAATTATTAATAAATAATTAAGGTATAACAAATGGGGTCATTGCCAACAAATCTTAATAATGTTAACCTCCCCCATATACATAACATACCCCTAGCAATGACCCCACAATAATAACAATAGATAACAATATAAATAACATGTTAACACAGAAACTGGCCGTCCAATTTGACCACATTTCCACCAGGTTAAATTGTAGGGGTGTACCGAGACACCGCTACCCACCATATCCATTGTAGGGGTGTACCAAGACACCGCTACCCACCATATCCATTGTAGGGGTGTACCAAGACACCGCTACCCACCAGTTCCAGTGTAGGGTGTACCAAGACACCACCACACCCCCAGGTTCGGAGCCACCGACGGGCTCGAACCTACCAACCACGTGCAACACTGCCCAATCCACACTAAACCTCAGGATGCCCACTTTCTCCTCCATCTACCCTCCGATTTAACCAGGCCATTCCCCGTCGCTGTGAAAAAACGGGAAATCAACTAACCTAACCAAATACAGGGAGGGTGGGAGGGACAACTGACAGGTAAGCTTAGGTTCAGTTAAAATGGCCACTTCACATAGTGGCTGGTATAAATACTCCCCTTATGGCTCCGCCCTACCCAGCATGCTAGCTGTCACTAAATTCCTGTGGCTGCTATGCCTACCTCCTGGCTCTGTCAAGGCCTATTCCTCTTAACTGCGCTGATCCATGGGCTACATGACAGGCGCACAGTCGGATTTGCCGGCATATGCGCTAACCTTACCCCAACCCCCATTAAAACACGGACACAGGTTATACTGTTGGAAATAATTTGTCCACAGCTTTATTAAATTATTAATAAATAATTAAGGAATAACAAATGGGGTCATTGCCAACAAATCTTAATAATGTTAACCTCCCCCATATACATAACATACCCCTAGCAATGACCCCACAATAATAACAATAGATAACAATATAAATAACATGTTAACACAGAAACTGGCCGTCCAATTTGACCACATTTCCACCAGGTTAAATTGTAGGGGTGTACCGAGACACCGCTACCCACCATATCCATTGTAGGGGTGTACCAAGACACCGCTACCCACCATATCCATTGTAGGGGTGTACCAAGACACCGCTACCCACCATATCCATTGTAGGGGTGTACCAAGACACCGCTACCCACCAGTTCCAGTGTAGGGTGTACCAAGACACCACCACACCCCCAGGTTCGGAGCCACCGACGGGCTCGAACCTACCAACCACGTGCAACACTGCCCAATCCACACTAAACCTCAGGATGCCCACTTTCTCCTCCATCTACCCTCCGATTTAACCAGGCCATTCCCGCCACAGCTCAGGACTTGACACCTAAAGCTCCTGAGTGACCCCCACCACACCGGAATAAGGCCTGTTGAATGCCTTCCTGAAGGCCCAATTTAAACAGATCACACCTTACATCCGAAAATGTACCCCATCCCACCTGGAGTACCCAGGGAGCTTTCTTCCCAATTCGTTGTGTCTCACTGTTACGCCGCCCCCACCTCTGATAAATACTGCCATCAATTTTTTATTAAGTCGTCCTCGACACCGAGCTACCACGGCCGAGTACGTAGTATGTCTCCAATGTAACCAAGGAACCATCTCGGACCGCACCACCACCACACCCGTGGCCAGCTCCCATAGCTGGTCCACCTCCCTCTGCCTCCACCTGATCAATTCCTTTTCCGGGACCATGCCAATATCCAGAATGTCCTGGAAAGTACCCTTTGTTACCTCCCGGAAAAATTTCTCCCCTAATGTCTTGCCACCAAAATCCCTGAAAAGCAAAACCACTCCTGCTCCACCAATTTCAAAGGAAAGCCCAGTTAAGTTTGAACTGAAACGCGGCTCCCATCTGTGCCCCTTAGATATAAGAATGACCCACCAACCATGTCACCAAACCTGAAACGAAAGTAATTAGCGACACGGCATAGCCCCAAACACAAACCCATACGTCCATAGCCATTAAACCAAATAGACTGGCCTGAAACAGGACTTAAACCGTACTGACTCCCACCTGCCTAAACGTTTCCCTAGGTCCTCATTTAAAACCAGGTGGGGTGCCTCTGTTACCGCCATCACCTGGGAAGAATGGGTCCCAAAGTGCCCGGGATCCAAACCCAACATTGTCAAACACCTGCGGGAATTGAATCGTGACAGCACCGATCTGTCCCCTTTTACCAGTAAGCCACCCGGGATGTCCGGGCAAAGCCCCAAGTAGCATGATGCGCTTAACACCGGGCGTACCCCTGACCCCGGCAGGGAATATAGCTTTACCAAACCTCCTTTACCAGACACATTCGTTCTTGAACAACCCTACTGAATCGTTACCTTAACCGACTAAGGTTCGACAACCAAGTGTAGAACTCCCCAACACCTGCCAGAAGGCACTCACCAGTTCCCCAATCCAAATTGCCCCAAGCCTCCGAGAAGGCCACCGCAAGCAAACTCACTGCAAAAGTAGGGTAATACACCACCAGGCGTTGCGTTACCCAAGGAAACCCGCCACCGACATATTTCATATCTCTCCGTAAGACCCGCGATGTCTGACGGACGTGACAACGTTCCGTCACTTCCTCCCAATCAGTCAGTTTAAACCCTAACGACAATGCCACCATGCTCCTGTCCCTTGCTGATGGAGCTAACGCTGAACAAACAAACGGCTTAGGAACCACCGCAAGGTATCCCTTCGCCCCTCCTTTGACTGGGCCCCCACAGTGAAACCAACCGCCTTGTCCCACATATCTAAAACGTTCACATAGGCAGTCCCTCTGCCCGGTGCCATAGGATTCTGTATCGATCCTCCAAGCATGGCGTCTCGAAGCGTCCGTAAACAGCCCCACTGCTTCCGAAGACACCACTTGCTCCCGAAAAAAGGCCTTGCCATTGAAGTCCCTCAAAAAACGATCCCACACCTCTAAGTCCGCCTTCATGTCCGCGGAAACCCTGATGTAGTGTGACGGCATCCGTATCCCGCTCATCGCCCGCGCCAACCGTCTACAGAAAACCCTCCCCATGGGTATGACCATGCACGCAAAGTTCAGGCTCCCTACCAGAGACTGTAATCCCCTCAGCGTCACCTTCCGTGCTCTCCCGATCGTGTGAACCAAATCCTTCAGTTTGTGCACTTTGTCCTGTGGTAATCTACATTCCCCGATCTCCGAATCGATCTCCAAACCCAGAAAACTGAGACACGTGGCGGGTCCCACGGTCTTGTCCTCCGCCAAAGGAACCCCCATCGTCTGCGCTACCCATTGGAACACCCGTAGTATCTGCTTGCACCGGTCTGAGCCTCGAGCGCCGACACATAAGAAGTCGTCCAGGTAATGCACAACCGTGCCCCCCTCCGATTCCCGTCGCACTACCCATTCCAGAAAAGTGCTAAACTTCTCGAAATAGGCGCACGAGATGGAACAACCCATCGGCAAGCACAGATTCACAAAGAAGCCCCCTTCAAAACAACACCCCAAGGGGTGATGACATGACGGGTGTATGGGAAGCAGCCGAAACGCTGCCTCCACGTCCCCCTTCGCCATCAGCGCTCCCCGCCCAGCTCTCCGTACCAACTCGACTGCCCTGTCAAATGATGTGTAAGATACTGAACAGAGTGCTGCGTCGATGTCATCATTCACCGATGACCCTTTAGGATACGATAAATGATGAATCAACCTAAACTTGCCAGCCTCTTTTTTGGGGACCACTCCAAGTGGGGATATCCGCAACTCCGCTATAGGAGGATACGGGAACGGCCCCGCCATCCTCCCCAAAAGGACCTCTTTGGCCATCTTTTCCCGCACTACCTCCGGGCGTTCCCGCACAGATTTAAGATTGGCACAAACCGCCCCTGGTTCCTTAACCGTGAAGGGGATCACGAAGCACTCCCTAAAACCCCGCCACAGGAACGCTGCATCCTCCTGGTTAGCGTATTGCCTTAGCCAAGGCAACATCGCTCCTAACCTCACTGGGGACGCCCCCAGTTGCAGCCGAGGTGGCCGCCACCCCTGCGATTCCACCCCCTGCATTGAGCTTACCTTTCTTGAAGCATCTGCTGGCGCCGTGACCCTCGTTGTACGTCCAGCACAGGCCCTTCTTTTGTCCCGCTGGCACAGCCACGCCTGAGGCTGTCCCAGCTGCCCCGAGAAAGGGCGCAGCCTTCTGCGCCATCATAATCCTCATCCATAGCGGCAGGTCCATTTGGTCCCACCGCATGGTAGGGGTGGCCGCCAAGCGTTGCAGAAACTGCTCATCATATTTCCACCACGCTAGGCCCCCATACGTCCGATACGCATCGCCTATCCCATCCAAGTAGCAGAACAGTTGCGCACAGTTCCCTGGCCTTTTTTTTTTTTTTTCTTTCTTTCCCCTATCACACTAGCCAGGATGCAGAACGCCCTCAGCCAATTCCCCAAAGTCTTCGGTATCTTGCGATACCTCCGCCTTTTTTCTTCTTCCTCCTTCTTGGCGTCCTTCTTATCCTCCTCCTTCAAGTCTAGGAATTCCTCCAAAGGGAGCAAAGAAAAATTTTCCATGAACTCCCCCTTCCAAATCTTTTCTTTAACCTCTAATTTCAGGTGACAATCTAGGGGGCCCGCAAAAGATACGTGTACGTTTTGACGTGCCGCGTCCGAAATGTCGCCACACCCGACCGCCGACTCAGCCCCCCCATCCGCCGCACCGGACGCCACTACCGCTTCGCTTACCTCGCCTCCGCTCGCCGGTTGGACCCCCGCCCCTATTGCCTTAACCGCCGTGTCAGGGGACCATACCTTTCTGAACTGTAATGGTGATTCCCCCTTCCCTGACCATGCCTCCAATAGTGTTTTTAAATAGCCCAATAACTGTCCGGAGTGTTGTGCAGATATGGACTCACCGTTGGAGACCCCGGCCGTGCCAGGCCCCGGGGTTGCCGACCTTCCGTCCACCCGTTCAGGCTCCGGAGCATCCGGTTGACGCCGACTCCCATCCGCCTGGTCCCTCCTCAGGACCGTAGGGGTAGCGCTCCGCGACCTGTAAGGAGAAGACAACCTGGGTAGTCTGTACTGCTGGGCCCCTACCCGTCCTTCCTCCCTACGCTCTTCTCCGCAATTCCAAGCTTCGCACCGCCTTGCCGGCCTAGCTTCCCTGCTCCTGGGGGCCCGCTGCTGTCGTAGTGCACTGTCACCCGATGACCCAGATGCGCTGCGCCGCCTCCGCCCCCGCCCGTCCTTGGACGCGGACCTCCTTCTCCCCGCCCTGCAGCTGGTCCTGGAACCACTGCGTCTGCTATGCGATGGACTCCTGTCCCTGCTCCACTGCCGATCAGCTGACCTCCTGCTGCCGGGCCTGGCGCCACCGCTGCGCCGCTCCCGTCTGTACTCCTCCCGCTTCCGCTGCCCCCCGTGAGAGCAGCCTGAGGGGCCCAACCTTCCACTGCTACTGCTCCTGACTTCCCTATCCCGCGCTGTACTGCGTGTGTCCCCTTTCTCCGCTGTACCTGGCCATCTGTTGGCCGCTGCGCCTGGCTCAGATGCCCCTTGCACCCCCTGGCAGCCAGCTGGAACCTCAGCCGCTCCCTGTCCGATCCTGCCGTCTTCCTGCCGCCCCTCCTCCCTATGCCTGGCACTGTCGCCCGTCCCGGCCACACCTAAGGCCGCCCGCGAGCTGGTCCCGCTGACCAGGCCACCCCT
Organism: Pelobates cultripes; assembly: GCA_933207985.1. Lineage (NCBI taxonomy): Eukaryota > Metazoa > Chordata > Amphibia > Anura > Pelobatidae > Pelobates > Pelobates cultripes. The sequence continues at coordinate 111,806,081 of OW240923.1, forward strand.
GGGTTGCTGGGGGGGCCGCCTGCGCTGGAACATCCCGCGTCCCGCCCGCCCCCTGGCCCTCAGTGACCAGAGTGGACTCACCGGGACGCCTCACTGAAGTGCTGCCGACCACGTGTTCCTCCGCTCTCCCGGCCGCCATTCCCGCCGTGCTGGAGCCCTCCTCTGGGGTTCCTGTGCTGCCTGCCGCCATCTTGGGTGGGGCGCGTTTACCAGCAGGCCCGCGCTTCGCGGCCGTCCTCGCCTGACCGGCACCGCGGCGCACCGGCGGCGCCGGTCGCTTCCCGGTGCTGTCCGACCCTCTTGCCTCCTGGCTGGGTGCCGAATCCATACCGCTGATGGGAGTGATCATGTAGTAGCAGCTCATTCCAGCCTCTCCTGTACCTCCATGCTGTCTCCTGTCTCAGTACTGCCTGTTCTCCATACTGCTGATGGGAGTGATCATGTAGTAGCAGCTCACTCCAGCCTCTCCTGTATCTCCATGCTGTCTCCTGTCTCAGTACTGCCTGTTCTTCATGCTGCCTCCATGCTGCCTGTTCTTCTATGCTGCCTCCATGCTGCTGATGGGAGTGATCATATAGTAGCAGCTCATTCCAGCCTCTCCTGTATCTCCATGCTGTCTCCTGTCTCAGTACTGCCTGTTCTCCATGCTGCTGATGGGAGTGATCATGTAGTAGCAGCTCATTCCAGCCTCTCCTGTATCTCCATGCTGCCTCCTGTCTCAGTACTGCCTGTTCTTCATGCTGCCTGTTCTCCATGCTGCCTGTTCTGCTATGCTGCCTCCATGCTGCCTGTTCTGCTATGCTGCCTCCATGCTGCCTTCTCCCTCCAGGGCAGGCAGCTTTCACAACTGACAGGTAAGCTTAGATTCAGTTAAAATGGCCACTTCACATAATGGCTGGTATAAATACTCCCCTTATGGCTCCGCCCTACCCAGCATGCTAGCTGTCACTAAATTCCTGTGGCTGCTATGCCTACCTCCTGGCTCTGTCAAGGCCTATTCCTCTTAGCTGCGCTGATCCATGGGCTACAGAAGCATTGACTTTCCCTGCGCAACACAAAACCGTTTATGACATCACTTATATCCAGTGATATGAAACCAAAAGTAGTCATAGCAACATCAGAATGCTCAACTCAACTAGAGTTGTCTTGTTTACAGATGGTGTCAAGGGAAAAGGAGGACAACCTAAAACCAGGCTTGATGAAATGTTTAAAAACACCAATCAGAGTGTCTTACATGTTCATCAAAATCTGGGACAAAGAGAGACTGGAGGATCAAGAAGAAGGGGAAGGATATTACGTGGATCCATTTTCAAGATGGTCTCATATATGAAGAGCTTAAGTGCGTTCAGGATGCGAGAAAGATTAATAAGAGAAGGTAAGGAAAGTGCATTGTGGGTATTTCCCACCTTCTTAATTAAGAATATAATGCAGACTTTCCTTACTGCCTTGCTATATGGAGAATATAATTATATAGATTTATGTATGTGTATACCGTTTACATTGTATATATAGTAAATATGTATAAAGTTAATTGAGAGTGTATATATATATATATCTATAAACTATAAAGAGTATAAATACATAAAGTCAATGGTGTTAAAAGTGTATATATGTGCGTTGAATAAATATTTATATAGTGTAGAGTGTATAGTGCATTTATGTATTTTTATTGTATATATATAGTTTAAAGTCTGCCAAAATTCAGAGTAGGGTTTGAGGGGTGAATAACTGTTTTTTATGAATGAACCAATTTCAATGATATTACATACAACGAATGCTCAGCGTATGAAGATTTGCTTGACTATGTACGGAAGATAACATCTATTAAATGAGTTCCATTACCGCCTTGCAAAGTTGGACGCTTTCAATTGGATTGTTCATTACAAAAGCAAATGTTAGAGACTCGAATTTATGCACGGATCTTCTCCTTGATCTGCTCAAGTGTACACGGCTTGTTAATATACACCAACAACTTCAGATATCCCCACAGGAAGTATTTAGCAGCTCAAAGGATGGACAAAGTATGGCAGCTTACATTGAAGTGACGGTGGTAAGCTCTTTGCGTTAAAAAAATGGACCTGCCCTTTTGAGATTTAAATTCCACTACTTTTTCTCGTTGTAACTCCATGAAATTACCCATGATGAATTGACCAAGACTCATTTATAATATGTACCTGCAAGTGAAAAATTCAACTGCTAACAAGTTATTTACCTGTCAAATCCTACTCTTAATATTGGCCCACCCTTTATTTTATACATAACATAACTATTGAATGTAGTATATATATTGTATATTCGGTGTATACCTCTATACATTGCAGATTGTATATAGAATACATAGGATATATGGTGTATATATGTATATAGTGTATGTAGTGTTTAAAGAGTGTATAGTGCATTTAAGCATAACAAGTATATACAGTGTATGTAACTATTGAATGTAGTATATAAATTGTATATTAGGTGTATACCTCTATAGATTTCATATTGTATATAGAATAAACAGGATATATGGTGTATATATGTATATAGTGTATGTAGTGTTTAAAGAGTGTATAGTGCATTTAAGCATAACAAGTATATACAGTGTATGTAACTATTGAATGTAGTATATGTATTGTATATTTGGTGTATACCTGTGTACACTGCAGATTGTATATAGAATACACAGGATATATGGTGTATATACGAGTATAGTGCCTGTAGAGTGTATAGATCATTTAAGCATAACAAGAACATATAGC
>OW240923.1:111808924-111886049 GCA_933207985.1 Pelobates cultripes
GGGGGGATGGCGAGGTTAATCAGAACATGCTTTAAAAGGTTTTATTTCCTGCTCAGTAAATTGAACTTTTAAATACATACTGGTGGCTCCTGCATGGTCTATCAAGCTATTAGCAGGGCAGGAGATCAGAAATTCTAAATTAAACAGAATTTGCAATAAAGGAAGTGTAAACATTAGACTAATTTTTGCAGGAAGTGTTTAGGAAGGCTGTGTAAGTCACTTGCAGGGAGTCATGGCTTGGGGTGTATGAACAAAGTGATTTAACGCCTAAATGGCTGAGTATTGAGCGGTGAAACTGCAGCAGTATTTTATTTTTATATATATATATATATATACCAAAACTACTTAATTAAGCTAAAATTGTTGAGTGAATATCCCTGTTTGTGTGGCTGATGTTCAAAGTTTGGGCTGTATATTGGCTTACAGTTAGATATGCTTTCATTTTGCCTCTCTGGAAATATTTCATACCTTACCCAATTTAGTGACTAAGTGTTACCATCCTCTCCTTTGCAGGATGTATAGTTGGGACAAATTATCAGTGCGAAATTTTAATTGCTTTGCAAAGATAACTTTTCTGCTTATTCACAACTCTTGTAATCTTTGTTCAGCATGCTGATTTGGTAGCCAATGTGTACATCAAATATATTTAGCTTTAAAAAAAAAAAAAAAAAAAAAAGTAATTTTGAATCAACAGCAAAAACAAATATTTGAGAGACTGAATTTGATGGTCTGTGCATCTTCCATGTTTTATTATCCGTGTTACGATTGGTGGATTCTGAGTTGGTGCATGTTGGCTCTAATCATCTACTCCCATTGTGTGGTTTTAATTTTGCCTGCCATAACTAGACAGATGTAAACATCACTAAACTGACTGTTAGTAAGAGAATGCCAAGTTTTATTTCAAGATAGGTGTAAAGTGCTTTGTCCTTCTAAAAGGAGCGCTTTAGTTTGTTACAGTAGAAACATATATCAGTGGAAAGCCAAGCTGTCCATGTTTGTATCACCTGCTTACCTTACCAGTCTATTGTGCAAATGCCACACTGTGATTGGTGTCCATGTTTGTAAAGGGTGAAATGCTAATGTTTCCCGTGTGTGTATTCCACCTACAGGAACAGTCCAGATATTTGGACAATGCAAGAAAACAGACAAAGGCACCTTCCACATACTGAGGACCACTACCCGTGGCTGTAAAGCCCAAAGGAGAATGCAATCCTTTCCTGAACATAAAACCAAATAAGTTACCCATCCTAAGCTGTTCTAGGACAGTCGGATAATGGATCTGTTTGGTGGTGGTGTGCCCTTTTTATAATGGGACATTAGCAGCAGCAGCAATAGTGACATTAACTTCTTATCTTCTTACCTGCCTAGCTATGGTGCATGTTCACATTGGTCATTACTGCTGCTTCATGTTTGGAAAATGTCTATGTATAGTCTGCAAACATTACTTGTTTCATTCACCCCCCCCATCCTCCTCTGATGTATATTGATTTGGTTGCAGTGGCTATAATTTAGACAAATGCTAAGAAGTTCTAGTTCACTCAACCATACACCTTCACTTTGTGATCTACAGCCACTCCAAGCTCATTGACCATGCCAACTACAGGAGGCCAACACTGTAAGTGTTATACACTAATTGACTAACCTGCATTAGTGAAGGTAACCTAAAAACCTGAACGAATGCAATGGCGAAATGTAGATACAATTTTTTTAAAATTTGTTTTTATCTATAAAGATAGAAATGTCATGAACAACTTACAGAATTTGTGTTTTCATTTAAATAGAAGATAGACCGAGAAGGACTACCTTGTTTCATGAATGAGTTAAATGATCTCAAAAGATAGAAATAGGCAGAGTCTGTAAAGCTACATTTTGCGCTTTTCCATCAGCGGCCACAGACAGTGACACAATGAAAGGGCGTCTTCTCACAGAGAGCTCAGTGGATGTCTGTGACACCTTATTACTCATGTATGTGTTGCTCCTGGCACATGGATCCACCACGAGTTGTAGAGGAACATCGCAATGAAGAGGGAGAACTTTAGATAAACTCACAGGAAAAGTATAACTTTTTTTTTTTCCCCTCACTATTATCTTGGGTGTGATAACAGACGATTCAGACTGAAGATCACTTTGTGGTTGTGCACACTAGGAAAAGGACTGTCATAGAATATCTCCACTATTTCTATAGAGCACATTAAAGAAACGTGCTTACTGGAAAATAAGTAATGTGAATTTTTCTCGTTTAGGGTGAACAGCGTAGTAGCAGTTTTCCATTAGCCCCCTTCCCCCTGTGTCACCACCTTACAAGAAGGCATGTCCCATTGTAGTAATGAGGTCTTCTAAAAATTTTTTTAAAGGGACACTATAGTCACCCAGACCACTTCAGCTCAATGTCCCTTAGGTTTTAACCCTTCAGATGTAAACATAGCAGTTTCAGCTATGTTTACATTTGGGGTTAATCCAGCCTCTAGTGGTTGTCTTCCAGAAATTAGCATCCATCGCGCAGAGCGTCCATGGAACGTATTGAGAAATGCTTTCCTATGGACACTTTGAATGCGCGCGGCACTTGCCGCGCATGCGCATTCGGCTACGCTGACGTCGGACAGGGAGGAGAGGTCACCAGCGCCGAGGGAGCCCGGCACTGGATTAAAGTACCTGAAGGGGTTTTAACCCCTTCAGCGCCACGGGAGGGGAACCCTGACACTATAGTGATCCTTTAAATGAAAGACCACAAAAAAATAATTAACCACCACACTAGTAGCAGTGCTGCTTTAATGGACCTGTGTGGACACCATAAGAACTTCATCTCAATTAAGTTATTCTGGTGCGGGGAAGTCTCTGGATACAATTTTACCTTAACGGTTTCACACCAAACTCTGTAAGTTGGCACTGTTTGCTCTGCCCCTCAAATTCCTATAATAATCATAACAATGTATTTAACCAGGAAAGGTACATTCAGATTACTCTGGTTTTCAAGTACGTTCTGGGGATGTTACCTTAGCCCAACATCCAGGGGTTGTTACTATTACCCAATTTAATAATGGTCCAAAGCTTCTGGATTCCAACTGCCAGTCAATCACTTGCTCACCAGAAAAGTCAGTGAAAAAGTAACCTATCATTTTCAATCACTTTTGTAAGGGGAGCCAGGAAGTGGAGGGGCAGAGTGAGCGGGCACTGACTTGCGGACCTTTAACCTCTAACCGTTATGTTAGGACGGCGGACAGGACCTCCTTGCAGAATAACTTCATGCAATGACGTTATGCTGCCTGGAGTGTCCATTTTAAGAGGGCAAAATACTATGGCAGGTGTAGTACTACAACAGCGGGGGGGTCTGTCTTTTGATTATAGTCCTCTTATTATAGCAGGCAACCTGTTCTCTGCTGTTGATAAAATTGTACAGTTACAATTATATAGCACCAATAAATTCTGCAGCGCTGTACAATAGGTAAACAAGATTAACTCTAAATGCTAACAAAAGATGATTGACATATTGAAATAGTAGTTTAAAGGACCACTCTAGGCACCCAGACCACTTCAGCTTAATGAAGTGGTCTGGGTGCCAGGTCCAGCTAGGGTTAACCCATTTTTTTTATAAACATAGCAGTTTCAGAGAAACTGCTATGTTTATAAATAGGTTAATCCAGCCTCTAAAGCCTCTAGTGGCTGTCTCATTGACAGCCGCTAGAGGCGTTTGCGTGCTTCTCACTGAAAATCACAGTGAGAAGACGCAAGCGTCCATAGGAAAGCATTATGAATGCTTTCCTATGAGACTGGCTGAATGCGCGCGCAGCTCCTGCCGTGCATGCGCATTCAGCAGCAGAAGAGGAGGAGGAGAGCTCCCCACCCGGCGCTGGAGAAAGGTAAGATTTTAACCCCTTCCTCTCACCAGAGCCCGGCGGGAGGGGGTCCCTGAGGGTGGGGGCACCCTCAGGGCACTATAGTGCCAGGAAAACTAGAATGTTTGTTTTCCTGGCACTATAGTGATCCTTTAAGGGAGCACTGCCCAAACAAGCTGCAATCTATTGTCCCAATCTTGCTGTTAGAGCATAAAAATAATTGTAATTACTTAACAGTGGGAGATCTGAAGGTTACCTGTCCTGTATTACACAGGCGATTCTTGTTTTGGTTGTTATATTTTATTATTCCTTCACTTTGTGTCTATTCTTCGTAAGACAGCCAAGGGAATGTAATTTTTTTTTTTTTTTCTGGGGGAGGGTGCATTTGACCTTGATGTTAATAACATTTTCTGAAGAATGTTCTTATTGCAATAAAAAGGTATCAAAGGCTTCGGATTACATTTGCATAAGAATGTTTGCAAATGGGTTTTGCTTTCTGAAATTGTGGCTCTTATTATGAGCTGACGATTTCAACAGGAAGAATAACATTAGACTTTTAATAGTTTGGTTGCTGTTTTCCCTGGATTATAATCTTCTTAACCCTGTCAGAGCAACATGGGATATTTGTGAATTAATTAAACTAATGAAACATTTTCCAAGGAAGTTGCCTTTCCTTTCATTTCCGCTATTCTGTCCTTTTAAATTTGAAATTTAAAGTTCTCAATTTAGCAAATAACTGTTAATTTTTCCACTAGTAAAGGGAGCGTCAGAAGGGAACATGTAGTACGGAAACAACTACTGTTCTTTTCGCGACTATAGGCTCACTTTAAATTGGACAAATGTCATCAGAGCTTATGACTCCCTCAAAGGCTGAATGTCTCACTAAGGAGACTGTCTAGGCACTGGGAAATAAGGTACATTTTAGGACAGTTTGTTTTAGTTAAAGGGACATTATAGTCACCCAGACCACTGCACTGGGCACAGTGTACCTGTCCCTTTAACCCTGCAGTGTAAAACATTGCAGATTTTGAGGAATTACAATGTTTGCATTGCAGGGTTAAGTTCACTTCTAGTGTCTGTTACTCAGTCACGTGATGTGGAATTTCCTTAGGAAAGCATTGATTCAATCCTTTTATATGAGGAAGTTTGAATGCATGCGTGTTAGGTCCCCAATGCCCCTCTATTAGAAGCTTTGAATTGGACATCAGTGGAGGAGGTCAAGCCTTGTCTATCATGTTGTGAGTGGCAGAGGGGTAAGGAAGCCTCATAAATGTAAGTACATTTATATTGATATATTTATTTTTTAAACTAATGCACTGGGGAGGGGGAGGTTTAATACAAGCAGAGACTGGGATACTATACTGTTAGGAATACAGATTTGTGTTCCTTTAATGGAGGAGGGCAGTTGTAACAGCACCCCTAAGCATAAAAGGGGTTAACAGCCGTTTAGGAGATCTTCCCAGAGACACAGGCAAAGCTACTGCAGAACACCAAACTCCCGAACTGGATACAAGGGAATGCTCCAAACTCCCGAATTGGAACCATACGAATAGCTGCTAGCAGACGAACAGGAAAAGCACCCAAGCAGCTTACACTCCTGGCAATCAGTCTCTAACAGCACACAGTAAATCCCCCCAAAGACGAGACAAAGCTCTGTGTTGCGGGTCAAGCAGTGATCTGACAGAGCTGTGGGTTTATTGTTCTTATATACACATTCTTACACATTAGGGTTTGGTAAAACAACCAATAAACACGTACAATACACTCAGACACTCGCACACAAAATCCTCCCCTCTGCCTGTGATACAATTACCTTACACAATGGGTTAATGTTATTATCACAGGCAGGAAAATACACAGTTTTACACAATATTCATACTCTCTTTTTTAAATTGCAGACCAGGGACAGACTGATTTTTAGTATTATCCTGTCTCCTCTTCCCTCACTGTGGATTTTCTATTATTAAGGCATGTAGATAATGAGACATTTTGCAAAGTATGTTTATCTAGTTCCTGATTTTAAGTTGCAAATGAGTATAGCAAGGATATTTGCAAAATCAATTTTCTTGGATGAGTTTTTGTGTGCTTTTCCTAAATCTATTAAAATAAATAAATGTATGTTAAATACACATTTTCTGGAAAGTCTTTTAAGTACAAACTCTGCAAGCATTAAGATATTTTTTTTCACTCTCTCCTGTTCACCCCCTACCCCCACCCCGTGCTGTGACCTTTGTGTTTGGCTTGTGTGTTTGTCACTACTCTGATTGGTAGTGATTTCATGGCCACCCCTGGTACATTAATTGACTTTGCAGCTAGGTTAAGTTAGACTGGCAGCTGTATTTTCTGTTTCTGTAAGTTTAAATATGCCTTAGTTCTGCTTAGCAGAAGCTGCCGGCTGTTACACCACAGGTGGTTCTGACCAAAAGCATGTTGTGGGCTAACACTGTGACTGATCTGCTTATAGGATACCACAGTAACCGATTTCACCCCTTCTCCAGAAAGTGAATTAAGTTGATTTAAATACCCTGTGCAGGAAGTAACTTTTAACCCCTCAAACATGTGTGAAAACATTAATGCTCTCCGAGATTATTCAGTTGAGTTGTGTACACTGAGTCCTACAGTCCTTTTCTCAGATAAAAAGAGAACCTTTTGTATTTAATTTCATTGTTTTCTTAATTGTGAATTCAAGCTTCTAGTTCCAATTGATTTGGATTATATCCCATGCAAATAAGTGTACATCTCCATAAATCTAGCATTCACATTTACTTATTCTTCTTGTCCTGCTTATGGTCTCTCCTGTCCCTATCTCTCTGCGTACAGCTGGTTTTATTAAAAATAAAATAAATATAAATGTCAAAACTGCGTGTGTCTTCTGTGCCTGACATCAGATATAAGGTGTTAAAAACGGAATGTCTGCAATCCCGGAGTGTCCTTTTTTTTTTTTTTAAGAGCGCTTGGGGAATGAAAGTACGTTCCTCTGACGAGTAGTTCTGGATTGAGACTAGTTCGTTACATTTGTTCATAGTTCTTCTGTCAAGAAGCCGAACTTTCTTTCCATATAAATTCTATGTAAAAAGTCTCTGTTGCTTTGAGCAAGTAATACGCAAGGATTGTTAATTTTATATGATGAGTGGCATTTCTCGGGGTGCACAAATATTATTCTAGGCGCTCTGGAGAGGTCTGCCATGATGACTTTCCAGATGAGAGGCTGCGAGAGCATTATGCGAGATATAATCCACAGCATTTGTAATGGGAACAGTTTGCTTATTCCTGATTTAAATTGAATCCAGAACAAAATACTTTTGCTCTTTAATGGCTTTTAACACAAGATGATGCTCACATGGAGAAATGTAACACTTTTATTTATTTATTTTTTTACTTTACACTCTACAGCGGCCTAGATTTATAGCATTTCCTCTTCTGGAAATTGTCTTGAGTTATAAGGAATGTGTACAATAATATAGAAGCAGGTGATATTAGGGGGGAAAAGTGAATATTTTAGTCTGTTCATCAGGTAAATAGAATCATATTTTTTTCTTAGAATATTTGTCTATATGCAAGGTTATATGTAAAGCCACTTTAACCCCTTAAGGACCAAACTTCTGGAATAAAAGGGAATCATGACATATCACACATGTCATGTGTCCTTAAGGGGTTAAAGGGCGCGTGATGACTTTTTATTTATTTATTTTTAAATCCAGCAAGTAAACCCTTTTAAATAAATATACAAAAAAAAAACAAACACACAAACTTTGAAATGTGAGAGGTTATAAACTTTTTTTAGATTTCCTGGTTAGGCACACTTCTCAGCTAGCAGTTTTTTTTTTTTTTTTTTTTTTTTACAGTCTCACCCCACCTCCCCTTTTCCTTACCCAGTTCAGTTTCAGAACAGTCCACTAATGACAGAAACAGGACCTCATTGTGGTTAGGAGAAAGAAATCTGACCCTGGAACCTGCTCTGCATGAATTATACCGATCAGACTCTGTTCTCCCCCTTTCAGAATGTTGCAAGGTGAAGAGATCTGCCAGGCATGCCCAATGCACTTTCCTAGCATTCCAAGGGATCGAACACTGATTGGTTCGATCAAAGTCCCTCCTCTAGTGGGTTTGGAAAGCATGAGAAAGTAGAAGCAGGCAGACATTGGGGAGACTATCATATTCACCTGCAGAGTGATCAAACTGTCTCAATCAAAGCTAAAGCTTTCCAATCAGACAGTTGTCTCTAAGTGACTCTATCGTTTGTTGTTTCATTGTGCGTTCTAAAAGATTCAACATCTGGGCCGCATTGTAAAAATGTGCCCCAGGGAGCACCTCCAGTGACGGTCAGAGGAGTGGCCACTAGAGGTGTTCCTATGCTGTAATGTAAACACTGTGGGCCAGGTGGCAGAGCGAAATCCGCCCTGGCCAGTCAGAATCTCCTCATAGAGATCCATTGAATCAATGCATCTCTATGAGTAAAGTTCAGTGTCTGCATCCAAAGGAGTGGCCACTGGAGGTGTCCATAGGCTGCAATGTAAACCCTGCATTTTCTCTGAAAAAACTGTGTTTACAGCAAAGGGCATGCAGGGTCTGACTTTATTTTTATATATATATATATATATATATATATACATATACATATACATACATACATACATACATACATACAGTGGTAAGCGGCTGTCAATGAGACAGCCACTAGAGGCTGGATTAACCCTATTGTAAACATAGCAGTTTCTCTACAGCTGTAGGGTTAAAACTAGATGGACCTGGCACCCAGACCACTTAATTGAGCTGAAGTGGTCTGGGTGACTATAGTGGTCCTTTAAGTGCTAGATTTCAAGATTGTAGGAGCCTGGTACAAATGTAGTTCACTCCAAAGCATGCAGAGGGGCAAGCAATAAAACAAGTCAAACCCAACCAGCTAGCCATCCTTGGAATCTTTGTTAACATAGCTTAAAGTTCTTTATTCCCTCCATTGAGGGACTGTTGTGGTTATCATGTGTGCAATAACCATTTAAGGTACATGGTGCAATGCCAAAGTGTGGCACATATGGTGTCTAGTCGTCATCATCATCATCGTTTAGTGTCAAAAAGCCACTAGTGGCATAAGCTTGATTACCTGTCAGTCACTCACACATGGTTTTTATTTTTTATTTATTTTTTTGTAATTTTTATTATTATTGTAATGGACATGGAGGTACATGTACACTTGGACAGTCCTAAAATCCAAAAAATTGGATCCCTGCAAGAGTCTCCTGTATGTGATTAAAGTTCAATTTACAGAACAAGAGATAAAAATGGTTTAAATGACCACTATAGGCACCCAGACCACTTCAGCTTAATGAAGTGGTATGGGTGCCAGGTCCAGCTAGGATTAACCCTGCCTGCTGTAATCTGAAACTGCTATGTTTACATATGTGTGTTAATCCAGCCTCTAGTGGCTGTCTCATTGACAGCCGCTAGAGGCGCTTCCGCGCTTCTCACTGTGATTTTCACAGTGAGAAGAAGCCAGCGTCCATAGGAAAGCATTGAGAATGCTTTCCTATGGACTGACTGCGCGCGCGGCTCTTGCCGCGCATGTGCATTCAGCCGGTGACATCAGAAGAGGTAGGAGAGTCCCCAGCGCCGAGGGAGCCCAATGCTGGAGAAGTAAAAATTTAACCCCTTCTTCCCCCTAGAGCCGGGTGGGGAGACCCAAAGACCCTTTTTATTTTTTTTATTTTTTTCAGGCACTATAGTGGTCTTTAAGGTAAATTACACCTGATTGAAAGTGAAACCATTTTGGTTTTCATGGAGGCTGTGTCAGTCACAGCCAGGGGAGGTGTGGCAAGTGCTGCATAAACAGAGTGATTTAGCTCCTAAATGGCAGTGAATCCTGAGAGGCATGATCTATACACTAAAACTGCTTCATTGGGCTGAAGTTGTTTAGGTGACTATAGTGTTCCTTTAAGAATGTGTTTTAGGAGACTTGAATCTATCTGCCAAATGTATGCAAATCTGTGAAAAGGTACAAATCCACTCTTCCCCTGTCTTTTGTGTACCTGGTATAAAGCAAATAAAAGATTTTAAAAGATCTGTTCTGAGCAGCCACTTAAGAATATGGAGACCAGGCCTTGCTGGGAAACCGCTTCTTGAACAAGAGACCAGTTATTCCAGTTCAAAAAAACAAACAAAAAACTTAATGTAGAGGCATCATTTTATAACAAATGTTAAAGCGGCTCTGTCACCACTATGTAATTTCCGAATATTTAATCTAAAATCTTTATTAAATAATCATTTTGCAGCGTTCGAATTTCATTGAAATTTTAACGAACTAGGGAACTGGAGGAAAAAAGGTGGTGGAGCCTGTGAGGAAGAGCTTCAGGTAAATAGAACTCCCCTCCGCCAACTCCTGGGGTGCCTCATGCCACTCAACATATCACCATGTTTTTTTATTTGTCAGCTTGGATGTGTTTTTTCCAAAGAATGCAAGGATCCCATTAGTTGGTGCTATATTGCCTATTGCCAGACTATCTTGCTTTAACCAAACAAATGGAGGCCTCTAAAAAGGATGCTGTTGTAACCTAATTTTTATATATATATATATATATATATATATATATATATATATATATATATATTAACAAAGAATCACATTTTTGCCTCATTCCATTTTAAACATGGATTCCTTTTAATTTGTGTTTGCAGTATACAACTGCTTGGAACACAATTTAGGATAAGATGCAAAACCAGTGAACCACTGTAGTCACTAAAATGACTTTACCTTCATGATGCAGTTGTGTATAGATCATGCAGTCTCACTGCCTCCCCTGGCTGTGACTGACACCCTTTTCATTTTCAATTTGATGTTGACTTACTTTAGAAGTTTTTATATCCTGATCTGTAAATTTCACTTAAATCATGCAGATGGGGATCCTGCAACGTCTAGCAAACCGTGCAAGAGATAAGAAATTCTAAATTAATCAGACTGTGCAATAAAGGAATTGTAAATATTAGGTCTTTCTTTACAGGAAGTGTTTTGAAAGGCTGTGCAAGTCACCTGCAGGAAGGGCTGTATAAGGGTTTTATCTCCTAAATGGTAGAAAATTGTAGATCATCTTGGAAAAAGATTGAGTTCTTCAAAGCAACTTTTGCCAATTGGTTAACAGAAACTATCAAAATGCCCTATGAAGTAACTTGTTAGTCTTCATCTACCCGTGTAAAAACTTGTTCCATAGAAGCTATGGCTACTTCTTGGGCAGCAAAGGCATTGGCCTCTGCTGATGTGCTGTGGACATTTGTAAGGCTGTGACTTGGGAATCAATCAGGCTAGACTCCTTTTCATCCTCAGAAGCTGCTTTTGCGTGTAAGGTGCTGTCTAATGTTAGTATCCTACTAACACTATAGTGTTCCTTTACATTTTTATGAAATTGCAAAGGAATTGTACATTTTAGGCTAAAACAGTCATTGTTCTTTATGCTTACTCCCCAGCCAGTTTGGGGTTTTGCTATATCCCTATTGTACTGGTGCAATTAAAAACAGAAATTCTACTTACTGTCAATTCTTGGTTCCTTAGTATAGCTGAGTACAGATACATTTGATTTTTCTTCTTTTCTTGCTATCTATGCTGTGGCCTGCTTGTGGTTATTGAAGTTATGAGGGGGTGGGTTCCCTTTTAATTTACATGTGTAATTATAGAGGCTACTAGTTCGGCTCAAGGAGGAACATTCCTTCAGTACTGCCGGTATACTAGGGAAAAAAGATTATGCAGCAAGTAAAATTTCAGATTTTTTTTGTTTTTTTTTATCCTTTGCAGTGGATTCCAATAATTTATGATTAGTTTCCACTTCTTAATTCCAGTCGTATTTAGTACTTCTGTCGTATAGGTGACCCCTGCAGATGTCAGATTATATGCATATGTGAGCACTCACTCTGAAAATGTCTCCCCGGCCTGCTACAGTCGAGGTAGAACCCAGTGAATATTGCCTATGGCAAACCAAAGAGGACAACTCTGGAACTTAAGGAAAGGTCGTGGTGAATATTAGCTATTTTTATGAATGCCGTTTGGACAAAGCTAGCAAAGCATCATGGGAGTTATAGTTCATGAGCTGGGAATCAAAACATTGGCTTTTACTGCTTTGAACTGTCTTTTTGTGGGTTTTTATGTTATTAAATCGGACTACAGTAAACTAGCGAATGCAGTTAGGTACATTTTCGTAGTTACCCAGGAATGTATGATGGCTTTTTTCCACTTCTTTAAATATGTGTTTGAGGAAATTACATATGCAAGAAGAAAATGTATGGTTTCCCCTGAATAGACGTTTGCGACCACAAAATTATTTATTTTGAATATTGTTGGAGTTATTTTTTTTAAAATAGTTTTTTTTATTTTTTATCTTTATTTGTAAATTTCCATTGTTGTTAAAGTCATAGAAATACTGTTTTCATTATACTCCTTAAGACCGCAGCCAAATGTACAAGTTGTGATCAAAACAAAACGTAAACAAAGCCACACTTATTATTTATCATTTTATTCAGGGGAAACAGGGCTTTCATTTAACATAAAATATTTAGGTATGAAACATAATTTAATATGAATAAAATATATATATAAAAAAAAAATGGGATAAAATAAGATTTTTTTAAAAAGAAATTCTTAGTTCTACGTGATATTTTAACTGTGAATGTCAAAATACTGTTTGCTTTTACTGCAATAAAATACACATATTTGTATTCAGCGATATCTCGAGTGTAAAACCGTACCCCCTATGTACAGGTTTTATGGTATTTTGGGAAGTTACAGGGTCAAATATAGCGTGTTACATTTTTCATTTTTTTCACATTGAAATTCGCCAGTTTGGTTTCATTGCCTTTGAGACCATATGGTAGCCCAGGAATAAGAATTACCCCCATGATGGCATACCATTTGCAAAAGTAGACAACCCAAGGTATTGCAAATGGGGTATGTCCAGTCTTTTTTAGTAGCCACTTGGTCACAAACACTGGCCAAAGTTAGTGTTAATATTTGAAAATGCAAAAAACTAATTTGAACGCCAATTTTGGCCAGTGTTTGTGACTAAGTGGCTACTAAAAAAGACTGAACATACCCCATTTGCAATACCTTGGGTTATCTAATATTGCAAATGGTATGCCATCATGGGGGTCATTTTCATTCCTGGGCTACCGTACGGTCTCAAAGGCAACATAACCAACCTGGCTATGCCGTCCATGTGATCGTGAGGTCCTCGCGATCACATGGCCCAGGGGGGCCAAAGAGGACGGAGGGGGGACTCCCTGGTAAGTACATAAGATCGCAGGACGTTCTATGCCACCCTGCGGCTTTTAGAGCCATCCAAATAAGGGTCTTAAGGGGTTAAGGAAGAAAATTAAGCAGCTTTTGTAAACCCCTATTACCATTGCTATAATGTGGTTCAGATCGTGATATACATTTTTCGTGCGAAGTTTTTTGTGTGTGTTTTTTTTGTTGTTTTTTTTTTTGAGTAGTTGCTCGAGATATTGTAGGGTTGTTTTGATTTTTTTTTTTTCAACAATTTGCCGCGCATGCACACAAGTCTCAGTGTTTCCCTATGGTGGAAGCATTCGATTGACTGAGATAATCAATCTTGATAATCTCAGACAGAGAGGTGAGGCAGCCACACGGAGACCAACAGAGCTAGGGCTTAAAGTAATTCTTAATTTTATAGAGACTCACCGAAGAGGTTGGGGTGTCACCGAAGTTCTAGGAACACAAACATGTATTCCTAATGTAATAGTGTTCCTTTACATTTTTAGGAAATTGCAAAGGAATTGTGCATTTTTGGCAAAAATAGTCATCGTGAAAAATAGTTGGAGAAATTTTTCAGTTTACGGTTTCAGCCTTAAGTTTATATTTTTCATCCTGATGAAGCTGCCCCATTTCATTGAATAATGTATGATCAGGGCGTTAGTCACACATTTTGCAGAAGTAATAGGAGTTGTCCGTCTATTAGTCAGAAGTCACTATTTTGCTGTAACACAGCAATACAAGCTAAGCAGTTGTCCCTCCTCCATTCTATGCACTTGTGTGTTTGTGCTCAGAAGTTAACTTTTTTCTATTTCAAATCAAGGTGTATTTAGAATAGTTGGAGATCCTCCGATATTAAACACAAAGTGAGAGTGAGACAAAATATCATATGGACTAGGGATGCACCGAAATTAAAATTCTGACACAGTCCGAAAATTCAAGATGCCCTTGGCCGAAAACCGAAAAGGACTTTTTTTCCCCCAAATGATTTTAGAATAGTTTTTTTTTTTATATAATTTTATTAATATTAGACTTTTTATTACACAGTGTGGGAGGTGGTGACTGAGGGAGGGGGTTACTGGTGACGGTGACTGAGGGAGGGGGTTACTGGTGACGGTGACTGAGGGAGGGGGCGTCTGGTGACGGTGACTGATGGAGGGGGCGTCTGGTTTCTGATGGAGGGGCGACTGGTGACAGTGACTGAGGGAAGGGGTAACAGAGTGACTCTCCAATAAGGGATTGTTGGAAGAAATTGTTTTATTGCTCATTTTGCCCCCTAGTTAGTCTCTTTCTGACCAAGTACAGTCTTATTTTAGCTTATATTTGTAAGTATATGTTTTATTCACATCTTGTATGTGTTCATTGCTCTAATCTGTGCTTTCACCTGAGATTAACTTTTACCAAGCATCTTTGCTTATAATGAACCCTCTCTGCAGGATTTCTCCAGTCTGGTGTGAGTCCTAGCGGACAAGATGTTTCGCTGGCCTACCTCTGTCACTTTTTCATTAATATTTAGTTATACTACAACTCATAAAAGTTTGTGTGTGTGTATATATATATATATATATCAGTTTTATTTGCTGCAATATTATAGTTGCTCTTTTTCATACAGATGCATGTAACATTGGAAGCCCTCCAGGCAACTTTTAGGCCTTAAAAATAGTAGTAATTGCCAAGTTTACATATATCTGTTAAAGGTGTGTTATATTATTTTGTGTGTTTTTTTTGTTTTTTTGTTTTTAAACCTACATATGTCCAGTTTTTTACTATACTAAACGAACGTTCAAATGTGGAATACAATGGTCCACAAATAAGAAATGTGTCTGGCCCACAAATAGGAAATGTGTCAAACCCAGCAGAGTAAGAAGTGTTTTAGAAAGCAGAAAAAACAAGTTACAGTAAGGGATTACACCAGGTTTTGTAGGTACTCACTGTGGCCTAACACGCAAATGCACGTTAATATGAAATGTTATTTATTAAATCCATCTTGATTTTATGTAGAAGCAGAATGGAGATCTTCCAGGATTGTGCACTAAACAGGTAATTGTAAAATTAAATTGAAAGGTTCTCCAATTCTGGAGAAATGTTTTTTTTTGTTTTTTTTTTTCTAAATCATCTTCTCCAGCTTGGCAATTCTGGCATAAAATGTGTAATTTTCGTTTTATAATTATATATATATATATATATATATATATATATATATATATATATATATATATATATATATATATATATATATTTTTTTTATTTATTTATTTTACATGCTTGTGTTATTTGCGAAGATTATAGAGCCTGGAGACTGATAATTTAATTCTTCCCTAAAGAGGAATTGATGGCTTTTTGCTGGTTACAGGGACTTTTGCACACAAGTACGTGAAAGCAGTGTTTACGACTGTATGATGTCTATAGCAGTAGTGTTTAAAGCGGCACCCCACTTGGAAAATGGGCATTTCGTAGAGAGAGAATCTTTATGAAATACTAATTTCAACTCAATTTAGATTTTACTGAAATTCCAACCCAGTCAAGACATATGAGACAAAGCAGGGACCGTTGGCTCTATATTTCTCCTCCTCACTTTCTTGGACTCAAGGCAGAGTCTGAGTCAATCTGGACAGCTGTCACCAGTGATGGCTGCAGGGCATTGGCTCTGTCTATAGAGGAACTCGTGGTCTTGCAGGACCCGCCATAGACCTCAAAGCTGTACTCTTGGGTAAACATCCGCTCCTGGTACTTGCTAGGAGTGCCCTGGCACGCTACCTGGGTAAGTAGTTTAACCATTTGGGAAAGGTTTGACAACTTTCCTGGGTCCATAAGTTGCCCCTTCTTGCCTCCTCACAATCTCATGGCAGGGCCATTTCATTGGTTGAGATAATCAGCTGATTTCTCTTAGCCAATAAGCTAAGACCTGCAAGTATCTTGGTGAAAAGGGCTTTGGGCTCTGACAAAGCTAGAAGCGATGTCCAGTGGACTGCAGGTAAGAAGTCAAACTGTTCTAAATTTCAAGGGCAATCCTGGCTCCATATGCACTGCAGCAGACTGTGGTGGTTATGATTCTTGGAGTGTTGCTTGTATCCATGTAAACTTATTAAATAAATAAATTTGGCTGAGGGACTGGCCTCTGCAGCCAATAAATATCCCCGCTTTTTGCCCAGCACTTACATCCTTGTTAGTGCTGGGCATTGACCAGGGAAAGTCCTGTTTTGAAAGGGACATTCTTGGTACTGTAGTGGTTATGGTGCCATAGACACAATATACCTGCAATCTGCCAAATGACTTAAATTTCTGTTGATACTCTTAGCCAATACTGTCTGAATTGGGTGTGATAATGTGTAATCAGGAAATTCAACTTTATTGTAAAACAAGCTTGAAAAAGTCCAATTACCGATTTTGTTTTGCCCATACTGTACACCTTATTAGAGGGACACTGAAGAACTGAGTATATGCTGGAGTATTTTATCATCTCTTCATTGTATTGGTTTTTGGGCAAAGCCAGACTCCTATGCCGGCAGTTTCTATTCCATACTTAGTGTAAACATTGTAGTTCAGCTGTATCCAACCAACGCAGAGCGGAAAAACAGCGGGTGTCAGACCATTTTGTTAACCCTGTGATAAATTGCTGGTGATCTGTACCGAGGGAATTATGGCACCTTAACCACTACAGTGAGCTGTAGACTCTAATGCACTGGCTAGGAAGTCAGCATGGTACCATCAAGGTGGGGAGGTGTTCCCAAGCAGGGCCAGTAACATAGGTAGGCTGGAGGTAGGATTGACTAGGAGCCCTTTGTAATGGCCGCAACTCTGGAGAGGAGATGATTACTTAACTCCCAAGGCAATAAAAAACCATTATCTTTGAATAATGACATTCATTGTTTTGGAGCATGCTATCTGTTAAGGTAAATCGATCATGTCAGGTTCTTTTTAAATGCATTTGTTATTTTGGATATTATAAGGATACTGGGGTTTCTTGTTGTGTTGCTTGTGCCAGGTAGAGTTGGCCGGCTCCAAACCTCTTAACTTGATACTGCTTAACCTGGAGAACAGGTACCCAACCTGCAAATGTGGAGACAGCTGTATAGGTTTAAAGGAATACCAACAGGTATTACTGACCCTATAGTGTTTAACCCACCATTAAGGTGGCTTGCCCCCAACTTTCTCCTGTTTTCTAACATCCGTCACATTATAGAGAGTAGTACATTTGAATTTGGTTTTAGACAATTGGAAGTTTCAGCTACATCCTGTACCATACATTTATCCTAACATTTGCAATGTCGTTTTTCATGTTTACAGTTGCTATATTGTGTTTTCTATCACATTATATTTTATCAAGGTTTTCTAATTTGTTTCACTTCTATTTGGAGATGTCTGATCTATGGCAGTTTGCGTACACCTAATGTGAGAGGGATTACCACTAAATCGCTGCATTTTTAAATTTATGGATCACTTCGGGATGCGTGTTAAATTTTTGCATCTGGCCAGAAACGTATATAGCATGAGCTCATAGCAATGCATAGTGTTTGGTATACGCCATCCGCTTTGTTTTATCACCATAATGAGCCATAGTTTACTGCTTTTATTCTGCTACATCACAGGCTACATAAATGCCATTTACAGTTTATCTACTTTATATCTTCCAGATGTTGAGCTGTTCAAACTGCTTGTATATATTGTCATATAAGTCGTGTGATACAAAGGAGGAAATGTATCCGTGTTGCCTAATAGTCTGTGTTGGGAGAGATTTATTTTAATAGATAGGAACAAGCGCTCACTACAAACAGGGTAGGTGGGTGGGCAGCAGTAGATCTGTGCGAATTCCCAAATTCTCACTGGCAAAACAGATAAGCAGGGTGATGAACCACCAGAAATAAATAACAAAATATATAATTACATACACTGAGATATGATGATTTCACAACTCACAATAAATAGAGCTGCTGAGAGCTCTGCTGTAATGTGCCTGGATGGTTCAATCCCAGTCTGTGGATATTTGTAGCTCTGTTTGGTGGTTCTATCAGTCCAGTATATATGAGAAAACACAATAGAGAACCACTACAGCCTATTGTAATTGTTTCAATGTCTATATCCTGTCCCTGTGGGCTTTTCAATGGAAACACTGCCTTTTCCAAGGAAAGGCCGTGTTTACATACTGCCTAATGACACCTTTAGTGACAGTCACTCAGACAGCCTCTAGAGGTGCTTCCTAATTCAGTGCTGCACAATGTGCAGCACCTACGTTCATTGTCTCCACACTCTGTATGGAGGTGCTGAAATTTGCCCATAGAGATGCATTGATTCAATGTATCTATATAAGTAGATGCAGATTGAGACATACATTTTCTCATACGCACAAATTGTCGTTTATTTTTTTTTTCCCTTCTTGTTTTTATATTTAAGTCCACTGAGCCTCCCTACCTTATGGAGAGCTAGAGTGGATACTTTCCCTAGGATCCAGTGGAGCTACTGTAATCTTAAAACTCTCCTTGCTCCGCTCCCTCACACACTGTTAGTGAGTGACTTCATATTCCAGATCCTGGCATCACTAAACCGCGCGCGAGGGAGCAGAGAAGAACTACAGAAAGAGTACTGCTCCCTCGGCTAGTTGCCGATCTGACAAACACCCCGGCACCAGGACAACATTTCTAGTCTCCATGGCAACCAGGCACCTGGGATTTGTTGAGCCCCGTCACAGATGCGTTCTTATTGCGTCATTGGATATTGGTCCATGGCTCCTTTCCTTAATTCTTTTTTTTTTTTTTTCTCATCTTTATGATATGCTGGAAGAGTTTCTGAAGAAAGACACAATTAGCCTCCGTAGTCCCCACTATCATAGACTTGTCCCTTTTGGTTTTTGGCAAAAATGCTTTTAGTCTCAACTGTGTAAAAAAAGCGCTCTGGGTCTACTACTAGGTCAAAGAATTCGATTTCTGCATTTGACAAAATGATGAGCCTTTGGACAGTACCAGTAGTTCTGCACTGCTGAGATCTGCCATGGAGATGTTAACAACATTTGGCGTTTTCTAGTGTTGTACGTCAGCGTTAGTGGAGTTGTTTTGTCCCTTATTGGTGGTAGTCTCTCCTTTGGTCCGGGCCCCTAGGTAGTTTTTTTTTTTTTGCTTGTCCTGATCCTGGCTTGATCTAAAAAAAAAAAAATGCAATCAAATGTGTCTGAGTGAATAGTGGATGTCGCCTAACAATGTAATTTGCCATTTTTCCTTACACACTGTTTGTATGTATATTAAAACTATAATAAAGATTCATATTTTAGAAAACTGTTCTGTGTAACTGCATTTTTAAAATACAAAATTAAGACCAGTTTTGAAACTGGGCAAGTTGAGGTAGGAATATGCAGTGTACAATATTTACCAGTGTTTGCTCTTCCCCAGTAGTCATGTGGTTCACTTTGACCACAAGGAGGTGTTTTAGTGTTTGTTTTGTTTAGGGTTTTGGTTTTTTTTTTTCTTAAAGAATTGGTTTTACTGAGAGGATTGTCATTGAACAACCACTGTCGTTGAAGGGCAATAAGAGGAAATGATTATAATGAAAGACCACTAAGCAAGGACCAGTGACAGATATTCCTAAGAAGCAAATGTTCAAAACTTTTGTTAAAAAAATACAAATAAAGTATATCTGAATAATTAAGATAGATCGTGCGTGTGTCTATGTATATATGTTACAGCCATAGGCAAAGGACTTGTCAAAATCCTATGAGAAGCTGTAAAGGATTTATCACAGGACTTTCTTAAAATTCAGTACCAAAGCAAATCCTGTTTAATGACATGAATTGCTTTGGTGTTGAATTTGTAGAAAAACTGCATGTTTAAAAAGTATAAATTTTCTCTAAAAGGAAGAGAAATGTTGCAAAATCTAATTTCTTTAATGTGACCACAATTTCGCCATGTACCTTTAAAAGTTGCAAAGAATAATTTGTATCTGTTGTATATCATAAACCGTTTACATTTCCAAATTGCAGACTCTGTGTCAAATGACTTGTACATTGCCAGGAATAGATAAATATGCATTTTAGAAGACTTGTCTGGTCCCTGTACATCCCTTGGCCTGCTTTCTAGTTAAAGGGACACTATAGTCACCTGAAGAACTTTAGCTTAATGAAGCAGTTTTGGTGTATAGAACATGCCCCTGCAGCCTCACTGCTCAATCCTCTGCCATTTAGGAGTTAAATCCCTTTGTTTATGAACCCTAGTCACACCTCCCTGCATGTGGCTTTCTTTATTGCAAGTTCTGTTTAATTAAAGGACCACTATAGTGCCAGGAAAACATACTCGTTTTCCTGGCACTATAGTGCCCTGAGGGTGTCCCCACCCTCGGGATCCCCCTCCCGCCCGGCTCTGGAAGGGGGAAAGGGGTAAAAACTTACCTTTTTCCAGCGCTGGGCGGGGAGCTCTCCTCCTCTTCTCCTCCCCGTCGGCTGAATGCGCACGCGCGGCAAGAGCTGCGCGCGCATTCAGCCGGTCGCATAGGAAAGCATTATCAATGCTTTCCTATTGACGCTGGCGTGCTGTCACTGTGAAAATCACAGTGAGAAGCACGCAAGCGCCTCTAGCGGCTGTCAATGAGACAGCCACTAGAGGGAATGGGGGAAGGCTTAACCCATTGATAAACATAGCAGTTTCTCTGAAACTGCTATGTTTATTTAAAAAATGGGTTAACCCTAGCTGGACCTGGCACCCAGACCACTTCATTAAGCTGAAGTGGTCTGGGTGCCTAGAGTGGTCCTTAAAGATTTTCTTATCCCTGCTATGTTAGTAGCTTGCTAGACCCTGCAAGAGTCTCCTGTATCTGATTAAAGTTCAATTTAGAGATTGAGATACAATTATTTAAGGTAAATTACATCTGTTTGAAAGTGAAACCAATTTTTTTTCAATGCAGGCTCTGTCAATCATAGCCAGGGGAGGTGTGGCTAGGGCTGCATAAACAGAAACAAAGTGATTTAACTCCTAAATGATAGTGAATTGAGCAGTGAAATTGCGGGGGAGTGATCTATACACTAAAACTGCCTTATTTAGCTAAAGTAATTTAGGTGACTATAGTGTTCCTTTAAATTTTACATGTGTATGCATTTTTATTATATAGTTTTATGGTATTCCACCAATATGCCACTGGCAAACTGCAAATCTGTGTTTACAGCTGTCGTCACGGGCAATGCATGTATATGTGCTTGTAGGGACTGAGATGTCTAAAAACAATGAGATGTTTGGTCAGTTTATACGAGCATCTGTTGTGGATCCCAAGCCATTGCACATCTGACATTTTATATATCTGTTCTGTACATCAGGAAGTTTCTGTTCAATTTTAACCTGAATGAAATAAATCTGTAAATCACATAGTTTATAAAATCGAAAAGTATAGTTACAGTCCCACATTCCTTGTTTTAGTGAAAAGGACTTTGTTTGTTGATGCATTGTCACACTGAAAGCCGTGAGAATTGTCTGTAGTTCTTCAATGGCTGAGGGACTACTTTTACACCATCCTCGGATTGTGACGTTACTTGTACATTTTTAGTAAATGGACATTTGGTTCTTATTTTTTTTTTTTTTCTTAATCTTTTCTTCAGCTTGAGCTATGGAGCCGGACACCCTTCCCATTCAGAGACGGAGCTTCTACACAGGCAGACATATGCAGCCACTCATCAGCTCCCTGCATACGCAACCACTCACCACCCCTCAGGTATGGGCTACACATTATAACAGACATTTCCCATCTGTGACAATCATCGAGACGTTTTAATGATCCCTCTTAACGTTGAAATTCCTTTTCCTTTAATGTCGTGCAAGTATGTGGAACGAGGCCTCCCCAGAACTGAATACATATAATTAAAAAATATAAGGGTTTCATGGTTGCTGCATTTTATTTAGTGATTGCTTTGCATTAAGAATTTTAACCCAAAATTGCTCTTTTGACTTAAATTGGCTTTGTCACTTTCTGGGATCGTTGCAAAGACCCCCAAAGGTGACACCTATGATCGGATAAAGCCAATTTAGCAGATATACTCCTCTAAAGCTCTCCGTTCTGGATTGCACTATCTTTTTTCAGATCCTGGTGCTTAATCTGTCAGGAGCCCCACATCAGTGCTGTTCTGCCACTCATGCAGGAGAATACAAAACAAGAGCTCTCTGGAGGATCCCGTGAAACTGCAGGATCCTCCATAGATTAACATAGACATTTTTTAGAATGTTTTGACTGAACTAGATTTGTAATTCACCTAATGGATCGGTTTCTTTGTTTGCCTTTAGGTCTGTCTGGAATTTTTGACACCAGCCTTCATGTGGCCGGTGGGAACACTACAGAAACTTCTGTAATGAACTTTCTCTCTGCCATTGAATCTCGGACTGCCCAAGCTTCATCAGGGACAACTCTTCTTCCGCAGTTCAGGGCACCATCATGGCAGACTGGTACGTCTACGGTTTGTCTATGTTGTCGGCAAACCGCCCAACAGCATGATGCTGCGCAGCATCCTGCCTAGAGTTCATCATTTAGTCCTATAATGATTGGAATTATATTGAATTTGTATTAAAATATGAGATTTACAGGCAATTCCTTTAATTAGCCTCAGCAGCGGACTCTACTAAAACCCCTAGTTCTCCTTTTTCTTTTTTCCTCTCTCTCTGTTGTTCAGGGAGAAGTTACAGTTACATTCCCTCACTCCAGTAAATACTAGTAAAAACTTTACTGATTTGAGTAACGCAGAGGAGAGAACATGAGAGTGCATGGGAGTTTGGGATTTTTCAGTAGCGATATTTATGCATATGACACTTCTGGGATTCATTTATGGCAGAGCAAGTAAACAGATTTGTTTTTTCTTTCTGTTTATTTAATTTTCTCTTGTAGTTGGCTAATCCAAGGCCTGTGCAGAATCTCACTAGTCACCATTCCTCTATCAATTACAAATGCTTCGAAGTGCATTTATTATTAACAAAATGTCCTGCTGATTAAATCTGAGCCAAGTTTTTTTTTACAAAAAGCTGATTTATGCAATATATATATTCAAAAACTCAAATCTGTAGATAGAAGAGTATTTTTTCTGAGTGGAGTATTGTGCAGGCTTGAAAATGAAATTGCATGTAGGCTGAAGAAATGAAGAGGGGGGGCAGGGGCTGACTAAGGGGGCAGGAGCTAAGGAGGGGGGGCAGAGGCTGACTAAGGGGACAGGGCTGAGGAGGGGAATAAAAACTCCCCAGCGGGCCTGTGAGAAGAGCAGTGGAAGTCACGCCCCCTCCTCCTGACATCATCAGGAGAGGCCGGCCGACTCCATTGGCTGCAGGAAGAGGTAAGTTGAAAAATCTGAGTCCTCAGCCAGAGGCAGTGGATTCAGATGTTTCCTTTTTTTGCTGGATGTGGCTGGCCCTGGCGGATTTAGGGCGGCCAGGGGGGCAATTGCCTCACTGCCCCTCTTCCCAGTCCGCCCCTGACGCAGATATCCTCTGTTCTTTCGTCCATAGCTGTGCCAGCAGCAAACCGATAACCTAGTTTTTATTAATTGTTATTCACCCACAGCAGGGCTGCCAGGGATTGCTTAGTGCGGAGTTTGACTTGCTTATTAAATAATATTTTACTTGAATAATACGTGAATAAACACAGAAATATGGCCACAGTCACCTCATTTTGAATCATTGGCATATACCTTGTACTAATTGGTTCATGTTTGCTTTATTTTTGTTCTGTTTTCAAATGTAAATTGCTGAAAAGTATATGTGCATGAAATAGTATTTTAACCTGTTGTTTGCTTTTTTCAGGCATGCATTCCTCAACCGCTACAGAACTGTTTGTTACGGGAGCACTGCAAACATCTGGAACATTTCCAACCTCTGCACTCTCAGCCTATCAGCACCCAAACACATTTAGCTCCAGGAACTTTGCCACAACCCCATCTTTGGCCCTCTCAGACGGTACCTTCAGCGCTACAACAAATGGTCTACTTTCTCCCCATGACCCTTTGCTTCAGATTAAGACATCGCAGACCCCCACCGCTTTGACTTTTGAACGGCTTGGCAGCGCTGTTTTAAGTACCAGCATCCCACAATCATCAACATATCGATCTGCCCAGGAGTCTGCACCCCATCTCTTACAGCCTCAGTTCAGCTTATTGCCTTCGGCACTTGGCGGGACACAGCAAACTGCTCAGCCATACAGTACGTCAGTTTTTACTGGCTCCACTGCCTCCATAGAAAGAGCACTTCAGAGGGAATGTAGTGTTATTAAACACCATCAGAGGCCTTCAAGTACACAGTCTGTTCAAGGGCAACTATCTGGTACTCAGCATTCCTTAACCAATTATTTAACAAATGCAAGTGGAGCTTCTTTGCAGGATGCCACAAGGCAGTCTGCTCTATTATGCTCTCCACTAGGGGCACTTACTCAGGTGAGCAATGGGGCAACAGTGCAGAAAACGTCTCAAGTTTCAGTGGAGTTATCTCAATCTTATCCATCTGTTATCCCATCTCCCGGTTACCCTCCTTCAATCTCAAAATCAAAAAACTGCCCTACAAAGGCACCTCCAAGGTCTTCGAAGACCCCAAAGTCTCAGAGTGTTTCTCCTGGGCAATCCCAAAGTTATACCAAGTCTTCACAGAACCAGAGTTCTGTCATTTCAAGCCAAGCACAAGTCTACTCCACGGCACAGCTACCCAGTCTTCTGTCTGTAAGCCAATCTCCCAGCTATGTTTCAACACAATCACCAAATCTGCCATCTGCTAGTCAATCACAAGTGTTTTCTACCATGAAAACTGAGAAGCTGCCTCCACTGTACAAACCACTCACTTCATTCTCAAGCCAGTCGCAAACCATAACTTCTGGCAGCCAGACACTAACTTTTTCATCAGATCAGCAACTTGCTCTGTCTTCAGTTTCAAGCGAGAGCTACTCTGATCAAACAAGAGATTTGTCCTCCGCTAACCAGTCACAAAATTATTCTTCCAGTAACACTCAGGGTTTAACTCCTGTTAGCCAATCACAAGTTAGCTATTCATCTCAATCGCAGGTGATGTCACCCGTAAGTCCTTCAGACAGTTACACTTCAGGACAAAACCTACCACTGGCTTCACCATCTCTTCCATTTTCTGCTTCCTCGCGTGGTCAGAATTTGTCTGCTTCGAGTCCAACTCAGAATTACATTTCTATGCATTCTTCACAGAACACGCAAGGTTCAACTTCTCCACAGTCCCAGAAGTTTTTGCCAACTGTTCAGTCTCCATCTTTTTCATCCCCATCCCATTCACAAACTTTGCAGAGCGGTAGATCATCTACAGATTCAAAGTCCTATGGGAAAAGGAAATCTGAAACCAACCTCTATGCTTCTGTAAAACAAGAGGAGAAGTTTCAGATGCAGGACTTGCAGGCATTACAACAATCTTCTCTTGAGTCTTCTAACCAGGGACTTGGTGAAGGTGAAATGAGTTCACAGGAGACTGCCTATAATGTTTCAAAGTCTGATGATCGGTATTCTCAAAGTGTTATTAAAAGTAATTCTCGCCTCGAGGACCAAGTCCTTGGACTTCAAGGATCTAAAAAGGACGAACGAATGATCAGCCCTGTGTCTCACATGTCCCAGCATGTGAGCCACATGAATAATACACCTGGCCATGACCCCAAAAAGGCAACAGACTTGATACAGTCCACGCAGGTGAATGCTAAAGACTTAAGTCAGCATAACATGATGCACAAAGTGCATGATACAAAGATGCAGGAACAGCAGAGCACATCTCCACAGATGCAAGCTGCGTTAAGACATTCACAGCATATCCAGCTACCTGTTACACAGGTACTTCTAGAGTCAGGCTGTGATTTGATGTTCCAGCAGTCTATGTTACAGGCAAACATGGGACAAGCAAAGGCTTCTGTATCGATGCAGAGGATTCAGAGTCCTCAACAGGTAACTCAGCAGTTTCTGCAAATGGATGGACATATCATCCAGAGCAACGGAGGGCAGTCTCAGCAATCCCTCCACTCTCAAGGTTCAGAAGTAATAAAAATGGACACTTCAGATGGGAAACACCTGCAATCAAATCTGCACGCAAAAGATCATTTCAACCCAAGAAGTCGGCTTGATTCAAAGAATCAGTTTGATTCGCTGAACCCAATGTGTTTCTCTGAGTCTATGCTGCTAAGCGATGAAAGAAATTTTTTGTCTCAGGTAGATGACATATTAGCGGCTACGGCAGCTCAAGAGTTTGCCAAGTCTTCTAGTGAGGACAATATGTCTGTTAAAAACGAAGATGCAAAGTCTCGCTTTCAGTCCATAAATGTAAGGCATGCTTCTCCAACTTACACACCCACAAAGCAGCAAAACTTAAGCACCCTTTCTTTAAATGGTGGCCAAACCGCAATAAATCTTTCCACCGTTTCTACGACTCAATCCAAAAATGTCAATTTAGATCAATCACACATTCAACCGCTAGAGCAGGATTTGCAGAGTGGGATGGGTTCGCCAGTGCTCGGGACCAGTCACGATGATCATGAGAAGAATTCTGAAATAATAAAGAAGCATTCTAATGTCAGTCGGGAATCAAAAGAAGGTGTTGAGGTAAATGATGAGGGCATGGATTCTGAATTCATGCCCAACAGCAAGAGCCTCAACGAAGAGAGTGCTGCTCCGGATGGAGACTTTATTATGGGCTCTGAGGCAAATGTATCCGGTGTTGGTCAGGCTCCCGGCCAACTTCTATCAAAGACTGATCCTCAGGTGAGTGGGAAATACAGTAACCAAATAGAAGACAACTGTCGAGATCCTACTCAGGACAGCCTTCAAAAGATGAAGGCAAAAGATAAAACGCTAATGAAACATTTTGCAGAAGATGAAAATCAAAATCAGAAGCAAGTAAAACGGAATGTACAAATGAAACGTCCTTTGCCTAAGGGTCCAGAAGCGTGTATGCAATATTCCACTCATGCGTCTGAGGGTTATTATGATACATACCAGCACCAGGAAAGAATGAGGCAGAAAATAAAGGAGGTGGAAGAGAAACAACCAGAAGTAAAAAGCGGGTTTATAGCATCTTTCTTAGACTTTCTAAAAACGGGACCAAAACAGCAGTTTTCAGCTCCTGCTGTTCGTGTGCCCAACAGAATAAGGAGGTCTTGTACTCCAGTAATCAGGGCTCCTGGTCCTAGTCCTACTTCTCAGGCCCAGTCAGTGGGGGCCCCTCCAGCTTCAGATACTGGTGGCTCTAGCTCTCCCAAAAAGACAGAGGAAGAGTTTAAGAAAAATCTTGAGACATTGCCTTCGTTCTCTTCGGATGATGACGATTCTGTAGGAGGCAATAATGACCTTCAGAAGAGTATAACCACAGCTCTGTCTGCCTTGGATGAAACGTCAGATAGAAAGAACAAAGCAGGTGAGCGATTTGTATGTTTTGGGTTTTCTTATTTTTTTTTATTTTTTTCTTCAAATAAATGTGCGTCTATAGACTTAGAGCGCAAGTAAAGCATCATATTACACCTTTTACATGGAAGGAATATCAAATGTTAAAGGGACACTCCAGGCACCCAGACCACTTCTGCCCATTGGAGTGGTCTGGGTGCCAACTACCACCACCCTTAACCCTGCAAGTGTAATTATTGCAGTTTTTATAAACTGCAATAATTACTTTTCAGGGTTAAGTCCTCCTGATAGACAGCCACTAGAGGGACTTCCGTGTTCTTAGAACACAAAAAGTGTTTTAAACGACGCTGGACGTCCTCACACTATGCATGAGGACCTCCAGCGTCTCCGGAATCACCATGGGAAAGCTTTGAATAATGCCTTCCTATGGGGAGGTCTCATGTGGGCGCAGCCATTGCTGCACATGCGCATTAGGTCTCCCCCACCAGCTGACGGCGGGGGAGGAGCATGGGCAGAGCCTAACCCAGCACCGAGGAACATTGGCGTAAGTCACTGAATGGGGTTTTAACCCCTTCAGCAACATGGGATGGTGGGTGAGGGATATGTTTTTCTGGCACTGGAGAGTCCCTGTAAATATACTTATATTTTCCAGATGTGCTGTAAACTTATGTTCAAAAGTATTATCATATTCTTTTTAGCCTTGTTTTTTTTTATGGGAATCGGTCACAAAGATTTGGAATTTGTGTTGCAGTTAAAAATGGCCAGCTGCACAATAAAACACTGACAGTCCTTTAAGTTTAACTTCTAGCTAAGATTATTATAATTATTGACTGGGTTTTAGCTGATGCTTGATGTCCTCATGCAGAGCATAAGGATGTCCAGCATCAGGCAACCAAAAGTCGCCCAACAACCTGGAAGCGCATCTAATGGCTGTCAGGTAGACAGCCACTAGAGGTGGAGTTAACGCTGCAAGGTAATTATTGCAGTTTTTCAAGAACTGCAATAATTACCATTGCAGGGTTAAACTGACAAGCTCGCTGCACCCAGACCACTTCAATGAGGTGAAGTGGTCTGGGTGTCTCTAGTGTCCCTTCAATAACATTGCATGGCTAAAACCAAGCACTGCAATCCACTTCATTTTATTCTGCACTCCAAACGGTGGTTTGTCTTTCCCTTTTTTTATATAATCGGAGAGAGACCACCACCACCGATATCCACAAGTGGGGGTTATGCCACTTTCCAGGCTCCGGAACACATGGGTGCACATCCGCTATAATTTTTTATACTTTTTTCTTTTTACTCCAAGGACACCGTGGGTGCTGCCCAATGCCTTGTGTTTTCATCCATTTTGTAATAATATGTATACTTATCAAGTTAGGGTTTGTCATGTCTGAAAAGTTAAATTAAAGTCAATAATTATTAAAGCCTCTTTCATTTGCACCTGGCAGTCAGCATACAGAGAATATAGAGAGGCATAAACGTTTATTTTAGTTTTTTATTTCTCCTCATTTGCAATGTTTGCTCTGGCTCTGCTTTGTCGGAAAATCTCGTGAAAACAAATTGTCATTCATTGTCTTATTTAAAGAGTTACTCCAAACCATTTTAGTGCAATTTTAGTTTTTGTTTTATAATGCAGAATTGGGCATTAGTTGTTCGGGTCCCCCCTTTAAAAACCTGTAAAAGAAGGAAGTCACTTACCTGGAATATAGCAGACATCGCAGCCTCCCTCTCTGTAGTCCATTCAAATGTTTCTCTATGAGAAGCATGTGGTTAGATCTTTCTCCCGGCTCAGAGCGCATGCACACCCTCAGAGCTGTGGAGAGGGGCTCAGCACTGTAGGGAGACAGACACAGCAGGGAAGGCTCAATTGAAAGAGAGATAGGAGATCAAGGATTACACCTTCAGTTGTGCTGCTCACCACGTCTCTCTCCAGCATGCATTTTACACAGAATGAACATTAGACTGTTCTTGGCTGCGTACGTCACGTGTGCTGGAGGTGTATTTAGCCAGTGATACAAAAGTGTAGATGTTTCTGAATGTACAGTATTTTAAGCAGAAAAGCTGTATAAACAGATTCCTACCACCATGGCCACTTCTAAAAGCAGAAGTGGTTATGGTGGTTGACGTAACCCTTCAGTTGTGTAGATTTCAGATCATTGACAGATCACCCTGCAAGTGCAGTCGTTACACAGGCATATGTTTTTGTTGTGGGGCACATTGACAGGGCAAGTAATTTTGATAAAGGTGACCTGTGACTGGACTATATTTACTATGGTTTTGTTTGTGTGTATGTTTGTAGATATTTAAATTTTTTTTAAATCTCCAGGAATAGACGGAACCATCTAACATAACAAACATAGGGCAATATTGAGTGAGCACCAGAATTATATTTCTTTAATTTTTACTTATATTTATATTTATTTATTTTAGTTTTTTTATGTCAATGTTTGAAGACAAACCGGAGTCCTAATATATCTACTGAATAGATGCGTTGTAAGGGTATATATTTTCTAAATCCCGATACACATTTTTCCACTGGTATTTTGAGTGTTTCTTTTACACATTGTATACCTGAAATGTGTCTTGCCAGTTTATGTTGGTTCTATGCAAAGTAATCTCTTTCAGCCACACCTTCTCTCATGCCTTAGTTATTGACATTGGCAATGCCGGGACTGTAAACATTTGCATCTTTAATATAGTCCGAGTTACTCAAGCTATGAACTAAAGTGGGAATTGGGGAACTTTTCTTTTTGGCTAAGCACTGCAATGTACGTCCTGATAACCATGTTTTTCTAAAATACTTGTGGGGGTTCTCTAAATCACATTATATTAACCTCAGCCACCTCAACGCTGTTTTATTAAAATAAACTTTTCATCGATGAAAGGATATGGATTCTTAGTTAATTGAAGTATATTTAAACTCATCCTTTTTATTCCTTTAAGTATATGACCGGATCCCTCAGCCAAATACATACACCTTGGGACAGACTCTGTTTGGAAGCCCCTCTATGGTCTTTCCTGTTTCACTCCCTGCACAATGCAGTGGCATCATCTGATTGACTGACTGTCAAATTCAAACACTGTCAGACCGAGGTGCCTTTATGTGGCTGAAGCATTCTGTCACATACTAAAGGTGTGGATGGGATTTTAAATTTTATTTTTTTCATATACTTAATGAACCAGTGAACAGTAGCAGAATACGCATATGGGGAGTTTACAGTAGTGTATCCATAGTCTGTTAATTTCCCCAAAATAAAACTAAAAATTTTTTTTTTTACTATTTTGACAGAGGTTTTTGATATAAAACGGTCAAATTAAAAAGTGTCAAAATACTCATAAAGATCATATGGGGATGGACTTTTCTCTATACTTTTCTGTGGTAGTTTTGGATTTTGTGACTATTAAATCTTTAATCTCAAAATGCTAAATTTGGCAAAGTTTTAGATTTAAAACCGTAATCCACTCCTTACAATATTTGTGGACACAACACACTCACACTCTAGTCTAAAAGGCAGTGTCTCTCCCTCTAGTCTAAAAGGCAGTGTCTCTCCCTCTAGTCTAAAAGGCAGTGTCTCTCCCTCTCTATAGTCCAAAAGGCAGTCTCTCTCCCTATCTCACTCTTATTCCTCCCCCCCATCATGGGATTAGGCAATTTACAAACTTGAAGTACTTTTAATTCAGTAAAGCTGGCGTATGTTAAATATTCTAATGTTTTCCAATACCGTTTTTTTTTTTTTTTTCTGTGTGTTTACTTTTAACGTGTTCTACTATTTACTTTATTTAGTTTTTTCTCCAGAAGCAGAAAAGGCGGGAGCATCCGGTAAACAGGAATCCACACCAGTGTCTTCCCCAAGGAATGCTCAGGAACAGTCTAAAGCGTCAGATTCCCTCAAACCAGCCCCGTCTGACCCCTCCCAAACTGAGCAACTGGCTAAGTCACAGGAAATGGTTGCAATTGAAGGATGCACCGATGACGAAAATGAAAGTGGCGGAGAAGGGATATACCGAGAACGTGATGAGTTTGTTGTAAAGATTGAAGACATAGAAATGCTCAAGGTAATCATTAATTCCGTGTGTGTGCTTGTCTGTCAGAGGGTTTTACTTACTCTCTGTGATCATACATTGCATACACCTGCCATAAAGCCAATGTTACCCCATTTGTGGCAGGTTCTATTCTAACAACCCGATGCCTGTTCTTATGACATTAACCCACTTACTTAGGAAATCGTGGCATTTTTTTTTGTGTGTTTTTAGTTTTTTACAAATGAGACTGCAGGAACAAACTTTGCACTAAAACCAATACATTAAGTTGTTGTGGTTCTGATGTTTTCATGTCCCTTAAAAGACGCAGAATGAACCACACGTTTAGCAAGAAATGTAAATTCAGCAAATCTGCCCAATCTGAGAAACCTGACCAGTTAGTTACTCACTCAAACCTTTACACAGGAAGCTTTGCGTTCAGGCAAGGAACCGCCAGCTATTTGGAAAGTTCAGAAGGCTCTGCTCCAGAAATTCATCCCTGAAATTCGTGAAGGTCAAAGATCATTTGCTGCTACCAACAGCGTAAGTAGAACAACTTAAATATTGTGTATCAACATACAAGACCACACACGTTCTTAGCATAAGAAAAATAGGAAAGTATACAAAGGACAATGCAGTTTAAAACCATTTTGCATACACATTGTTACATAGTAATATACGTTGCCAAGACTCAAATCCATCAATTTCAACCGTTAATACCGGATACAAAAGAAGTTTTAAAAAAATGTCAATTGAAGCTTTCCATTTATCCACAAAAAGTGAAAAAATCCTTCTTGACTCCATTCTGGCATTGGATTTCTCCTTAGATCAACACACTCTCATATTAATTATATCCTTGAATATTCTATTTCTGAAAAGAAATATTTAGACCTTTTTAAAAATAATCTATGGAACTGATAAAATAGCCTCATGTTTGTGTGTGTGTGTATATATAAATATTATATGTGTATTATAAAAAAACACACAAACAAAATATTCCTCCCATAAAACTTACTCATATGTGCTTTGGTTTTCTTTGGTTAGAAATAAATAAATAAATAAACTTGCAGATTAACCAGTTGGGTATCGACTATGAGCGAATAATGTCAGCAAATCACTTAATGATTTATTTCCCCATCAATATAATTCATAAAAGTAACTTTCTTTAAAAGACTGGAGCTGTTGGTTTATAGTGCACTTTGCATATGGTTAACAAAAATCTGCAATGAGTGTTACTTAAAATCTTAACTACACAATACTTCCACATTGGGGCGACTTCACCACACCATGATATCATGGATGTGCTTAAACATTTTACAGAGAAATTCCTTAAACGTGGATGTACGCTCAAGTGTTGTCTCCAACAATGCTTTACATAGACATCTGCTGTGACTGGTGTTGCCAGACAAAGCAAGTAAATGAAATAATTATTAATTTATTAAAAAAAATTATTATAACCATTAACTAGATTTTGGTTAGGGGTTTAGTTTTTCTTAAATTGGGGAAGATATAGTTCCTCTCTTTAAAGGTGTTCTTGTCCAAAACGTATGTGACTTGAGTCGGCAACAAAAATACTTTTTTTTTTTTTTTTATCTATTCTATCTAACTGTACTTGTGTTTTTAAAAGTGAAAGATATTGTAATAATAATATTTTAATTTTCTGTAGTATCTTGGCTATTTCGGTGATGCAAAAACAAAATACAAACGTGTTTATGTGAAGTTTGTCGAGAACACAAACAAAAAGGAGTACGTGAGGGTTTGCTCTCGAAAACCGAAAACCAAAATTGCTCCACCTGCAAGGTATTTTCATTTGTTTTAGATCTTCTGAAATCTTGTTTGTGAGATTGTGCCTAAGTTCTTGAAGAATTTTCACATAGACTACTATGCTGATGGGTAATTGGTTTTGTTAAAATGTGTTGTTTGTGTGTCTGTGAAATCATTGTGATATTTTGTTCAGTTGTGTGCACTGAAAGCTCAGAATTCTAATTGATCTAATGTAATTGAATGTAGTGTCTAAATTCTAGGGATGTGTGGCCTTGTGGTGAAGTAAATATGGGAAATAAGGGGTGCGCCAGAGAGACTTTATATAAAACAATAATAACGGATAGTCCAAATAAAGAGTCTTATCTAAAATGCTCTTATTGGAGTCACAGAGTCTATAAGGTGCTTGGTCAGGAACAATGTCCTCGCTGTCCTCATCCGTGTAGATCCACTCATATGCAAGAGATAAAACAAATAGAGAACCAAATAGTGCAATAAGTCCAATAATAAAATAAATAAAATATAAAAGGCTGGTATAAAACTCACATGTACAAGAGCTATAGCTAGCTCTATTGTAAAAGGCGTACAGCGGTACAATCCCCGCTTATGGGATATGGGGTAAACTTCCTCCGTCAATGGTATGTTTGACACTCAAATAAAAAGAGACAACCAATAGTGCTCACTGGATAAAATAATGGAAATAAAATATATAAAATGGTACTCACAAGGAAGGAGCAGACCAACTGCTCCTTGAAGATAGCGCTGGTGGTATGATCCCCACCTAGGATTACTTGGAGTCCAGGGTAATAAAAATGCCAGGTAAAAAAACAATCTAAAGTGTATAAAAACATAAATGGCACAAGTAAAAAGTGACCAAATCTTTAATATATAAAAATACACAAAATAAAATATCCACAAACGCGTTTCGCCAATACGGCTTTATCAATATGGAATAAGGACCTGATACCTGGCAAGAAAGGTTTAAATAGCAGTTCAAATCTTTGAAATTGGTGCCAAAATTAGGAACAGCCAATCGGAATCTTCGTTATAAACAGTCAAGTTTAAACATATAAAAACAAAATTTTCTTAGTAAATATGTAACCGCTGGTGGTTCCCTTATTTACCACTATAATGTCTTAAAGCATAGAACTTAGTAGGGCTAACCATACAGATATCTTAGCCATAATTTTATATAGTGTAAGAGATCCTCTATTTAACATATATAAATAATTGAGAATACAATATAAAATAAGGATTGTCTTGGAAGCAAGATTGTCTTTTGGATATTTATTATATAAAAATATAAAATCCATTATAGCAGAGTTTATAAGATTAAATTACATGCTTGCAAATATCATTAATAGGTTAACATACCCTTCTGAACATGTCATCATGTCAGCCTCTCTGTCATTTTAAGATGGAGCAGCGTCTGTCTCCAAGTCTCTCCTCTGTGTCTTAACATTTAAAAGTACACCTATTTATACCTTAGGTGTCTCCATTCTAAGGTTACTGTAGTTCAAATATGAAAAAGTAACACTTCTTTTACTTTATTCAATTTAGGACCTCCCTTAATTTGGCAAACATACAAGGCCATAACTAAAGGGTGTATACGTCATGGAAATTTTCCTGACTTAGTTCAAGATGGCATCTTAAAGTCTGAATAGGTTATCTGTTGTTTATACTAAGTCGTAAGTGTACAGTCGCGGGAGATTCCAGGATTTGGGGAAGTTCCATTAACTTGGGGTTACCACAGTATATTGTGTACTGCAAGTGTCGTAGAATAGCCTTGAAGCTTGTTTATGCATTATTGTTATTGTAATTCGTCTGGGACAAAATGGCGCAAACATATTATGCACTGAGGTTATTGCTTAAAGAAACAGTTAAGAAAAACAATATGTTCCATTTCTAACACCTTGTCAGTTTGCAATATCTCTTAAAGACAAAGTACACAGTTTAAGAAATACAACATTTCATTCTAAAACTTTTAATATTTGCATTTGCCCGTAACACCCTCTCCATTAAACTGTGGGCATTGTAGCGCATTTCTTCCTTAAATTAGTAAACCAAAGTTCTCCAACTGTTTTTAGGTTTTTTATGCTCCCAGCATCTTAGATCATTGTTGTAACAGTAAAATATCCGTAGTGTGATCTTTGCCTGTAAAGGTGGTTGATTAAAATGAGCAAAGCTTTTGTCTGGGAAAGAATTGAAAAGAACACCAAGTTCCAGAGTAAGATATACTTGCATGGATCTGGATACGAATTGTAATCCAAAATTAAAAATAGTAATTGTATTTGTAATCCAAAGTCTGTAAAGGCCTGTAGAAGTTTACATTCCTTAGATACATTGCTGGAGGTTGTGTTTGTAGAATACCCGGGTATTAGTTATAGAGTATAGGTTGTAGAGTCCAGCTTTCCAAATATTTGGCTAGAATTGGTCGCAGATATTGATCAGCATCATCTGTTATCACTGTGGTGATGGCGTTGGTATTTGTCTTTGTCTTTTTTTATTTAGTTTTTTTCATGAAACATTTTTTACACCATTTATGATGTGTATAGATTGCATACTCTCCGATATTCTTTTACGGAATAAATTAATTGACAGCATTTCCAAGACATTGTCTTAAGTGACATGGATCCCATTATAGTAAATGTTATGTTGATACAGCAATTGAAGTGGATTCTCAGGAACGCCTCTTTTTGCGGTATTTGAATCTTTGTAACATCTCAGTAATAGACATCTCACTGACATCAGGTGCTGTTGTGCTAAAAATGTTACAGGTAAAATCTGTGGAAAAATCTTTACATTTGTTATACTTTGTATAATAATGATAGATGAAATAGTAACATAGTTAATCTTTCTAGTGTTTTGTATTAGAGATAAACACCCTTGTATATGATATAGATATATAAGGATAATTTGAAGCAGCAAAGTATTTACCTCCCTTGTTCACAATGGTATGTAAAATTACATTCTCTTTAAATGTAAAAAATACTCCTTTATTCAAAATCTCTCAATATATTTAGAATAGTTGCTAATTGGAAATATGACGTTAATTATCTTTCTTTGACCTGTTAGGGAGAAGACAACTTATTCCCTAGTTATTATTAGTAAATGTAATAACTACAGTTATTAGTGGCTTAAAATACCAGAAACCCCTCAAATATTGTCTTAGAAAACATTTTTTTTTTTAAACCAAGATCTGACAGCCATTGTGGAAAGTCACGTTTGTGAGATTGGTTGCTTAACAATGTGAATCTTAATTGTTTAAGTATATTTTTCAGCGGCTGTTGGGTGTAGCTTAAGATGATTAGAATTTTTTATTATTTCTAAAAGTGAGTTAAGAAAGCACTCCAATACAATATTGAAGGTATTTATATTTTAACACTACCTTTGTATAGGTGGTTTTATGTACCTTTAACCATCACAAACCAAATAAAATTTTCTTGGTATTTGAAAAACTGATAAAATATTTGATTACGTGTATTTTAATATATATATATACATAGAGTGGTATGGATGTTGAATTTATATCTTTGACATCTTTTCACAAGTTTGCAATAGGTGACCTAACTTATCAATTTCCAAAATAATCATGTATATCACCTGGATGGGTTAATCCATAATACTCTTTTACTTTCCCTTGACTGGACTTAGCTCTGGCAGACTGAATATTTTTATCATTATAAATAAACTTTATGATAGTTGAAGTAAAGTTTCTGCCTGTCTTTCAGTTCAATTTTAGCTGTTGAAGTATTTCACTTATATTAAGTGATTATACCACTCTGCAAACTTAAACGAATATAGAATAGTTTCTGATTTAATAAAAACATTTTACATTTTCTTCTAAAGTTTAAACATTAATTATTATTGCAGTTGTTATTGCAATCATATGATCTTTAACTATCATGATTCAATTATTTATAAGGGTAATTAGCTGTTATGCTCTTATACTTTATGTCTAATATATTTGTTTGTAGGCCAGACTGCAGCTGCATATGGTATTTTAGCAATAATCTTCAATTGTGTTTCAGATATTCACAAAGTCTATCCACCTTGGTAATTAACACATTATGTGTTTATTTTATACCATTAATTATAGTATCTCTATTATATTACACATTGTCACTGACACATTTCTGATACAGGGAAAAAAATAGCATGATTGCTTTAGTAATTATAATTTTCGGTCCATGCACCACATTCTTGGAAGTCCAGAATATAGCAAGAATCCATTGTCGTTTGATTCTATGGAGCCATTTAACGTTTTGATTGGTATAGTTATACCAAAAGAGAAAGGAGTACATCGGTAGATCACATCTGCAACAGAACCATTACAGATTCCTTGTTGTATCAATGTCTCTGTGTTTATGTTTACAGGAGTTCCTTGCTTTGTAGGTATGTACATAATATGTAGAGTTTAAGAAAAGCTGCAAATCGTGCTTTAGTACAAGTGTCCCGTGATGTCAGGTTTCTGAAAGATTTTGCTGGTCTTTTTATATTCCATTCTCTTGGCAGGGCATCTGCTCTTAGTAGGCCGGTATTGTTATTATTTATTAATTGCATCAAGGTTTCTTTCGTTAATTGATGTGTTTCTACCAAATTCAAATTCATATGCCACCAAATGTCATTGTAAAGTTCATTGTTACAGAATATTGTTCCAGGATGGTTTTTCACTCCAATAGGAAATCTATATTCCTCTTCTTCTGCTCCTTCCTATAAACCACTTTTTCTGAGTTGTAGGCAACAATCTGTCTTGTACTGTGAGGTGCTTTGATAGTCAATCAGGTTTTCTCAGTACCATGTTCCATCTTGAAAAACAGCTGGGTGTTGACAGTTATCAGCCTTTATTTCTTTTTCCGGTCATCTTCTGTCTGGATACATAATTGCAATGTCCAGAATTAGCATAGCACTTCTTTTCAGCATAAGAAGGCTGTTTGCGGTAGTCACTCAATGATAAACTATATGGCAAAGTCTTTTCTTGCATCACCTTCATAGGTGCATCCAAAGTCTTTCACAAACATCTGTCCCATCTTTTTCTGTTTTCAGCATGCTTTGTCATCATTGTTGAGTCCATTATTAGGATTTGTATTAGTCCAATCACATCTTTCTCATGTATAATCGGTTTTTGGAATGATCTCAATAGGTTCCTTATGAAATACCAGTGTAGGCAATCATTTCACTGTGAGCTGTGTCTCTCCTTATGAGATAGTTCTTGGAGGTAGTCCTCACGATCACAGAACTTGTATAGTGTACAGTCCAATTCAGTCCAGGTGCTTCCTGCTTGTTAACATAATCCCAATGCAGTTTTAAAATCACAGCTAGGGTTGATGTTATGATAATGCTGCAGATTGTAAGAAGGAGACACCATAACCAATCCTTTTGCTTCTATCTTTGCATTTCTTTCTTACTGTATTAGATAATGCAGGTTCAGTCTGTTTTCTCCAGAGTCTTTCTTATAATGATGTTGATGATTCATTTTCGTACATTCCATGTTAACTGTGAATGTATCACGTCTGTCTGTTCATCCTTCTCCTTTATATTTGCAGGTTCAGATGTCAGATCATGATTCAGTCTGTTACGTGGCTATGATTCTGGTGGCTTTTCTGTCGTCCTCTGTTTGTTTTATCTTGTCATCTTTAACAGCATCCATTGTATCAGTCAGTGGTTCTGTGAACGTCCTGGAAGTATTTAGCAGGTTGTAAAATATCAAAACTTACTGTTCTCTGTTGGCTCTGATTGTTCTCTGTAGTAAAAGTTATCTGAGTCACCCTCTCCAGGACAAGCTGGCCAACAGAAGGAAATAGGTGGTGGTGCAAGGCGAGGTAGGCTGGAAAAAAAAATTCCCTAAATTTCTCTAATAGAACCAATGGTTCTAAGCTCTCCCTGGTGTAGAAATATATTTGTCAGTGAAAAACATGTAACATTTCATATGGTGTCTCACCATTTATATCATCAGGTATGTTGTGAATGCTCATCTGTACCATAGGAATAAATAGATACCACTGTGTGGGGCAAGCAACTAGTAACTTGGTTAATAATCATTTAACCTCAGCATTTTCCCAGACCACAACCCCACTTCTTTGGGGGTGGTTGGGGCACTGAAATCCCAAAGTAACCCAAATGGGGTTGCCCAGTTTTAGGTTTCCTTTGCAGTAACTGCAGGACCACCATCCAAATGGATGGTCCTGGGATTATCAAATGCATACTAAGGAAGTGAGACTAGAAAACGTGGCATCAGAGGTTGCACTTCACACAGGATATATCCAAGTAAACCTGGTACATGCATCAACACATACAAAAACATATTTATAACCATGAGATGTTGGCACACTTCCAATATATAGTAATTCAAAAAGTATGTTAGATATTAATATTTCAATAAATAGTACATCAGTAATGTGGCAATAAGCAAATGCTTATGATTACTAAACACATGAATTACAGTATTTCCCATATTGAGACCATCAGTATTCCTTTTCAGGAGTCAGAAGTACATTACCTCTCTCTATGAGAGCTTGTCCTAGCCATGAAAAAGCTTTTAGGGCAAGTCCATCTTTCCTCTATAGGAAGAACAACCAACATATTACCTTCAATGGTTATGTAATTAACCCCTGTAAACGATAGGAGTATTTATGCGGATACCAGGTGGATAAGGTCTGGTTATCCTTGCAAGCATAAACTCTGCATCATGACTGAGAGATAGGGTATGCGATGTGATCCAGTGACCACAGAAAAGCGTTGGTAGACACATTGCATCAAAGTGCCTGTTAATGACCAACTACATGAGGAGAGGGCCCATGCTTTGTTATAAGCATGTCCATACACGTATTACAATGCCAGGCTTTCAGTTTGTTTCCACAAAGCAAAATGCAATTGTGGATATAAACTCACGACGTATCGTAAGAAAAACTGTTTGAACACCAGACTGAGATTTGAGATCAGTGAACAGTGGACCAAAATAGATAAATGAAATCCTATCAATTAATATACTTTCTTTATATTACTTTATCCTCTGTATTAACTATGAAATATTAAAGTTAAAACAATAACATTTAAAAGCCAACTTTTAGTGTGGATAGGAATTACAAGGCCGTTCATAATGTGAGATAAAGAACAGCTTTTTAAAACCGAATAGTCTGTGAACACAAGATGACCTTGCGCTGAAAACTCACTTGCAGGGGAAAAACAAAACCTTCTTTTTTTCTTTTTCTTTAGTAAGTTAATTAATTAATTAAACATAGTTAGAACCTCCCTCAAAGTCCCGATGACTTTGCAAGAAACATGTCGTCCTTAAATACTGGGTAAGTCTATTAAACAGTGACATAGCATTGTTACCCTGTGTATTATGTTGTCACAGCTATAATGTGCAGTATAACAAACTATTTTATAAGTGTTGGGCAAACTGTTCATTAAAAGCCAGTGATCTAGCGCGCTATAGAACATTTATTTATTTATTCTTTAAAGCTCTGACCTCAATCGGCAAAGCAATATTGTAATGGTGTCCATTGCAATCTTTTTAAAGATACCTGCATATTTAATTAAATATCCTTTATATGTCTTTAAGGCATAAAATATCTGCAAATTAAGATTATATACAAAAATGCATGTCCTGGGTGTTCCTGTGATTCCTTTTCTATCATTTATTTATTTAAAAAAAAATTTAAGTCTGGAATCTGATTTCTTTTGGGATGAGCACCCCTCTGAGCCCCCCAGTTTCAGAGGCTTCTTTGGAGGTGACCACTGAAAAGTATAGATTCTATAAAATAGATGTGAGGGGGCTTTGGACAGTAATGTCACTTTAATTATACTTTTCATATAGCAGATATGTGATATGCAATGTGTTTTAATATATCAGAGTATTATCACTTTAATTGACACTGCAATTTTAATGTCTGTTTAGAATATTGCAGGCTTGCAATATCAAATTAATTTTGCAGTATATATATTCACAATGCTCTTACAACATATTATTAAAATTAGCCTCTTTCAGAATTGTAGAATATGTGGTGGAACTGAATCCCCATATATGAGATTTGAAACTGTATTT
Source organism: Pelobates cultripes (assembly GCA_933207985.1). Lineage (NCBI taxonomy): Eukaryota > Metazoa > Chordata > Amphibia > Anura > Pelobatidae > Pelobates > Pelobates cultripes. The sequence goes on from OW240923.1 coordinate 111,850,162, forward strand.
TTGATTTCTACGCTGTGCCCTGATCAGTATTTATATACATAATTGCAGCAGCATATAGCTTTTAAAGAAGCAATCATTTCACTCATCATGTGTGGTTGACTGTGGACTTTTTAAAACCTACTTTTAATTTTTTTTATAAATCTGTTTCTGGCTTTGAGAGAGCAGGCTGCTGAATGCATGTAAATGCTCTTAATGCTTAGTCTCTATACATTTATTTATTTAATCGTATTTTATAAAAACCTAGTTTATGAAATTCACTGAGATTACATGTGTCTGATCTGATTACAGTCAGTAGTACAATATAATTGTTCTAATTTCCTTACTGCTAGTACGGTGGGATAGCACCACTGATTTAAGTAAGCTTTCCCTTTTAAAATTGGTGGACTTTAATCCTGCCATTGCAATAGACTAAATACTGTACCTAAGTAAGCAAAGTCATTATGTGCAGGAATTGTACACTTTAAATAGTAGAATACTTATGCTATTCTAGTGAATTGGGCTGGCTGCTTAACACATCATTTAATATCTTTTGGTCACATTTAAAGCTGTAAATGTATTTAACATTTTATTTAAATAAGCCTTTAATAATTTCAGTTTAAAAGTTATTAGAGATCCTGTATAGTTACAATTTTATTTTGCCCTGATTTATCTTACATATATATTATTTTTAATCATTTTATCAATATTTATTTTTGCAGAGCATTTAGAGAAGCAAAGGATGTATAACCACCTGTTGCCCTTTTTTATAGAAGGGTAGTATAATTTAAACTCTGTTTAGGAAAAAATATGAGCTAGTTAGCATATGTTATATAAAATATATGCTGCAGTGTACTGTATTGAATGTATTTAAAAGCCATGTCTTTCTCTTTATGGCTGTATGTAATAATGTTGTTCATAATTTGGAATATAAAACAACGACTTCTCAATTCCTTGGAATGTTTACATGTCTCTATCTCCGCAACCTTGGCTGGAAATTCCAGACTCCAAAAATAGTTATGCTGTTATAATTCCTGATTTTCAATCAACAGCTAGAGTAACTGACAATATGGAAAATATCACTGTTTTCTAAAACCTTTCTTATATAGTGGACATTAGAATCCAGAACGCAGTAATGCAATAATTAAAAATCCTGTCTGTCTGTTGCATGTATGTTTTCATTAAGCCATAATGCAATTTTCTTTGCATTCTTGGAATTAGACTTCAAATTTCATCGCTCTGTCTTATCACTTTTCTTTTGACAACATTTTGCATTAATCTTTTTCCTGCGCATGCATACTAAGCAGCTACAAAGAGAACATATCCCCCTGTCTGCAATCCACTGTCCTGGAACTAACGGGCCATGCTATGCTGGTGGATTAGGCATTTGTTCTATTATGATATTAGTTAAGATCCACAATTTCAGCATTGTATGCTAATTACGTTGTACCTGGCACCTAAACTCACAGTGCCTTGTTCACATTAAAACCATCTCTAATGATGAAGATCTCTCTCTGAGTCTGGGCTACAAATAGCTCAATAGATTCTTGATATTTCAAGACTTGTGCCATGACAAAGTATTGTGTCTTCTCTTACGTATAAGAGGTTACCTAGGTATTTATTTTATATTTAAAGCTTCCAAGTACAAAGTCCCTTCGTGGTCGCCAATTGTAACCGCTGGTGGTTCCCTTATTTACCACTATAATGTCTTAAAGCATAGAACTTAGTAGGGCTAACCATACAGATATCTTAGCCATAATTTTATATAGTGTAAGAGATCCTCTATTTAACATATATAAATAATTGAGAATACAATATAAAATAAGGATTGTCTTGGAAGCAATCGTTTTGTCTTTTTGGATATTTATTATATAAAAATATAAAATCCATTATAGCAGAGTTTATAAGATTAAAATACATGCTTGCAAATATCATTAATAGGTTAACATACCCTTCTGAACATGTCATCATGTCAGCCTCTCTGTCATTTTAAGATGGAGCAGCGTCTGTCTCCAAGTCTCTCCTCTGTGTCTTAACATTTAAAAGTGCACCTATTTATACCTTAGGTGTCTCCATTCTAAGGTTACTGTAGTTCAAATATGAAAAAGTAACACTTCTTTTACTTTATTCAATTTAGGACCTCCCTTAATTTGGCAAACATACAAGGCCATAACTAAAGGGTGCAAACGTCATGGAAATTTTCCTGACTTAGTTCAAGATGGCATCTTAAAGTCTGAATAGGTTATCTGTTGTTTATACTAAGTCGTAAGTGTACAGTCGCGGGAGATTCCAGGATTTGGGGAAGTTCCATTAACTTGGGGTTTCCACAGTATATTGTGTACTGCAAGTGTCGTAGAATAGCCTTGAAGCTTGTTTATGCATTATTGTATTGTTATTGTAATTCGTCTGGGACAAAATGGCGCAAACATATTATGCACTGAGGTTATTGCTTAAAGAAACAGTTAAGAAAAACAATATGTTCCATTTCTAACACCTTGTCAGTTTGCAATATCTCTTAAAGACAAAGTACACAGTTTAAGAAATACAACATTTCATTCTAAAACTTTTAATATTTGCATTTGCCCGTAACAAATATACAATATGATAGGCTATATAGACCTTGTTTGGCTATAAAACATTAAAAACGAAGATTATTTTGAGTAGAAATTACTTTCCAATGCGGTCACATCTACTAGATGTCATCACGCACTAGGCAACTATGTATTGAGAGAGATTACATAGAAGGGAACCTATGCCAGACACAATTGGTCTCCCTGGTGGTAGGTTTTCATTTTTATGGATTTTAGGGAGAAAATATATGACTGATATTACCGAAATTTTTTTATTTAAAAAGTTAAATTCGTGTTTATTTAAAATCCCCAAATTTAAGCCTTTATTTAAAAATTGGGTTAAAATAGCTTGTATTTGTGCAGTGGGGTCTGATAAAAGTTTTTCATACACATCTGTATCATTTTATTGTCTGTGTGCTTCTTCTATATACATTTGGCTGGATTGTAAAACTATCCCTCCTCCTTTATCAGCTGGCTTGATTACAATATTTTTATCTTCTTGGCGTTCCTTTAGTGCCAATTTCTCTGTATGTGTGAGATTCTGAGGGTCGTAATTGTTATTCTTATTTTTTTCTAAATCTTTTACAACTAATTTCTCGAACATAGTGAGGGAGCCAGACTTAAAATGAGCAGGGTAAAAGGTGGATTTCTCTCTGAGGTGTGTATTAATTATGTGATGATTGTTTGTTTGGGTGTGTGTGAGGGGATAAAATCAGATTTGAAATAGGATTTTCTTCACTTTTGTCTATAAAAAAATCTTTCTGGACAAATTTATTAACATCAAGGAAGGCTTCAAAAGGTTTAAAAGAGTTAGTTGGAGCAAATTTAAGACCTTTACTTAAAAGTGATATTTGTGCACTAGTTAAGATTTTTTTTGTAGTGAAGTGTCTGGAAGACCATGATGGTTGCATAGCAGATGAAAATTACTGGGCTGCAATAACGTAAGCTTTACAAGAGAGTTCCTTTTAGATGGAGCCGTATACACCATTTCTTACTTACTCCTCACAGGACCTCTCACACGAAGGTCAGTGGAAACAACAAGGTGACAGAAACTCCGCCGCCAAAAAGTGTACCCCCTAAAGCTGTGTCTGTGAAACCTAAAGCAAAACAGCCAAAGGCGAAGGCTGAACCTCCACCAAAGAAGAGGAAACAGTGGAAAGAGGAATTTGAATCTTCCCAGTCGGATTCCTCTCCGGACATGCAAAGTGATGAAGAAGGTGGGCTGCATTTTGCATTTTTAATTCTGAACTTTGTCAAAACCTGCACATAAAGCTCCTTTTTGTAAAATGACAAAAGATGATTCTAGTTATTGTTTACGTGCTGCACTATGGGTGGCTTGGATGTAATGCTACCCTGGTTTGCCCACTATGTCTTCCATATAGATAAGATCTTTAATCCTGCTTTCAATTCCGCATTGTTTTTTTTTGTTTGTTTTTTTTTTTTTTTAATTAACATTTGCTTTGTGGGATAAAGCAGAACTTTAACTATCCTATGGTGGATAATTCTTGTCATTGCTTTACCAAACGGTGCTAAATTTTACAGATTTTTAATTCTGTGTCGCCACAACAGCATTAGCTGGTTCGATTTTTATAGGCATATGATAGTATTGTGGCAAGTTGGATATGCATACTTTTTTTTTTTTTTAAGTGAAAAAAGTAACGATACAGCAAACGAGCTATTAGCAATATGGTTTAAGCTAAATTAGTGCGACTAGCTTGAGGCATCATGTGAGATCGACAGGCTTGTATACTTAGAGAAAACAGTAATGTACAATTCGCTTGCCGCGTTTTAAAACACACATTTTGAAATTTTACTGATTTATATACTGTTTTATAACTTTTGGTTCAAAAATGGAATTTCCCTAATGTACATGGGTTGTGAAAAGTGCATTGCTCATTGAGACAGCGACTTTTATTGTTTAACAATCATATTTTTCAGAGTTTGAGCCTCCTCCACCACCAGTTGTCACTCGCTTTTTGAACACACGAGCCATGAAAGAGACCTTTAAAGGATACGTCGAATTACTTGTTGGTCTTGCTTTAGATGGTGACATGGTACAAGCCTTGGAAAAAGAAAATGGTACGTTCTGAAGCAATATTAGAGCTTTTATGTAATTTTTACAGTCACCTTGCTTATTGTCAAAAGGCACGACGCACAAAGCTTTGTGTGTATGCTGACCATCTATTCCTTGCAACAGGAATTCTGTATTGTTACTGAAGGGCTTACAATATACTGGAACCTAACCCTGTGGTTGTTTTAGAATTGATTTTTATTGCGATGTTGACTTAAAAAAAAAAGGAAAATCTGAACTTGTGTAATTGTCACGGCTGCTAGTCTGGTCCAACACGCAGAAACTATGTAAACATATACCATTAACAGATTTATTTAACCAATCATTGTTAACAGGAGTAGTCCCAGAAGATTGGAAGTTAGCGAATGTTGTGCCCATTCACAAGAAAGGTAATAGGGAGGAGTCGGGCAACTATAGGCCAGTAAGCCTTACTTCAGTAGTGGGGAAAGTGATGGAAACCATGTTAAAGGATAGGATTGGTGAACATCTAAAAACACATGGATTTCAAGATCAGAGACAACATGGGTTTACTTCAGGGAGATCATGCCAAACTAATCTTATTGATTTTTTTTGATTGGGTAACTAAAATAATAGATTAGGGTGGTGCAGTAGACATTGCTTACCTAGATTTCAGTAAGGCTTTTGACACTGTTGCACATAGAAGGCTTATCAATAAACTGCAATCTTTAAGTTTGGATTCCAATATTGTTGAATGGGTAAGGCAGTGGCTGAGTGACAGGCAACAGAGGGTTGTAGTCAATGGAGTATATTCGAAGCTTGGGCTTGTCACCAGTGGGGTACCTCAGGGATCTGTATGTGGACCCATTCTCTTTAATATTTTTATTAGTGATAATGCAGAAGGTCTTGATGGTAAGGTATGTCTTTTTGCTGATGATACTAAGATATGTAACAGGGTTGATGTTCCAGGAGGGATAAGCCAAATGGCAAATGATTTAGGTAAACTAGAAAAATGGTCAGAATTGTGGCAACTGACATTTAATGTGGATAAGTGCAAGATAATGCATCTTGGACGTAAAAACCCAAGGGCAGAGTACAGAATATTTGATAGAGTCCTAACCTCAACATTGAGGAAAGGGATTTAGGGGTGATTATTTCTGATGACTTAAGGTAGGCAGACAATGTAATAGAGCAGCAGGAAATGCTAGCAGAATGCTTGGTTGTATAGGGAGAGGTATTAGCAGTAGAAAGAGGGAAGTGCTCATGCCATTGTACAGAACACTGGTGAGACCTTACTTGGAGTATTGTACACAGTACTGGAGACCGTATCTTCAGAAGGATATTGATACCTTAGAGAGAGAAGGGCTATTAAACTGGTTCATGGATTGCGGGATAAAACTTACCAGGAAAGGTTAAAGGATCTTAACATGTATAGCTTGGAGGAAAGACGAGACAGGGGGGATATGATAGTAACATTTAAATATATAAAGGGAATCAACACAGTAAAGGAGGAGACTATATTTAAAAGAAGAAAAATTACCACAACAAGAGGACATAGTCTTACATTAGAGGGACAAAGGTTTAAAAATAATATCAGGAAGTATTACTTTACTGAGAGGGTAGTGGATGCATGGAATAGCCTTCCAGCTGAAGTGGTAGAGGTTAACACAGTAAAGGAGTTTAAGCATGCGTGGGATAGGCATAAGGCTATCCTAACTATAAGATAAGGCCAGGGACTAATGAAAGTATTTCGAAAATTGGCAGACTAGATGGGCCGAATGGTTCTTATCTGCCGTCACATTCTATGTTTCTATGTTATACATAAAAAAAGAAAGGAAATAAAAGGACAGAGCGTAAACCGGACCTTAGAATGGCCGGACTAATACGCTAGAGATAGAGAATGGTCAAAGGGAAAGTCGAGGTCAAGGAAGCCAGAAATAATCAGAAACCGTTTAAACAAGCCAAGTCAGGGGAACCAGAATTCGGAATAACCAGGGAAAAGCCAAGATCAGGATACCAGGAAGTCAAATTCACAAAGATAAACGCACTCTCAGAAACCAGGAGCATTAAACCACGACAGGGCAAGGAACTCGAGTGAATTAGGGATTTAAATATCCCTCTCTGGGCTCTGATTGGTCAGGCGGTGACCTCTGAACCCAGAACGTGCGTGTGCGTCAACGTTGTGACGTCACGCGCACGTCCGTATAAATTTGAGGGGCGCGGAGCTTGTGATCTGCGCGACCACGTGGTCAGCACCATCTTTGATCTGGGCGCAACGCCCAGAAGACGCGGAGGAGTAGTTCCCGGCTCGCCGACGAGCAGGTGAGCTCGCAATATCGGCAAGGTTGTGCCAGTCGGGCGCGGCATGCGGCCGGCCGGGAGCTGCAACAGTAATTTTAACCTTTGTGATATTTGCAAAAACATAAATTGTACGCCAACGAAGCTGTTGCCTCGTATTCAGAATATAATCCTCACCAAATTCTCATCCGTGCTTAGATTAGGAAATATGTACCAAATAATCGTATTCATTGGATATCATAAAGAGAATCGCTGTATAAAAGGGATTTGGATTCTGCATATGTGTGCTCAGACCTGCTAATAGGCCTTCCCTCATTACAATACTGATGGCAACAGAGGGAATCCCTCTAAGTTAGGGTTGTGGTTATGATAGAGTAAGAGTTAATTCTGTGTTTGCATTAATGCTGGGTTAAGGATAAGGATTGTAAAGGGTTAATGTTAGAGGTGCTGTAAGCATAGGTTCCTGGGGATAGGATTAGCATCGGTTACCAAAAATTAATCTAGATTTTAGACATATGAGGCAATTAACAATTGTGACTGATTGTAAAACTGATTGTTAACCTACTTAATGTTGTGGAATACATATTATATTACAAAAAGGTGTGTGTGTGTGTGTATGTATGTATAAATACACAACAGACACACAGTGGGATCCTACTTTGTCTCATTATATGTTAAGCTTAACGTGTTAAAGACTTAAAATTACTCAGATCCAATCATGTAGGAAACCTAGGGAAATGCAATAGTCTGTGATCACACACCTTCATGTGCAACACAATGATCTGTTTGCCGCCCTTTACACCAGGGCTGTCCAACCTGCGGCCCCCCAGATGTTGCTGAACTACAACTCCCATGATTCCCTGGCTATCTGTTTCATTGAAAGAATCACGGGAGTTGTAGTTCGGCAACATCTGGGGGACCGCAGGTTGGACAGGCCTGCTTTACACTATGAATACACTGCAAATGGACTTTAAATGAGTAGCTCGTTGCTGAATCCATTAGCTGTTCCAGCCTGCCATCAATCCTATTTTTATTTTTTTTCTCCCTTATCTAAATATTGATTTGAATGGCTTTTTGACATGTATACTTCCATTACTTTGCTGGTAATTGTATTTATTTTTAGATGAAGTTCTGCTTCCTCATATGAGAAAAATTGAAGGCATGTTGAATGAAAACAGAAGACGTCTTCTAACAAAATTACAGTTGGATCAATCTCTTAAGGTAAGAAAAGATGCATAATGTGCATTCCATATACACTGATTTTAGGGTTTGTTTTTTAACGTTTTTGAGCTAACTACATTTTGATTTGACCAGTTGATTACCACACACATGATTTAGTTCTGTCTAACACAATGTTTGTGAATAATCTTACAGAATGCCTTGGAAAACTACCCCGATGTTGCAACAATTACTCGTGACACAAAAGCAAAAGTTTCTGTGTGCAAAATAAAGACAAGCGGCAAGTGGTATAACAAAAAAACCTTCCGACCAACTAAAACTGCTGCAAAGCAGTCACAGGTATGAATGATTGGGAGGGTGGTTTTAAACATGTGACTACCTTTAAATAAATTGAAAGGGGCTTGGTTATGTGGGGAACATTACTTGATAATGCCTGTATATGTCTTTGTGCACACAAAAATAAAGAATAAAAAAATAAAAATTGAAAGGGGCTTTTGTTGTGGACCAATCAATGTGTTTAAGGACAAACAACGATCGTTGGATGTTCTGCATTTACAGCTCCAGTTGGACTGTTAGGATATCACAGGTGGTTTGGGTTTTTTTGTTTTCTCTTCTTAGTATATCCATTCTCAGAGAGCACTTTCCTACTGCATAGTAGCTTTGATTTTAAAAAATTTTTATTTTTTTTAATTGTACATTTTTGTAACCTTTATTTGTTCCAGGAATTCACTGTAGACCCTGAGAAATCGCAGTTGTGTTCATTGTATCATGCACTCCATCATTACAAGTACCACATATATCTTGTATGCAAAGATGAGGTATGTTCCATTGCTATTTCCAGAAATGCATTTTATTTTAGATTCCTTTATGTATCACCTGTTAAAGTGAAACTCTAACATTAGAAAAGTAAGCATATTTCTAATGTTCGTTTCTCCTATCTAATTTAGATTTAGTGTTCCTTGGTAAAACTCACCTTTTATCTCTTACTGCACTAGTCTCCCCATGGCTGCTTCTCCACCCCTCTCTAATCTTTAATGATTTTCTCGGTCGATGTAATGTTTTTCCATAGAGTGAGCACCAATTGCCACACTTCTCCAACCTTACAGATATAGTATGACAAAAAAAATTAAACAGAATTTCAGAGTATTGAGCTACCAGCTCTAAATACAAGTAATTTGTTAAAAGGAATCCGCCTTAAAATGTCCTTTTAACCATTTCCATTTATACATAGCGTAACAAGATAACTCCCTCTAGAATGTAAGCTCATGGAGCAGGGCCCTCCACCCCTCTGTTCCTGTACGTCCAGTTGTCTGGTTACAATTACATGTCTGTTAGTCCACCCATTGTACAGCGCTACGGAGTCTGATGGCGCTATATAAATAATAAAATAATAACTGGGAGGCAGTCCTAATGCCATTTACAAAAAACAAAAAAATTGAACTGCACTCGATCCATAAATAAAGCCTGAGTGCAAACAATCCTGGGGCCAGCACCAAGGCCCAAAAAGTAGTTTGTCGTCCCTGAAGAAAGAAAAAGGTCCAGGCAAACCAAGGCTTATATCAGCATTTTATTGAACTCCTGTGTCCAGCGGCAACATTGTGACCCTAGAGTCTTTTTCAAGCTTGGATCTAAGCCTTGGAGTGCCTAGGCCTTTTTCTTTCTTCAGTGACTACAAACTAATGCCATTTACAAACCCAAAAGGGATTTAACTTAAAGGAACAATTAACATTTTAGCACAGTCCAGTTACTACAACCAGCTAAACGGCTTTAAAACTATCAACTATCTTACAATACTATTTTCTATTTTATGCAAACTTGAAAAAAATGCATTTTCTTAGGTCTCCATCTCTTTCTGTTAAAAAATATGAATAAAATAGTTACCTTACTCTAAACATTTTAATCAGTCATGTTTGATATGATGTGTATAGACTCATTGACTTATATTTGTTGAGTGATTATGGAATTCGGAAAGTTATAATTTTTATACAGTTTATATACTGTATATGCACAAACCATAAAAAACATTTAGATAATACAGACCAGTGAGTGCCAACATTATTCCATGTACATATATAGATGGTTTTGAGATGCTGATTGTCATAATATGGAGATCGCTTCCCAATGCTTCTATCTGAAGAAGCTTAGAATTGTCTGAGATTATCAGTAATAATAATAATCTTGGCCAGGGAATGAGCAGTAAATGTGGAGAAACAGGCGTAGTCAGGGCCGGACAGTGTCTCTGTGATCTCCCCAGCCGTCCTCAGCCCATGGCCATTGGGGTCCACCAGGCATTTGCCCGAAGGCCAGTCTGGGCCTGGGCGTAGGATAGAACGTTAGAAAAACTGATTTATTTAATGCTTATACAGAGGGACCCCGTAACTAAATGGATATAGATTACACCTAATGTTGGAAATATGTTTTTTATAACTGTAGCGCTCTACTTTGAGTCAAAAAAGTACAACACCAGAGACTTTATATTAATATGAAAAAATATATATAGTTCCTGGAGACTGAATATGCAAAAAGATTCCTTTATTCAAAACTCAATAGCAATGTTTTGGTCTGACATAGTAGATTGGTGATTCTGCTATGTCAGACCAAAACATTGCTATTGAGTTTTGAATAAAGAAATCTTTTTGCATATTCAATCTCCAGGAATGTAATAATTATCCTTTTTATTATTATTATTCACGGACTATGAAATGTTATTGGGTTTAAAAAAAAAACACTGCAATGTCTGCAATGTGTTTGACTGAACTCTAGAGAGCAGTGTTGTGTTCAAGTGCATGTTAAAGTAAAATATTCTTACTACTAGCTCAGTGCATTAAAATAAGCTGATCTGGCAGTTTAATTCATTTTATTCTATAAATGCTGTTATTTTCCATTTTGTTTAACTGAGGTTTCTCTGACAAGAAATTTTGGTATGGCACCAAATTTAAATAAGTAACTAAAAAAGGTGGGAGTATGGGACCTGATGCGTAGATATGGTATAGCGTCATTGCATAAAAAATAATTCTTCTAGATTTACATGATCTAGAAATTTTGGCTACCTTTGGTCACTATTCTGTTTTCTGTGGCTTCCAGGTTAACTCTGTTCAGAAAGCAAACCGGGATCTGAAGCAAGAGGAGTTGATACACCACTGTCTGAAAAACATGAAATGGGTGGAAGATCTTTTTGAAAAGTTTGGCGAACTTTTGAGTCGTGTGCAACAAACCTGTTCCTAAACCCCAGCTTCTACCATACTCTCCTTGCAGTATATTTCTCCCCAACAGCACTAACCTAATGGAAGAGGGAAGAATACAAATTCTCCGAACTCGTAGAAAATGTCAGACTCCCATCAGTAGACTCTGCTATTGAATCTGCAGCTACGTGCCTGCATCTAATCAAGCTGTGTCAGAAAAGAACATAGCCCGTTATTGCTTGGGCAGCAAGCACGTATTCATCCTGGCCTTTTTTTTTTTTTTTTTATTATTATTTTATTTGTATGAATGATTTTTCTATTTTGTAAACTATTGGGTAATGCTTTATTTTTATTTTAAAGGAATATTGATTTTTCTTTTCTTTTTTTTTCTTTTTTTTTTTCTTGCAAAATGATACAGCATGCACTAAATATAGAATGAATTTCTTTATTATCTATAGCGTTAACACGTAAAATGCTTTACTACAATTTTGTTTTTTGTTTTCCTGATTATGTAAAAGAAGAAAAAAACAGAAAAAGCACCCAAAAGGTTTATGGTGGAGGTACAAAAACAATATTTACATTTAGAATTTCTGACCACCACATGTTAAGGGTATTGTACATTTTGTAAAACAGAATTGGCGGAATGTCAGGTAACAGAAACCACCATGATTTAACAAAAAAAAAAAATATCTTAGAAATTGTTATGCTTTATGGACACCTTTTACAATATATTTTCCAGGAAACTGGATATGGAGCTGGTGCAATCCTATGACTTGCTTTTTTTTGTGTGTGTCAAAATATATTATAATGAGAAAAAAAAGACCTTAACTATTTTCCCTGTTTTGAAGAAAGCTATTTTCCTTTATACAGTGTTTGTTTTTTTGTTTTTTCTTTTCTTTTCTTTAAAAAACAAAAACAAAAAAAATCAATTGTACATTTTATCTCACTAATAGTTGTATTTTTCACAGAGAAAATATTGTGGTTCAAATTCTGTTTCATGGATCTTTGTAATACACGTCCCCATGGTTTTTCAGTAAATCCTATCCATTTATGTGTTGATTTCACATTGTATGCATTATATCTTGGGCTAGGCCTCTCCCCTAGACATTAGATGCAGTGTGAGCCTGCAAGTGTATAGCAGGAAACATTAGCTTTTACATATAGCTATTAGACTTTGCAACCATTTTCTGATCCTTGGAAATAAATTCCTTTCAAACTTGCACTTGATTAACGTAGCGTTGTTTAGCAAATTTGCAATGTCCTCCTTTCATTTTCTAGTGCTTTCCATTAATCTCTGGAGTAGGCCTGTGCTTGACAAGTTGATCATTAATCAAGGTTTAAATTGAAAGAAAAAAAAATGCCCCTTTTCTATTTTGGGCCAAAGTCATTGACATATAGGCTGCAGAAGATGGACTTCTACTACTACATCAGTATGTGTTTTGTCATTTATTTTGGTACATTCTGGTTTAAGCCATATACACAACAAGAACCAGTTTGAACTGATTTTTACACCAACAATCCTGAGCAAGATCTGCACAGTTATCTGGGACTATCTGTAGAATGTACTTCTTCTGTTTATACAGACTGTGACCTTCAGTATGTCCAGTTGGTGTTATTTCATTGGTGTCACAAACGTGCAATGCTGAATGTGTGGTTTGTATTGATAGTGCTCGTTAGAAGGCACCAGATTTCAATTAATATTGTAGAGCATTTTTTTTTTCTTCTTGAAGCTTCCTTGGCACTATGTTGCACATAAGAATTTTATGATTTGCATTCTATAACTTAATTCTGTCAATCTTCATTGGTATGGAGGACCAGCTTTTGTTGGACCAATATATTTATGCAATTTTGTACCTTCCAGTCTCATATCCAGTTTCTATTCTTCCCGGTACCCTTATCTGATTTCTTTCCTCGGTCCATGTCTATTTTTTGTCCTTCGCCTCCTTTCGTCCATGTCTTCACTTGTTTTATTATTCCATCTCTCCTCGCCTACTTCTTTTTCTATTTCCATATTTCATGCCATCTCCTCTTTTCTCAAAATTTCCCTTCTCTTCCTACGTTAGTCTTCCTATATTTACTTTACTTTTCTCTTTCTGTGTTCTCTTTTCATTCCCCCTTTCCATCTACACTGTCCTTCTCTTGGCATTTCCTTTGCCTTCATCTTTCCATTTCCCAAATCTCCCCTCCCTCCTTTCAAAGTATATATTCAACTCAACATCATTCTACCCTTCATGCAGCCATTCCATCTCACTCTCCCATTTACCCTTCCCCAGGTTTCACCTGTTGGTGGTGGTTGTGGTATCCGGTCAGTGACAAGAGGTCTATATACACGTTATTACCATTTCATTCTTCAGCGAACATGGCGTGATGTTTGCCTTTGAATAATGCATGGATGTGATGTCATAACCCTTGCTATTCACACTTAGCCCAATCTCACACAGAATTGCAGAGTAGATGCATAACTCCTGTCACCGGTCTGATACACAAACACCAACAAATGGTGAGAATGAGTGATTTAATATCCAAACGTTAAATAGCTTTGTTATAATATCACTTCAAAGAAACACTATAGTCACCAAAACAACTTTAGCTTAACAAAGCAGTGTTTGTATATAGATCATGTTCATGCAGTCTCACTGCTCATTTTTCTGCCATTTAGGAGTTAAATCACTTTTGTTTCTGTTTATTCAGCCCTGGCCACTTCTCCCCTGGTTAAATGGGAAGAAAAAAAATGGTTTCACTTTTAGTCAGATATAACTTACTTTCAGAGTGTATCTCCTGCTCTGTAAATTGAACTTTAATTACATAGAGGTGGCACCTGCAGGGTCTTGCAAGCTATTAACAGAGCAGGAGATAAGAAAATCTAAATTAAACAGAATTTGCAATAAAGGAAGGATAAACTGTAGATGACTCTTTACAGGAAGTGTTTAGGGAGGCTGTGCAAGTCACATGCAAGGAGGTGTGGCTAGAGCTGCATAAACAGTGATTTAGCTCATAAATGGCAGATAATCTATACACCAAAACTGCTTCAATAAGCTAAAGTTGTTTTAGTGACCATAGTGTCCCTTTAAATTCTCCCCTTAAATTTCTGTATGAAATGCTGCTCTTTAAAATACGACATTGGATACACTACAGAGGAAAGAATTAATTTACAACTACACTAGATACATTTTCTCTGTTTAGTAACAGATTAGTCCATGCATAGCGGATTTTGAATTCCCAGTACTTCACAGATCCCTTTTGTGATCTAGATCTGCAATGTTAACATACTGGCATTCTTCTAGAATACAGGTGCGTTAAAAATAACCAAAAACTGCATCATACTGATATGACGTACCACACCAAATACATTTCCTGTTTTAATCTTGCTGTATTTATAACTGGTTCAAAATGTTCTATAGTAAAGGTACAAATAAGGGCTTCAATGCAGTAACAGTGTCAAATGTTTTTGAGTGTCTCCCTCCCTTTGTAAGCATATACTTATTTTCTACTTCACAGGATGAGAGAGGTAATTCATCAATCCGCGCTGACCTCTTTAGACATTTGTAGATTTATGATCACCATAAAGAGGAAATTAAAATGTTGTGTAACTGGCACACGAAGCTGCATACATTAATCTATTGAATGTTGTATTATCATAGGACTTGGTAGAACTAAAGTGCCAGGTAGCTGTTACGCCAACATTTTACTTACTAGCACTTTTTTTCTTAAAAATATGTTCTTTTGATTTCTGTGGAGAAAAAAAGCCTTGCCTTTAAATACCTTCTAGGCTCCCATTTTGCAGTATACGTTGTGAGACCCTCTACCGGTGCACATTGCTTCTTATTTTTGGTCAAAATGCTGTTGATAAAATGTCCACAACTTTTATTAAGAAACTGGTGTGTGTGTACACTATATATGTTTTCATTGTTTGTTTACCCCAGTAAACATTAAATTGTTTTAAATTTTTCAATGTGTTCAAAACCTCAACACAGTAATTATAATTAATTTTGCGGAGTGGATTAGTCCTTATACAAAACTTCTCCGTGAAGGTGAGTTCTCGCGGAAGCCAATTGGGGTTGCAAAGTCGCAGGCAAACTGTGTGCACTGATGCATGTTCCTTAAAAAGCAGATCCACAGTTAAAATTATCCCACTTTAATAAATTAGTAGCAGCCCGAGGTGCCCAGGCCAGTAACTTTTCAGAAGTCTATTGAAAATGCCATAGTGGACATTATATCAATTGAAAGAAGTAAGCCATACGTAAACTATTAACCAAACACCTTTTTTACATTTGACTCAAATGCTATTATTATGGTGGCAGTTTTGTTTTGTGGTTTGTTTGTGGGGTGTTTTTTTTTGTTTTGTTTTTTATATAGCAGTGAAGTTGTCAACGTGATTTAATGGACTGTAATTTTTTTTTTTTTTTTAAAGCAAATTAGTTTTTTCATAAGAGCAAGATTAGGTTGTTTTTTTTTCTGCAACAAAAACCTCTTTAACTGTAACTTTACAGTACTGTTACTTCACATCACTGCTGTGACTTGTGAAATTACTCTGCATCACCTTTAGTGAGTTTAAAAGTCCTCACAGATAGTTTTTTTTTTTTGTTGTTTTTTTTATCTTTTGTCCGTTTCAAATTACAAAACATGTTCTCGTTTGTTTTTTAGAACACTAAAAAAAAAAAAAAACTTATTTATAAAGATAGAAGTGATATAAATGTAGATCCTCTGTTCCCACAGAGCGTGTTTACATGCAGTTTAAACTACATATTTAATTTTCATTTGAATTGCTCAATTTATAACTTCGTAAAACCATCATGCCAGGAAGCCATGGCTCACAAATCATTGCCTAATGGCACGATACATTTTTTAGTTATGTATTCAGGATCACTGTGGATGTATTCTGATACAATTAGGACAGATTTATTTGGCTAGTAACGAATGCGTCTTTTGAAGTAGGTTTCTTTAAGTATAATTATTTCTTTGTAGTGAAGAGCATTAGATGCAGGGCTTGTTTAAGAGTTCTCCACTTTTTTAAGGCCCAATGGAAACATTGTGGTTGACAAAGTTTGATCAGCATTAAGCGCCAAGAATAATAATTGGTTTACTACTGTCCAGTATCTGTTAATGAACATTATTTTACATGTTGGAGCTAAATCAGAATATTTTATATTTCACAAAACAACTAATATTGAAGCTGGGATAGTGGTGATGGGAAAAAAAATATTATGCGTTTCTAAGTCTTTTGATGGTCTCACATTTTGAATCTGTAAGTTCCCAGATATTTGTAAGAGTTTGATTTATACACTTATCACAATTGTTTGTGTTTCCTGGGGCTTGCAAGTTGCCCTACGTAGGGGTTGCCATTTTTTTTTTTTGCGTTTATCCATTTCAACTGTATGCAATTGTAAATAATACCGTTTTTTGTATTATAATTTGCTGTTACAGAACATATTAAAATGAATACGCTTTTTATTGAATGTTTGACAAAAATGTGGATTATTACAGAAGCACATTCTGAATTATGTATGCAGATTACTCCATGAATTTGGTTTCTTGTCTGAAGTGACTGCAACGTGTCTTTTTTTTTTTTTTTTCTCAAAATGTGGAAATTTAAACCATTATGTTGTTGACCGATCCCATTAATTGCAGATTGTGTCCCCTATCTAGTACCACTTCTGTAATCTTGGTTAATTTATGTTAATGGGAGATATTTTGCCTTTTGACCAACAATTCAATTAGGTGAACAGCAAATAAATTAGGACACAAATATTACACCAAAAACTGACAACTGTTGCCCCATTGTACAGCGCTATGGAATCTGATGACACTATATAAATAATAAAATAATACATGTCCCTCCTCCCGGACAATACATGGTAGAACTTTTGATTGCCATAATTTCATTATAGCTATGAATCATTTTGGTAGGTATCCACAAGGTTTTCATGCATTGGTGTAAGCAATCCTTTCAGGTCGTCTCATGGATTCTCGGCTGGACTAATAGCTGATCTTTTGCCTGCGCTACATCATAAAAGGTTCTAGTTGTTGGTTTAAATCACTCTGTGCAGCTTATGTGGAGTATTTAGAGTCTTAATACTGCTGGACAATGAGTCTGGTTTATAGCATCCTGAAACAGAATTTCCACCAGATTTGTCGTCTTTTTGGCTCCATCAATTCTGACCAATTTCCTGTTGCTACCAATGGAAAGCATCCCACCAGCATACTTTACTGTTGTTTGGAACCCCCACTAAGAACACAAGTGACTCAATGGAGAGAAAGGAAGTGTTGGCCTTACTAAAAAAGTGACCAAGCTGACCATAACCATGGGTAAAACATAACTTATTGAGATTATTTAAAAACAAAAAGACATGAAAGGTGACATAGCAGCGCAAAACCAAAGATAGTGCTTAGGCACAACATCCTGCTGAGGTTTTTAAACACGTGGCCGAACGGTCAGCTGCAGTCTGCCACAGTTAAAGAGCGAATAAGATGCACCAAAACGGACACCGTTAATGGAGAGAACCAAATCAAAGGTTAATGAAAAATATAGAATACAAATAAAATGAAAAAGAGAATTAGGAAGGGAACAATGATTACATACCCCTGGGAAAATGCGTGTTTAGTGAATTCATGTAAAAAAAAAAAAAAACCTGCTAAATTGGCTAAACAGTGAATTATACCTGACTCGCAAACACTAAGGCGCCAAACATTGTAACAACCTTAGACATTAAGAATGCAAATGTAACAAAACATGAATTGATTACTTGTATCAAAGCTTTGCAAGTCTGAAAATGGCATGCCATTCAGGAATTAACATTATGTTCAATAGCTGATATGCTCTCGTATCCTGTCTTTTAAGGGCTTGTAGTTTGGCCAACGTATTGACAGGTCAATAGGTAAACTACAAAGAAGGTTGTACGGTTAATATACTGTTAAATTTAAAGCTTTTGTTTGGTTACTAAGCAACTGAATTTACTAACGAGTTTGATGACTGCACAGGTCTTAAATCTTGAGGCCCCACATTTGTACATACCTAAGTAGGTTTCTTAGTAAAAGTCATCAAACTTGGAGCCAGTTGTTGAAAAAGATTAGGAGCTCATCTGGCAACTGTACGTATTCCTGAATGAGTGACATGCTCAGTTTTACAATCCGCAAACAAGACTGGTAGATCTTTTTTTAATAATGTTGCATATTTTTATATACTGTAATCTGTAACGAACAATGATTTTGTGGCAAATTTTCTAGTTTAGGAAGACCAAGCCTGTGGAAGGGTGGATTTATCGGTTTCCAAAGCATGCTGAAATGCCCTATCAAGAACTGATTCAGAGTAGCCACTCTCACTTAATCTCTGCCTTAAGAAGATTAATTTAACAAAATCTTCCATACAGGAACAAGAGAAGCAAAGTTGCAGGAATTGTCCAATTGGAATGTTCTTTGTCACATGACGTGGATGACAAGAAGAGGGCAACAGTTGATTGTTGCCTAAGCACTCCTTGTGAAATAAACTAGTCTGAATGGAATGATCTTCAGATTTTAATGTTAAAGCCAAAAATGAAACCTCAGTTTGGCTGAAACTAAATGTGAATTTCAGATTCAAATCATTATCATTACAATATTCAATAAAACTATGTAAATAAGTAACAGATCCACCCTAAATGATCAACAGATCATCAATGCAGTGTTTATACAAAATTATATCGGAAATGTGAGCAAAATTACCTGCCAAATAACCTCCCACCACCCCATATAGAGACTGGCATACAAAGGGGCAAATTTAACCCCCATTGAAGTCCCGCATCTTTGGAGGTAATATGTACCATCAGTTTGGCTGAAATTAACAGTAAACTTCATATCGTATGTATGTAAGATTCATATCGTATGAACATGTTGCTTGTTCTGATCTTTCTCAACTGGCTCCAAATTTGGTCAAGTCCTCTACTAAGAAACCTACTTGATTTTACCATGTGTCTATGTACAAATGTGGGGCTTTAATCAGGACTATCTTACTATCACTGGGGCTCTACCTACACAACCACTCACAGAAGTAAAAATGTAAATTATCAATAAAATGAACCTTATATTTATTGGAACCTCCAACTAAATCAGCATTAAAACATTAGAAATCATGATCAGAAATTAACCCACGCAAACATTTAGTAGGTAGCAAGGGAGGCAACCGACATGGAGTGTTAAAAATATTACTTTATTATAGATTTACGGCTTCAAAAAAAATTTGTGTTGGTTTTGTCTTGCTTATGTACAATTCGTACGTTGTTTTCGTCAAGGTCAATATATGTATTCGCAACCGCAAGATCACATTTACAGATGAGCGGAGGTGATCAGTCCACCTAAACATTTTATAAAGAGGGTTTGAAGGTTCTGAATAAATCTTCCACAATATTATACTGAAGAGTTGGCAAGCCTATGGGGCCCCTGTGCTCATGGGGCCCTCAGGCCACTGCCCAGCATGACGTGGCCTCAGGGTATAAGCCTTGTGCAGTCATCAAACTCCGTAGTGAATTCAGTTGCTCAGTAACCAAACAAAAGCTTCAAATATAACAGTATATTAACCGTATAACCTCCTTTGTAGTTTACCTATTGACTAGTCAGTCCTGTTTGATCCAATACGTTGGTCAAACTACAAGTCCATTCAATTACGGAATCCAAGAGCATATCTATGCTATGGAACATAATGATGCTTGTTCTTTATTAGCATGCCATTTTCATACTTGCAATAAGTCTGATTTTTTTCCAAATTGCATGTTCAAGGCATTGAAGGAATTATAATACCATACAGAGGTGGAGACTGCAGGTCCAAATCGGACTATTTTGAAGTTAAATGGATTTTTCAGTGACATAATCATAGACCGCATAATCTAATCAAGTTTAACGTGCCTATTTCTTTCATTTTATTTTCTCGTTTCTCTGGTGTATTGCTACTTGGTACAAGTAATCAATACGTGTTTTGTTACATTTGCATTCTTAATGGCTAAGGTTGTTACAATGTATGGCGCCTTAGTGTTTGTGAGTCAGGTATAATTCACTGTTTAGTTAATTTAGAACTTTGTTGTTTTTTCATGTGTTTACTTAGCATGCATTTTTCCAGGTAAACGTAATAATTTTTCCCTTCCTATTTTGATAGATTTTTTTCATTTTAGTTTTGTATTTTACATTTCTGCATTAACTTTTTATTTTTTTATTTTTTATTCTTTATTTTGTTGTGCTTAAGTATGCAAAGGTCCCCTGCGAAGCCACAACAGCAACGCATGGGTATCAATTGACAAGGAAATGCACACATGGATTGGGTGTAGAGATATGTGGCTATGTAACGTTACATGGCATTCAATATCTTCGCACACTTTTCTTACAAGGCTTAACATCTTAGTAACATTGAGTTTCATCAAGGGGGGAAAACAGATTAATATGTTACAGTAGTGGTATGGTGGTGGATAGGTGAAAACGGCCTGCTGCTACTTATTTAGTGGTTCTGTCTATTAGATATGGCTGAGTGTATGCCCTCTTGGGGTGGCGTCTTGTGGAGGAAAGCTCACACCCGTTTGCTGTTTCGGAGGGTCTGTAAAATGCGTCTTGGTGTTGCCCTCCTGCCTAGTGTTTGTGGTGGTGGTGGTGGGGGGGGGCGGGCATCTCTACCCATTTAGGTTCAGCGCTGCTTTTTGTCAGCTGGTGTGCCTGTTTCAGTGTACCTTTAGGAGGGGTGCGTGTGTGGGGGTTATTTGACTGGCTTGGCCCCTAGGGCCGTGGGAGTGTGACTCCTAAGCCCGTTAAAGGATTCTCCCGGTGTTCGGGTGTAAGGTTATGTGGTTGGCCTTTTGGGCTCGGGACATCCCCATAAGGATGTACGTACCTTTCCGATGGGCGGAGCATTAGGCCTTGGTGCGTGTTGCCCTTAACCTAGCGGGCTACGGGGGTGGGGAAGAGGATTGTAAGGGTTGAATCGCTGAATGAGTTTTTAGTGCATCCCTGACTAAAGTGGATAGTTCAATTTAACTAAAAAAGCATTAGAATACATTTGTAAACAAAGAGAACATTATTGATGATGGGGGTATTCAGTTGTTATCTTGACCCGTGGTTGTATTCCCGGCAATCTTCCGATCTTGATGGGCAGTGTGGACCCCTTGTGTTATGGGTTGAGAGTCCGTGAGCCCCCTGTTCTTGGAACAAATGAGGTGGTGCGGTCCGGGTCCTAAGTTGCCCTGGAGGTTGCTGAAGATGGTCTTTCGTTGTGGGTCAGTCCCAGTACTTTTAAGTATGCTGGTGCCCCCTCTATTGAGGTGAGAGCGTGAGTGGTTCTGTTGTGAGTCGCTATCAGTGTTTCCGGGGCTCCCCATTTGTAGGGAATATCCGCAAATCGCAGTTGTGATGTGACAGTCCCTAGAGACTTGCGCAAAAGGAGTGTGTTTTTCGAGAGGTCCTGGAAGAAAGTCAAGGAAGCACCCTCGAAGGTCAGGGGTGTTTTGGCTCTCAGTGCCACCATGATTTGTATATTGTGGGTGGATAGGCACCGGAGTATGGCATCCTTTGTGGTGTTAGGTGAGCTCTTTAGGCGGTAGGCCCCATCTATGTTAACTTTTTTGGCCACCGCTTGTGGCAGAATGGTTGCTAGTAGTCTCCGCGCATAAACTGGTAGCTCTTCTGCTGTAATTTCAGTGGGTATACCGCGGATCTTGATATGGTTCCGGCGTTGCCGGTCTTCTAGGGCCATTAATTGCAGGGATAGTGTGGACTGGTCAGTTTGTATTTGTTGCACCGTTTCTTTAATGGCAGTGATGTCTGTCTGGATGTCTGTAATGTCTTCCTCTGAGGCCTTTACCCGGTCTGTGATCGCCTGGATATCCGTCCTCAGGTATGTGAGGTCTGCCGCCCACAGTTTCTGTATGTCTACCAACATTAGTTTTAAGTCATTTTTGGTGGTGGGGGCTGACCCGTCCTGTGTCTCAAGAGACCCGAGTAGGCCAGACTGTTGGTGTGTGTCGGTCTCCGTTACCTCATGGGCTGGGATCCCAATGGCTGGGTCTTCTGCAGGAGTTTGCTTCTGTTGTGCAGGTCTCTGGAGCCTGTATTCCATATCCCTACCGTCAGCCGTGGTGTTTGTTTCTGGGAGCGGCGTCCCATAGCAGGCATGTGATCCGGCTGGGGCAGCGGTGCGTGTAGTGGCGAGGTTGAGAGTCCCGCTGTGAGCCGCCCACTGAGGAAAGTCTTTAGTCCTGGGATTGCCGGTACGAGGTAGGC
The DNA here is from genome assembly GCA_933207985.1 of Pelobates cultripes. Taxonomy (NCBI): domain Eukaryota; kingdom Metazoa; phylum Chordata; class Amphibia; order Anura; family Pelobatidae; genus Pelobates; species Pelobates cultripes. The sequence goes on from OW240923.1 coordinate 111,872,625, forward strand.
TGGAAGAAGGGCATCTATCGGTGCATATTGGCTTGGGGATGCCCGCTAGGTGGTTTGCAGGGATGGATGGGTTTTTGTTTTTAAGATATTTGGCTGGATTCAGCAGTTTGCGAAGGAGCTTCAGAATATGGCGTCCGTTCAGTTAGGCTTGCAGGCTCCGCCCCCTTCTGCATTAACTTTTGTACACTTTTCATTTAATTTTTTTTCTCCTATTGGTGTCCGTTTTGTTGCACTTGCTTGCTCTTTCCCGTGGCAGGGCAAGGGTTAACACATCTCTCTAATTAACTGACCGTTAAGGCATGTGTTTAAAAACCTCAGCAGGATATTGGGATATTGTGCCTAAGTGCCCTCTTGCGTGAAACTACTAAGGCGATTTTCCTGGGGTTTGCGCTGCTCTGTCCCCCTTTTCCCACTTATTCTGCTATATCTCAGGAACACACTGAGATATTGTTAATTGTATTCTGTATATGTGTAGTTTTGACATATGTTGGCATTCTATGATGTTTCTCTCTTTGTGTTTTATTTATTTTTTCTGGTATGGTGATGGTTAACTTCCCAGTTTAATTGATGCTCCACGTAGGGTGTTGTTTGTAATCTAATGGGTATTTAAGCTACCAGTTGTATTTTGGAACCCAGGCTTGACAAAGACCCTAAAGTTGGGTTGAACCGTTGCCTGTTCCAAACTGGTGCAATAAATCTTTTTGACATTTATTTTGGTGTTCTGACTCCGTATGGGTTTTCTACTGCAGGTGAGGTAATTGGATGGAGACCATGGATATTTGCACCCAAGTCCCTAGTGGAGAGCTGACCATCCCTATCGTTTTATAAACATTTTAGACAAAAGCTGTGACCCTAGCTGGGATTTAATTATTTTGCCTACATGTTGCAATATGCCAGTCAAATGACTGCTTTTAGTGAACTAACCACTTTGTGCAGGACTTAATGAGAAAATACCACCGACTGGATGATCCGTCCCTCCATATAAACTCAAAAGATAGGAAAATAGATAAATGGAAAAAAAAAATATATATATATATATATATGTATGTATGTGTGTGTGTGTGTACAAACACACGACAATACCAGAACTACCAGGTATTTTGTATATTTTAGACAAAACAGACAAACTGGAGAAAATGTTAAAGAAACAGTCCATTGTGCTGTAGTGGTTATGGTGTCAGGAGTGCTTTGGTACCCCACAATATAAGTGGTCAAATAGTTCGAAAATGGTTTGACAATTTATCTTCGGTTGATTGACCGCTATCATTGTGAGCCGGACACCAATGAACTGAAAACATTTTTCGTAAAGGGACACTATAGTCACCAGAACAACTACAGAGTAATGTATGTGTTTTGGTGAGTATAATCAGTCCCTTTAGGCTTTTTGCAGCAAACACTTTCTTTTCACAGAAACTGCAGTGTTTACATTACAGCCTAGTGATAGCTCCAATGGCCACTCCTCCGATGGCTGCTAGAGGTGCTTCCTGGGACAGTGCTGCACAGTGTGACTGCCATTCAATGTCTCCACCCTCTTTATGGAGACCCTGAACTTTCCTCATAGAGATGCAATGATGCAATCTATCTCTATGAGGAGATGCTGATTGGCCAGGGTGGCTGTGGCAGAACTACCGCGGTCGCAGGAGTGTCAGCTGCGACCAGCACGCCACTCCAGTGGGCAGATCCCTGTGACCGGGTGCCTGCCTCCATGTTTTGGAGCCTGTAGCAGTCTCTGGGAGCTCCATCAAAATTGAATGACTCTGTTTCGGAGCAATGCCGTGAAGGGTTGCAGGGATTTTCTCCATTTAAATGTGTCCCCAGAGATGTTGGCGTAAAATATCTCTATGAGGAGATGCTGATTGGCCAGGGTGGCTGTGGCAGAACTACCGCGGTCGCAGGAGTGTCAGCTGCGACCAGCACGCCACTCCAGTGGGCAGATCCCTGTGACCGGGTGCCTGCCTCCATGTTTTGGAGCCTGTAGCAGTCTCTGGGAGCTCCATCAAAATTGAATGACTCTGTTTCGGAGCAATGCCGTGAAGGGTTGCAGGGATTTTCTCCATTTAAATGTGTCCCCAGAGATGTTGGCGTAAAATGTAAGCACCATGCTTTCGAATGCATATGGTGATGTCCCTTTTAGTGTCGCCATTACTGCCACCTTATCCCTGTTGCAGGTAAGTCGTATCACGATGTCACTAGTGGGGGACTCCGGTGCCCTCTGTGGTTTCAGAACTCTGAAGGTCCCATCGATGCTGATGTGTCTGGCCTGTTTGGGAGTCAGCAAGGCCCCGATCAGTCTCCAAACCAGGTGTGGGAGTTTTGCCACTGCTAGTTCATCGGGTACTCCACGTACCTTGATGTTGTTGCGGCGCCTTGTGTCTTCCAGGAGGGCAAACCGCTGCTCGAAGGAGAGTTGTTTTTTTAAGGCATCGCACTTCATTTTCTAGAGAGGCAAGCCGTTGGGACTGTTGCATGGATGTTGCGTCCACAGTCTCAATGCGACCCACAAGGCCTGAGAGGTCGAAGCGGATGGAGGCCACATCGGCCTGAATGGTTTTCTGAAGGTTGGCAAGCAGATCCTTTCGGAAGGCCGTTGTCACTGGTTGGTATTCAGCACCCTGAGGGACTGCTTGGGGTGGAGGAAAAAAAGGTGGCATAATTGACCTGACATCATTTCCTCTGAGGAGTCAGAAAAGTCATCGTAGTTGGTGACCATCTTGGGCCCGCTCGCAATATTACAGAGCTCATGTAATGTGCGTCCGTCTTGCTTGTCTCCGCCCCCACCCTGTACATGTTTTAATGGGTGTTTCCAACCCTTTTAAGCTTAACCATTTTAAGGGGGTCTGTCTTATTGGGCATTTGTTAATTAGGTCCCCCTCCCATTATTTAGTTTTAAGTGAACTTACCTGAACTCCAGCACCAGCTGAAGTGCTGCTCTCCATTCCCTGTCTGATGTCATTGCTTCCCTTATGTGGTTTAATCAAATGCTTTTGATTGGCTCGTTCCAACGGCTCGCTATGTATGCCCTGAATTTTTTTATTTTTTTTATCAAAGTAATGGCCAGGGAGGCGCACACGAAGGGAGAGAGGGAAGAGCATGGTTTCCACTTAAAGGCACACTGGCTCTGGGGAGAAGATTATTAAATCAGCCACAAGCACCCTGATGACAATTTCTTCTGCACAGAATAAAAATTAGGCAGCCTGGTACTGAGTGACGTGTCTTGTGATGGGGTGTAACTAGCCCCCGGCACAAAAGTGGAAATATCTGTGTACCTACTCCTACCCACATGACCACTTAAGAAGAAGTTGTTATGGTGGTTAGACAAACCCTTTAATAATTTTTGTCTGTGTGCGTATTTCTTTTATAATGGTTCAGATGTTTTGATTTTGTTTGTGAAGGATCTATAAAGAACACATTCTATTCTCCATGTAGGGTTCTGTGACATGAATACTTCCCATACATTGTTTAACACTATGAAATATTACTCCAATAGGGTCCTTTGTTAGAGAAGCCGTAGCTTTCATACATATTCATTTAAGTCACATAATTGCACTTGTGGGAAGCCGAACTCTCACTATAGTCTCTGTTTAGAACCATAGGTTGGCGTAAAACAATTCTTAATAGCGAACTTGGCCTTCCTTCTTGTGCAAAGCGCGTCCAATTCTTATATGGTTTTTATTCACAAAAGGGTGAGATGTTCAGAGTGGATTTGCAAATTGTAAGCCAACATAATATTTATAGGGAGAGGAGCAGCATGATGAGCCATGGTATCCGGACACAATTCTTAAACCAAATGTTGTCTTCTCCATCACATCTGACTTTGAGAATGAAGGAAGTGCAAATATCATCTCCTGCACAGGAGTATAGCTCCCACCAGTGTTGGGCAGACTGGGAAATATATATGTCCAATTACTGGTCTGATATCAAATTAACCCTAACTATAATTATTAAAAATAAAAACATTTGTTTATTATTCTACTTTGGCCAATTAAAAAAATTGCCAAGTTTGTCATTGTAGGGTTTATTGCTTTAATAGTCTATAGTCAAAGCAGAAGACTTGTAAAAGAATCTGAAATGCAATCACGTTAATAAAGACCCTCTTGTCAATCCCTGACAGTGTTAACCAATGGGTTAGCCCCTCTCTTCACAGCAGAAAGGACAGGAAATAGAATTGATTGAATACATTGTGCAACATGTTTGACCATACAATGCACCCCATTTAAATGGGCAATATCGGCACTATGCCATTTCATATCATTGAATTGCTTACAGTGCGTGGAGTGCACCATGTTATATTTTTGTACAGGTTAACACTGACTGAGGGTTCCTGATCTTAATGATCTCAGCCAATCCATTGCTTCTTCATAATGAAGCATTGGAAGGCTAGTGTGCATGTGCGGCAAGTTGCCACACTGCTCCAGTCAGCATCTCCTCGTATTATTTTGTTATTTATATAGCGCTATCAGATTCCGTAGCGCTGTGCAATGGGTAGAGGTGTACTGAGTTAATATATCCTTATGGCCAGTGTTGAACATTGAGATACTGAACCCAGGAAGTTCCTCTTGTAGCTGTCTGAGTGAAAGCCACTAGAGGAGGTCACAGGTAGTGGTATAACCCTGCATTTTCTCAGACAGCCCATATTCATTAAGTTGTATTGGTTCTGGTGACTACATTGTCCCTTTTAAAACTGCACAGAAGGACACTGCTAAGGGACCCCAGACACTAAAACTACTTCAAAAGATGTAGTGATTACAGTGTCCCTTATCTGTTAAAATATTGTATTCTCTGTCTAGCACAAAAAAAATGTATAAACAAGCTGAAACTACTGGATTTAGAAATTCCCCTGAGGCTACCTGTGCATAATGAGAGGGAACAGTTCCTGCTTCCAGTATTCATTAAGAAGTCTCCCTAGTTTGCTCTATAGGAGACACGTGCTTTATCTGGGTGATGTTTTGCAATCTTTGCTGCATGAAAAACTTGAAGAAGCCTCGCAACATTTCGAAATCAGGTTTATCAGATTATTTTCTGAACCATCTCAAAACAAAAGGGCATTATTCACTAAATTCTGAATTGTGGTGAATTGACAAATGACTAGCAAAACTGAGGCTAAAATGTATATGTGAATGTAGCGGAGTTGCAACATTTATCCAGATCATCTAGTCTTGCCTAGATATCCATTCAGATTTCACTTGGCTATAATTTAATGTTTAGTGAATAAAGCCCCGGAATTGTGACGACTTTAGAAGAGAATTTGTAAATTTTAATCTAAAGTAGATTAGATGGGGTGGAAAAGGTGACTTTCGAGTTTTGCTCTTTTGCATTGCCTTGTCAATTCTTTACAATTACTGATGAAAGGATTACTGCACGCACCATGATCATATCCATGATTTAACCCCTTAAGGACCAAACTTCTGGAATAAAAGGGAATCATGACATGTCAGACGTGTCATTTGTCCTTAAGAGGTTAAAGTGGTCATGGTGCCAGAAAATATAATACATACAGACAAAAATGCTGTACCTATATTGTTTAACCCCTTTTCTGCCAGATGTATAACTCCATCTTCACTATGGCATCTGGGTCATCATTAGTCAGCCTGATATTAAAGTTTTGGACTGACTAATGTCAATTCTGTGCAAATGTTCATGCACTGTGGGCCAGTCACTGGCTGAGAGCCAATGAATGCCGATTAAATTGGCTTCTGCGGAAAGGAGCCCTGTGTGGACCCAGATAAGAGGGGTAACCATTGCTAAACAGTTTGCCCCATTATCAGGTAATCCAGACAGGGCTTTTGTAGTTATGGTGCTGTGAGTAACCATTTAAGTGAATAAGCCCTGGCAACCTGCTGATGTTTATTATTGATAAAATACTGACTTTAGGAACAAAGTGTCGTGGTGGAAGAATTATCCAGCTCTGCCATAGTCACAATTTGGCTATTTTTGATTAAATTTTGCAATTACATTTAGACTTGTACATGATTCCCTTTCAGTTGCGTTGAACAAATCAAACATCTGTCTATACATGGACAAATGAATAGATTATATATACAAATGTCTGTGATAGAGACGCTAAAAGGATCACTATAGGATTAAAGGATCACTATGGGGTCAGGAACACAAACATGTATTCCTGACCCTATAGTTTTAAAACCACCATCTAGCCCCCCTGGGCCCCTCATGCCTCCATAAATATAGTAAAAATCTTACTGTATTCAAGCCTGAAGCTGTACCTCTGCATGCTGTTAGACTCAGAAAAACAAGCAGTCTGCTGTCATCATCAGAAGTGGTAGCCTGAACCAATCACAATGCTTCCCCATAGGATTGGCTGAGACTGACAAGGAGGCAGATCGGGGCAGAGCCAGCATGATTCAAACGTAGTCCTAGCCAATCAGCATCTCCTCATAGAGATGAATTGCATCAATGCATCTCTATGAGAAAAGTTCAGTGTCTGCATGCAGAGGGAGGAGACATGGAATGTTTGGATGCATTTTAGGCAGCCATGACCCAGGAAGGATCTCTAACAGCCATCTGAGGAGTGGCCAGTGAAGTTATCACTAGGCTGTAATGTAAACACTACATTTTCTCTGAAAAGACAGTGTTTACAGCAAAAAGCCAGAAGGTAATGATTCTACTCACCAGAACAAATTCAATAAGCTGCAGTTGTTCTGGTGACTATAGTGTCCCTTTAAGAGTATCAATGGTAATTACGCTACAACACTCTAGTGGGAAATGAATCCCTCTCACCCATCAAAAACATGAATATAAGAAAATGGAAAAGAGCCCAAAAAGCTTTTAACCTCAAGAGTGGAGCGTTAAATGGTGGAGATTTGACCACCTACCCTAAATGGGGATATATCAGTGTATTCAGAACTTGGATGGTATTGCAGTCCAGTAGGTATCAAGGCATATAAAATAAAGAAAACTGGGAGGGGTGGGGGGGGACACATAGCATAAATCTGTGATAAAAAAGGAAACGTGTAGAAACTACAGAGTGCCAACTCACATGGAGAAGAGCCTCGAATAGGACAGGCTCAAAGCTCTTCAGAAGTAGTGCCGTCTCGTGGCACTTTTCCCCTTTTTCTTTTTTTTTTTTGCCTTGATACCTACTGGACTGCAATACCATCCAAGTTCTGAATACACTGATATATCCCCATTTAGGGTAGGTGGTCAAATTCCCACAACTTAACGCTCCACTCTTGAGGTTAAAAGCTTTTGGGGCTCTTTTCCACTTTCTTTTATAAAAGAATAAATTAGTTTGCTCATAGATTAACCGGCATTCGATTAATTTGAAGCAGCTTAAAGATAATTGTGTACACGTCTAGGTTGTCTATTATAGCTTAAAAGTTACTATTCGGCAGGGACCTGACTGCCACGCTGAGTAGTTGCACTCTGAGCTACGTGAAGAAACTTGAATTTTACCTAAGCAATGGTCTTTCTGTTCACATTTTTCAACCCTGAAGTTACCGTAGACCTATTATAGCTTGTAGGATCAGCATTGTCCCCTTCGAGGATCTAAGGCCCTCCTGGTGGCACAGGTTTGGGGATGCAGCCCATCTCTCTGTCTCCGGCCTGTCTGTACATTGAGCCTCGCTGGTTGAGTACCATTCTCGGACACTTATCGATAAGGGCTATCATAGCGCCCATCAGCCTTAGATCCCACAGAAGTGAAGTTGGGTGCATTGTCCCACTTACATGAGCCGCTGTCAGGCACCAACCGAGCTCTCGAGGCCCACAACTTTATTATTTCTGGATTCGACAAAATATTTTTCTGATTTCTGGACAAAGCAAGCAAGTAGACTGCAGCCCCTCACACTCAGGTTGCCAACAGCTAACCTACCTCACTGCACTCCTCAGGTGGGGGGCTTGACATGGATCTTAAGGCCTTTACGACTAACCAATGCTTTTCATCTTGGCTATCTGGAAAACCCCAAATGCCACTGTGTACTTTGCATCTCCATACAAGATAATATCGTAATAGCTACCGTTGTTTAATGAATTGGTGCAGGACTTACTCTGATGGTTATGATCTATCAAGGCCACTAATTGGAGAGCGGTCAGAGAGCTTGCTGAATCATGGATCTTGGAATCTTAGGCCCAAGTGCGCATTGTGGGACTGTGCCCTGGCTGCGGTGTGAGTTGGCTAATTGCAGCCTGGGGACTAAGAGCACCTTCCAGTGTGCTAAATTCCAATCTGAGGGGTTACTGCCTTACCACCATCTCCCCTACTTTTACATGGAATTCAATGGTTTTATCTTTACCTGTTATTGGATGCCTATACTCACCTATATGAGTTGACTTTTCATTTGATTATCAATATGTGCGATTGTTATGTTTAATTATTTTCCTTCCAGCACAATTACATACCATGTAACATTCACATCCATACTTAATCTAGTCTACTAACAGCTAACCAATTAGTCATATTAATCTCTAAAAAAAAAAGAAGATTTTCCCCCATACTTTAAGCTAGCATAGCAGACTGTAAAAAAAAACACACTCAACTAGATTCAAACCACCCATTAATTGTGAAAAGTGTTTGTGTGAATCACTATTCTCAGATATCGAGAGATTCTCTCAGATGCCAAATGGCCATCTCGGTACCAGAGCAGACGGGTTAAATGAATGTAAATGTTCTAAAGAAGACAGACACAGAGACAGACACAGAGACACGCCTTTGTAATGTTAATTCTTGTGTTTTAAATCCCTGAATAATAGAACCCTAGTATCTGTTTGTTTGCAGTTCTTGCTTATATCACAACAAAAGCCCATGATGTCTTTGTCTAATCTAATTACGAGTATGTGTTTAGTGCACACTTGCCCATTTACTGCTCATTGTCTAAGCATGGTTACAAATTATCTCCTACAGTATGCTCCCTTTGTGGGAATGGTAAGATATTCTCAGAGCCAGGATAGTATAGGAGTACTTCAGTGACCATCACCACTTCATCTTAGTGTAGGAACCAAGGAAAATCTTGGCAGCCCTCAGTAATTCTAGCCACACTTAGGGAACAAACACATTTTTTGCAGGTTTTTTTTTAAAGGCAAATTTATATATTATCACTAGGGAGTTTATATTAGTAGAATAGGATAACCAACTCTTTTAACATATATTTTGTTTTTCTTATCTTTCTGAAACTGTGTAATATATCACCTTAAAAGCTATAGCGGAACAAATAGCTGTGGGATGGTGAAACGGAATTTAAAAATATTTTGACACTTTATGGAAAGTGGAACCTACTCCTTCAAAGCTTCCTTGATAAAGATCAGGTATAGGTTAGTTAAAAAAATCTTCAACACTTTAATGAACATTAAAATAAGCAGGAAAGATTTTAGAGGGAATGTTCTACTTGCAACCGTTTTATAAAGTGTTAACCTGGATTTTTGACCAATAATTGACACACAAAAGTTAAAGAGAAGAGGTGAAGAAGCTCTGGTCAATCGGGTTTACAATCTATGAAGATAACATGGCATTAATGGACTACAGGTACCATAACCACTTAATTGAGACATAATGGTAATGGTCCTTTAACTTGATCTTTGTTAAATAGAGCCAAAGATCCAAAACTGTGGTTGTGATGCGGAGTTAGGGAATTTTTCCACGATTTTGTAATCTGGTTTTCAATTTAGTACAATTTTGGTGTTTAGCATGTAATCCCCAAGGCCATCACAGTGATTACATATCAACAGAGATCTGTGTTTGTCCTGGCACAGATTTCTCATCAACTGGCATGACGCAAATAGGGTTACTAAAATTCGAACTATAGGGAATTAAAATCTTAAAGGGATACTTTTGGCAACAATATCTCAGGTGGAAACATTCTCCAACTATCCTTTGGCCATAGCATTGCAATATTAGCTTCTGTTTTGCCTTTCATATTTAAATTGAGAGTTTAATTAATTACCCAGAAAAAAAGTCCATAAATCAAGTTCACCTGGAGAACGGACAGACACCTGACCTGGACTTGCGTTGGTCATGTCATATTTTGATATATCAAAATAACGCAAATATGAAGACATACGGCTTTTGGGTTTTTGTTGACATTTTTAAATAGTGAGCCAGTTCACCCATATAGGGCCGGGTACTAAAAATGGAACTTGCGTGGGAAGCCCATTAAATATGGATGCTAAAAATAAAATGTTAATATTTAGTGCTTGCTGTTTCTATCTGCTTTATGACCCGTGTTTAATTGTGAATTTATAACTTGTTATGAGTTAATGTCCATGCCGTCTCATAACTGTGATACATTGTTTACGTTATTCCTTAGTCAAAGCAGAAATTATTAAACACATTAAATTAAATTATGCTGTCAAACAGCCAGGTATTATGAAGCTAGAAGAAGAGGAGGCTTTGTGTAAAAAATATTCGTCTTTTGAATAGGATAGCCTCACTTAAAGTCTTAATCAAAACATGTCATTTTGTAATCATTTGAAAAAATTGGCTCCAGTGTTTTTAGTGGTCATTGAACAGAGGAGCATTGTTGTTGCGATGTTCAGAGGTTGGTAGATAGATTGGTCAAGGCAAATAGTCCAACCTTGAAGGGTAGCCCCTCTGAGGCAGCATGTGCCCCAACATTTTAAATGGGTAATGTGGGACGCTTTAATTTTAGGTGTTTGTGAACATTTTAACCCCTTGAGGTAAAAGGGCATGCCCAGGTCCTCCTGGCACCATAACAACTTCATTTAGATGATGTTGTTTTGGTGCCCGGAGTGTCCTTTTAATTAGAAGAAATTATGCAACTAGCTAATGTAATTTAGAACAAGAACAATGTATCTTATTTACACATTGATTTCTAAACTCATTTATTGTAGTTTGAAGACACATTACTGGGAGTGTTACTGCGGTGGAGCTCGGTTATACATTCAGACACATTACTGGAAGTATTATTGCTGTGGAGCTCTGTTATACACTCAGACATATTACTGGGAGTATTATTGCTGTGGTGCTCTGTTATACACTCAGACACATTACTGGGAGTATTATTGCTGTGGAGCTCTGTTATACACTCAGACACATTACTGGAAGTATTATTACTGTGGAGCTCTGTTATACACTCAGACACATTACTGGGAGTATTATTGCTGTGGAGCTCTGTTATACACTCAGACACATTACTGGGAGTATTATTGCTGTGGGGCTCTGTTGTACACTCAGACACATTACTGGGAGTATTATTGCTGTGGAGCTCTGTTATACACTCAGACACATTACTGGGAGTATTATTGCTGTGGAGCTCTGTTATACACTCAGACACATTACTGGGAGTATTATTGCTGTGGAGCTCTGTTATACACTCAGACACATTACTGGGAGTATTATTGCTGTGGGAGCTCTGTTATACACTCAGACACATTACTGGGAGTATTATTGCTGTGGAGCTCTGTTATACACTCAGACACATTACTGGGAGTATTATTGCTGTGGAGCTCTGTTATACACTCAGACACATTACTGGGAGTATTATTGCTGTGGAGCTCTGTTATACACTCAGACACATTACTGGGAGTATTATTGCTGTGGAGCTCTGTTATACACTCAGACACATTACTGGGAGTATTATTGCCGTGGAGCTCTGTTATACCCTCAGACACATTACTGGGAGTATTATTGCCGTGGAGCTCTGTTATACCCTCAGACACATTACTGGGAGTATTATTGCTGTGGAGCTCTGTTATACACTCAGACACATTACTGGGAGTATTATTGCTGTGGAGCTCTGTTATACACTCAGACACATTACTGGGAGTATTATTGCTGCAGAGCTCTGTTATACACTCAGACACATTACCTGGAGTATTATTGCCATGGAGCTCTGTTATACACTCAGACACTTTACTGGGAGTATTATTACTGGGGAGCTCTGTTATACACTCAGACACATTACTGGGAGTATTATTGCTGTGGAGCTCTGTTATACACTCAGACACATTACTGGGAGTATTATTGCTGCAGAGCTCTGTTATACACTCAGACACACCACCAATATGGATTTGGGTCCAAAAATGGGGACTGTCCCTCCTAAATCAGGACACTTGGGAGGTATGATAGCAGTAATGTCTAAAATGTAGCACTGCCTCTTCCTGAGAATTATAGAAACCTCAGTCCACAAACTGCAGCCCATCATTCACCCATTGCTTCTCTGTGTTATCTGTTAGTATAGTGAGTCAACTGCCATGAAACAGGGATAGAACAGTGAAGAAAAACACAACTATTATATCTAACTTTTTTTACTTACCATTCATATTATTAGTTATTTCCTATGACAATTCATGGTTTCTAACTATGCGCTGCACAGTATGACAACATTTACATCAGTGTGACATAATTTACATCAGTGTGACATCATCTGCATCAGTGTGACATCATCTGCATTAGTGTGACATCATCTGCACCAGTGTGGGTTGGTTAAAAAGACACTGAAACAAAGAAACTTGGAGAGAAAAATTGGCAGAGGGAAAAATCAGAAAATCGACTGAAAAAAAGATGTGGGGAACAAGATTGGTGGCAAACTCAATGTTTGCCATAAAGAGATAAAACGGTTTATCCACATACAGGGGGATACAGGGGGTACTGAGAAAAGCTGATTTAAGGGATACATTCTATAATAAAATGGGTAATAATTCAGGGAGTGCTATTGGCAGAGTGGAACTTTATCATGGAACTCTGATACAGCTTTATGTCCTGTATTTATAACTGAATAAAAGGCAATGTGTTATCACTTCACTGTGGGGTCCCTGGCTGCCATCCAAGATGTACCCACAGAGACCACCTGTACCCCCTCAGGTGACTGTAATACGGATTGTCACCTTTTATTCGGTTTCATGACTTTTCTCTGATATATTTTTGTTAACATTTACAATCTGAAAGATTCCAAATAAAGAATTTTGAAAATAATTTGTTTATAGATTTTACTAATAAACATAAATACTGTCCTTTTACACCTCAAACTGAGTCTGTCTGTATTCATACAATGTCACCTGTTTACTGTTTGCAATAAGAATAATAAACAATCTCTGTGATACAATATAACAATAATAATCTCTGGGATACAATATCACAATAATAAACAATCTCTGCGATACAATATCACAATAATAATCTCTGTGATACAATATCACAATAATAATAATCTCTGCGATACAATATCACAATAATAATCTCTGTGATACAATATCACAATAATAATAATCTCTGCGATACAATATAACAATAATAAACAATCTCTGCGATACAATATCACAATAATAATAATCTCTGCGATACAATATAACAATAATAAACAATCTCTGCGATACAATATCACAATAATAATAATCTCTGCGATACAATATAACAATAATAAACAATCTCTGCGATACAATATCACAATAATAATAATCTCTGCGATACAATATAACAATAATAAACAATCTCTGCGATACAATATCACAATAATA
>OW240923.1:111886149-111964240 GCA_933207985.1 Pelobates cultripes
GGGCAATATACTGTATATAGGGGGGTGTACCTACCGGGCAATATACTGTATATAGGGGGGTACCTACCTACCGGGCAATATACTGTATATAGGGGGTGTACCTACCGGGCAATATACTGTGTACCTACCGGGCAATATACTGTATATAGGGGGTGTACCTACCGGGCAATATACTGTATATAGGGGGGTGTACCTACCGGGCAATATACTGTATATAGGGGGTGTACCTACCGGGCAATATACTGTATATAGGGGGGTGTACCTACCGGGCAATATACTGTATGGGAGGGGTCATTACCCACTTGACAATATCTGTACACTGACTAGACGGGCCCCCCACTGGGCCATATGCTGAGTACTCTGGAGAGCCCCCCCACTGGGCCATATGCCATATTGAAGGCTTGGGGGAATTTAATGTCTATCTTCCCCAGCTGCAGTGATACCCCTGGGGGTTAAAGCTTAGATACTGTGTTTGTAAAGTAACAGGTAATTACAGATGGCTGTGTCTCAATAGAGCTGTGAATTGCAGGTATGTGAGGCCAGTTTGGCTTTTGGAATGTGATCACTATCTGTGCTGTCAGTGGGGAGGATGAGTCCTGCTGTTTGAACAGTAAATTCTTTCTGTGCTTTGTATAACCTGTGTACAGCAGCCTGAGCTGGGAGTGTGAGTGACTCTCTAGAGACATGTTGAGGTGCTCTCTTCCTTCCTCGTTTCAAACAGGCGAGGCGTCTCTTTAGAAAATGCAAAAAGGTAACATTTCTGACATTATCTTCTGTTCAGATATGGATTTGTTTCTGCTAAATGTCTCGATCTGTCTTAATATGAGCAATGCTATCCTCTGTGCTTGTCACTCTTCGTCCATTTAAACCAGGAACTCTAAGGTAAATGTTACAGATTGACCCACAATTGCCAAACTGAGTCATTCTCCTGCCTTGTCCTAAAAAACAGCTTTTTCTCTGTAATTGAACAAATCCTGGTTTAGTTAATTGTTAAACTGTGAATTAGGGGAATTAGTGAGTTAGTGAGTGTAAACTCAATCTAAGCTTGTATCACATTGAATTGTCCAGCTGATTGTCAGACGTTTGATTTGAAAAGAACAAATAGCTTGTGGCAAATTTTCTCAAACTTGGACAACTGACCCTTCAGGTGCTGCAGAAGACTTTGCTTCTAGAATTCTGTACTTTTTCACAAACTGTATTTAAACACTTGAGATTGACAATTTCTAATTCAATCACTCCAGCATTGAAATGGCTACTGTTTGACATGCTTTGGCCATCTGTTAAAAATGTGAGAGTGCTTGCAGGCACATTGTCGGCATAGCATTAAGTGTACTCACATGGTATACTCTTCTCCAGTTGAAACAGCCAGGTATGGACGAACTATGAAGTTATTTATAAAAGAAAATCTTTTATTTCTTGTCCCTAAAAAGGCACAAACCATTGTGAATTGGGTTATGCTGAAACATGGGACCATATACCTTTAAATATTGTTTGTGGGTTTTTAATTTACTTATTTTTGTAATCACTCAAACTATATAGAGCCATTGTCCTGTCTTGTAGCTGCGCATTTAAACGTTGTTTTTGTCACAAAGTATTAGCATGTTTTATTGTACAGCTCTGCGGTATTTGTTGGCGCTTTTTTTATAAAAAGCTCTACTAATCGATCACTTTTTTTATTGGGTTGTACAGGCCACTTCCTTGCATAACTGTTTCTTTGCTCTGTTAGAACAAAATGTTCCGAATAGATTGTCTGTTGTACTAATCAGTGGGCAGTGGCAAAATACAGAACTAATCAAAGCCTAGTTTAAAAAAAAAAAAAATTGTGACGTTTAGTTGATAAATCGAGATAATCTTGTTTGAGCAATTGTTACAATCTAAAGAATGTTGGTGCCCAGATGAAGGTTAGTGGGAAAAGTGTTATAGGAATCCAGAAACAAGGACACATGGGAAGGAAGGTATTTATTGCAATACCTGAATGACCTTGTAAGGCGTGGAAGTCCAATGTTCTCGTAATTGTCATTTTTATTGTGATTTAGTAACTGTAGCCATATTGCTCAAAGTTCTCTCTGCATTTTAACCTCTTAATTGAATTTAGTTTTTAATTTACATAGAAACATAGAATGTGACGGCAGATAAGAACCATTCGGCCCATCTAGTCTGCTCAATTTTCTAAATACTTTCATTAGTCCCTGGCCTTATCTTATAGTTAGAATAGCCTTATGCCTATCCCACGCATGCTTAAACTCCTTTACTGTGTTAACCTCTACCACTTCAGCTGGAAGGCTATTCCATGCATCCACTACCCTCTCAGTAAAGTAATACTTCCTGATATTATTTTTAAACCTTTGTCCCTCTAATTTAAGACTATGTCCTCTTGTTGTGGTAGTTTTTCTTCTTTTAAATATAGTCTCCTCCTTTACTGTGTTGATTCCCTTTATGTATTAATTAAAGGACCACTATAGTGCCAGGAAAACACTCGTTTTCCTGGTACTATAGTGCCCTGAGGGTGCCCCCACTCTCAGGGTCCCCCTCCCGCCGCTCTGGAAGGGGAAAGGGGTTTAAACTTACCTTTTTCCAGCGCTGGGCGGAGAGCTCTCCTCCTCCTCTCCTCCTCGTTCGCCCGACGCGACGCACGCAAGAGCTGCGCGCCAGCAGTCGCATAGGAAAGCATTGCTTTCCTATGGACGCTGGCGTGCTCTCACTTTTCAGTGAGAAGCACGCAAGCGCCTCTAGTGGCTGTCAATGAGACAGCCACTAGAGGATTTGGGGAAGGCTTAACCCATTCATAATTATAGCAGTTTCTCTGAAACTGCTATAATTATGAAAAAATGGGTTAACCCTAGAAGGACCTGGCACCCAGACCACTTCATTAAGCTGAAGTGGTCTGGGTGCCTAGAGTGGTCCTTTAAACTAATAGCCACACATGGCAATCCCAATGAAATTGGTGAGATTAATAATTCGAGATTTGTAAAGTTAATAAATAGAAAGTATTTGCACCGTGGAGTCTGCTCAGTCACAATTTGTTTATGGGATGAACTGATATTCTAGAGTGCAATTTAAGAGATTATAAAACTTGTAAATTCAATAAACTAGTCATTGGTGGGAACTGCATAGTTTTGGCCCAAACTGCACATCTGAAGAATGTTTGGTCTAAAATTTCAGTTCTTAACACCTTGTTTATTGACTAAACATCATAGTTGATGGTTTCTGAATGGCTGCATCCTTTCCTACAATTCTTCTCACAGCTAGTAAACCATGCATAGGTAAACCTGAAACTCGACAAGTTATTTGTTGCATCCATCCGAATTGTCAATTCTGATACGAGCTGCTTCCATTCCCTCTCCTAAATGTTACTCAATCAGTTACTCTGGTGACTAGTAAGCGTCATGAGGTAAATGTGGGGAAAACCCCAAAAGTCTTCTCAGCATTGTGTCCACAGGAGCCACATTAACGCTCTGATCTGGTTGTATTTGGGCATCTGCAAAACAATGCAATGAGTGATGGGCGCTTGATACACTTCATATTTAATGACTTGCTGCATGGAATGCCAATAGAAATGGTCAATGTCTGATATATACACTACAAGAAGGTAGTCTGTCTAAATTTGCATCTTGAGAGCACTTGGCCATGTATGGATATATAAAACTGAGAAAGTCCAACTATGACTGTGTATTTTTATATCTGTGGATGTTCGCATTCTATATATTTTTTTTAACTTTAATTAATTTTTTTTACTCTGTACAGGTCCAAGCTTGACTCAGAAGCCATTCAAAGCCACTTATATCTGGACTAGTATCATCAATGCCTTGCATACCCAGGTTGAAGTAAAGAAAAGACGACACCACTTAAAGTCTCACCATGACTGTTTTATTGGCTCTGAAGCCGTGGACGTTGTATTTGCTCACTTGGTTCAACAGAAGTATTTTGGGGACGCTGAAATCCCTCGTACCAAAGTAGTGCGTGTGTGCCAGGCTCTGATGGACTGCAAAGTGTTTGAGTCGGTGTTAACGTCTTGTGTCTTTGGAAAAGAGAAGAAACGGCTGGTGTTTGAGGACAGCAGCTGCAGCTTGTACAGGTTTACCAACGTCTCGGGTCTCCCTAGTGGCCCATTGGAAAAAGGAAATGGACGATGCATTCCACAGAGCTATGCCAGGTCAGTGCCTGCTGCTCCTGTTTGGCTCAATCTGCTGCCCGAAACTTGGCCAGGTTCTGAGGGATAGCAAAGGGCACACAAATGTTAAATTAAAAACCGTTCACATTTTGTTTAACCCAAGGAAGCTAAATTCTCCTGCGAGTTGCCTTAATTTTCAGGGACTCCAATAAACTGCGCTATACATGGCTTACAATAAGCTTTTGCCAGTTGGTTTGTGCACAGGGGTTCCTGACTGAAATGACGTTCTACACACAGTAACATCTGCTTCTTGCGAGGAACTCCCTATCACTTTTCCCGTTAATCTTGGTTATAGCTGCACTGTTTTTTGCTAAATATTGCTGCAGAGTTACTTAAATATGTAAAAATTTTTTGCATTTCATACAAACCAAAGCATGACTTACTGATTTCCTTTATGACCCCTACTAAAGAGCTGCCCCTGTCTGGTCCTCTGGCCCTTAATGGTGGAGATCTGTTTTGGTTTGGGGTCAGATTATGGAACTTTAAGCTGAAATGTAGCTGGATGTCAAACCAGTGGAAACACAATGGCTGAGCATGTCAGTTTTGTAATTCCACTCATGATAGACACCATTTATGGCTAGGGGAACATCACTAAATGTTGATTTTATTTACCCTTCACGTTAGTAGTTTTATTTTCTTTGTTTCTGCAACTCGTGGTTTTATCCTTTTTTATTTAACTTTTCTCGATCTGTGACTCAACATGACAGGAAAATGCTCCCATCAGTGTACTGAAAATTACAGTATTCATATTATATTGTGTGTATTGCACTACACTGGCCCATTTTTGCACATCAATAAATGTATCCAAATTTAGTGAGTGGCTTGAATAATGTGAATAGGGGAATCAGTAGACAGTCTACTCCATTCATTTACACACTGGCATGAGATACTTAATCGTCAAAGTATCTTTTTCTACATGACTGAAAAGCGTTCCCATCTGCTGGGTGTGTTGTCTACATGCTGGTTAGTATATTGGGTGGAAAAGTTTGACCTAGCTGTCCATCTTCCCCATACGGAGTATATTCTTAATCCTGTTGGGATAAATGGTGGCGCTGTGCGCATTATAGAATGTTGAATTGGTCTGCTCTAGAACAAAGTGTGCTGTATCCCTCCCTCTGATCCATTATGGTTTCTTTCAAAAAAGAGCCAGTCATGAGTCCAAAACTGAATGTGTCTGCCTGAATTTAAACGGTCACTTTGTTTTATTTATAAAGCGCCGACAAATTCTGCAGCGCTGTACAATGGGTGGGATAACACTCCTGTTTGTAACTAGACAAGTTGGACACAGAGGTATTGAGTGCGCTGCTCAATTCTGTAGTGTGTAGACGTTAAAACTGCCATGCCCCCTTCATCAATCAGCTCTGTAGACCTACAGAGTAATTTTTTAAATTTTTTTTACTAGCTTAACTGTTTAATTTATCAATCTTTATTTTTTTTTGAGCTGCACTGAATTGGAATACATTTATTAATGTACCCTGTCAGATATACACAGAATACACTTGCTGTGGGGACTGACTTTTAACCCCTTAAGGATCAAACTTCTGGAATAAAAGGGAATCATGACATGTCATGTGTCCTTAAGGGGTTAAACATCTCATGTGATTAGAGTTTATGGATTTTTCCCCCTTATATTAATGTTTAATTCCCCTCCTGCCACCATTTCCTAGCTGTGCAGGATTGTCCAACAATTTGGCTGCAGTTACATGATGTCTATCTCAATTTGTGTAGTATAGATCCAGTTTAGGCAGTTCTACTAGTCTGCCATAAACTCATGCAGGAATGTGCATCAAGAACTAGATAATTCTGGGCTGTTACGTGACAACCACCTGTGTTTACTAGTCAAGTTAAATGACTTAATTTGTAACGGTTAGATCCAAACTAGACCTGACTTTTACATGTTTCATTGAGAAATACCAGCCAATCTATTAAATGACATGCTTTAATGTTGGCGTTCAACCAGAAAAGGTGCATTTAGCCTGTGTCCTGGGGATGCAGTGTTCCATGGATGTTCAGTTCCCAGCAGGAAAGGCTTGGTTTTCCAAGTTACCAGAAATCTATACCTAAAGCTATCTCAAGGTGGATAATTTTAGACTCTAGCCCAAGTCTATTCATCTTGGAAAAGAGAATTTTTGCAGAAAAGATCCCAATGATCTGCCATTTTGTTGAAACCTTTGCATTAAAGACCGCTATAGTGTTGGAATGCAAAGTGTTCTAATTTAGATTATTTGTGCCCCTTATGTTTTATGTACCTAGTACTCGTCGGTTAGCTGGTCTTTCTGCTGTCATCTCTCACCTAGCTGAGAACTTTAAACTTGATCTCTGCCATTCCACTGCTTCACCATAGCCAGTTTTGCACCAATTGGAATTTCTTCATAGCTATGTATTAACTCAATGCATCTCTGGAGAAGATTCAGCTTCTCGATACAGTGCCAGGTGACTGTTTGTTTTTCCTGCAATCTTTGCAGGACCACATCCAGGAAGCCCCTCAGTGGCTGTCCATGGAACTATGTACAGATGTGTGCACAAGTTGCTACTTTCTACAAGTTGTATACGGTTTCCTTTACTATGCTTTGTGTTTCAGTCTGTTGCATCTTCTGATAGACTTGGTTGTGGTATCTTGGATCTATCCTGGTCTTGCCTGCTCATGTCTCTCTGGTCCACCAAAACTATTTTCTGACATTTGGGAACCTTATAAGCACAATGTGGACTTGCTGCAATTGGCTGGGGGGGGTGGAGAAGTCCAAGCAATGTACGGAAACATCAATATAAGATTTGAGCAACTGTGATTCAGTCAATACAGCTGTTTGTTTATTTTTGCAATTAGTTCTGTGAGTGTTCTTTGAGGGTGTATAATTTTATAGAATGAGAAAATATACATTTTACTGGCCGTGTTTTTTGCATGACTGCAAACTATATTTTATTTTGCTTTGCATCTCTCCCACGGTTGCTGCTGTAAGTCACATAACCTGTAATGTTGTGTTTTCCATCAGACGTGAACAGGCAGGATTCCAGTCGTCTCCCCTCCAGTCGCAGAGTTTAGAAGATCTTTGGGATAACTTGAGTTTAACACCTGCAGATCCAGCACACCTACATCTCTCAGTCAACCTACCTCCCCAAGGTAAGAATGTTCATAGAACAATGTCCATTGTCACAATGTCAGGTTGGTTAACTGTCAAAATCCTGGCATTTAAAAAAATAAATGTGCCTGAAGGGTGGGTCCTCTCTGTATTCCAGTAATGCTTTATTGGGTCTATATTGGTGTTTACATCACTACTCCTAAACTTTAAATGTTTGCTGTTCTAAGTTTGGCAGTGAATATCTACCAATGGCTGATGACATCTTAAAGGAACACTTCCAAATATTTTAATCAATTTAGTGGATAAACCCCAAAACATGCATTTATATTTTTTTTTACTGCCAAAAGCTGCAGATCTGCCATCTGCAGCCTTTGCAAGCCCAACCCTCTGAAGGTCTATGCCGTGGAATACGCCAATCACAGGCTTGTCACTGAACGAGGGAGTGGTTTCTCCCCAATTATAAAAATGCTGTTTTCTACTGAAATCGGCACTCTTTATACAATGGTCACAAACATGACGCTCTAGATCAGGGGTGCCCAAAAGTAGATCCCTCAGATGTTTTAAAACTGAAGCTTCCATGATGCTTTGCCATTCTAAAGACAAGCAAAGTGTCATGGGAGTTGTAGTTCTACAACTGGGGTCCTACCTTTTGGGCACCTCTGCTATACATAAACCACTTCAGCAAGCGTTTAAGAGTTAAGTTCTGGTGTGTTCATGTGCAAATATAATGCAGAATTTAAAGAACCTTAAATATTTGCCCTGAAGGACAATCTGTTGCCAGTTCAGGAACAAATGGTTCTATTGAATGGCGCATATTTTACACTACTGTTCTATTGTGATTGTTACATTCATTATAAAGTATAATAACAGTCTCATAGACACCGTGAATGGGTTTCTTGTCTTAAAGATGGCTTCTATTAAGAACTTTTTGGCTTCAACATTGTAAAGGAAATCTTAAAGGTCTCTCCATTACAATTCAGTGAATTGTCTTCAATTGGTTTAACTCTCTGCATGCCAGCATGGAATGTTTCATTAATGAATGCTAGTGAACTGATGGCCTAAATCTTGATACAATCTGTATTTAATGATACTTCATAGTGGCATTGTAGGCTTGTTGTTTTTCCATATGTTCAAAGTGTCCCTATTTAGGAACTACAGTCCCGATTTTGAATAATCCCCTTTTCACTCTGACTGTATAACAGAGCTCCCCAGCAATAATACTCTGTAATGTCTTTAAATTTGTTGAAACTAGAATAAATGTCTAAGTTAGTCTGGGGTGCATGATTTGTGTTTTTTTTGTGATGTTTCCTAAATTGTTGAAGTTTGGAAACTGCTTGTATAGTAGGGGGTACAAACAAGAAGCAACTTCTCTTACATGATCCTCAACACTCCAGAATTACTTTGTTGGCTGTATAGGAATCTCTGCACCTCAAGGTGAAAATGCTTGCTGTGACTGGTTGCTGCTGGCTGTCACTGCTGAGATAGTTGCCAAAGTAACCTTCGTGGTGGCTTAGCAAACTAAGAGTTTGCAGTGATTCGGTTTACTAGATAGGACATCCTGGGCCACAGGAAAAAAGTGGCCAGGACTAGGTGAATTCTGTAGCAATTGCCAACCATTCTCACTCTAGTGAATATCCTTGTTAATGTTTGCAACTATAGTCCCAACGCGTTTCACAAGTTAAACAATTAACCTTGCTAAAAGAACATGGTCCCAAGACACTCTCATTACATTGGCTTTTTAATTGTATTTATTAATCAAACTTGTGTCTGTAGCAGGTATGTTATGTTGCTTGGCACAAAGTCAACAAATTGTGAGTTACAAGTCACCATGTACCTAATCTTTCTTGCATTTCTCTCCTAGTACTTAGTGAAGTCTGGCAAGAACAGACCATCCGACGGCTTCTGCAACTCGTAGACCTCCCGCTTTTGGATGCATTGTTGGAAAATGTCACGGTGCCCCCCTCAGCTCCACAACCCAAAAAGGAGGAATTTATTATCACAACAAATTTCCTGGATCGAGAAATCCTCAAAGCTTTCAGTGACTCACAGTATGTACCCTAAAATGGCCAATTCCAAGTGTCACAGGTGTAATCTGTAGATAATGCTTTAAAAACAAATCACACTAAAAGTATAATTTACTGGCAACTTTGGTTTTCTTTTAGTGGTTTTTGTTTTTCTCTCTAAAGGATCATAATAGCCTGGCAATTCTTCTATTGGTAAACTGGTTCAATGATCCATTCTTTGATGAACAAATGACCCTTAACGAAGACACTGGGAAGAATCAGATGAGTAAAAGGATCTCCTCCATTTGACTTTGTGTGTGTTTGTTTTTAGAGCTGATGAGTGGGTGTCTGCTGCTGTGGATTGCTTGGAGTTTTTGCCTGATCAAATGGTGGTGGATGTCAGTCGGAATCTACCAGAACATCAGGACAAAGATGAGAAATGGAAGCTGCGGTTGTTTGAGACGATCAGCCGATACTATCAGATTCGAGAACCGCTGGTTACCAATCAGTTCTTTGACATACACGTTGGGATCGCTGAGCTCCTGGGTAAGCAATATGGCAAACCAATTCTGTGCCATGGATTACCATAATGACCGCTAGATGGTTTGTCACAAGTGACACTTCTTAATGCAAAGCTTGCCTGTTTTCAGTCACCTAAGGAAGGAACAGGTGTAAAACTTTAACCACCTGAGTGAATAATATTATGCAGGATCTTCTGAAGAGCTTGCCAAGCTGGTACCAGGGGACTAAATGTAACCCTCCCTCTGACACCATTCATAGCATGGATGTTTAGAATGCTAATAGTGGTGTCTTGCTGTATTTAAAAAAACTAGGAGAGAAAAATAAACATTTCACTGGCCTAACACTTTTTGAAACAGATTGAGAGTTGGGTTTAATTTTTGTAAACTTTATTTTTTTTTTTTTTTTAAGTGAAATTGGTATTTTACAAATACAAGTGTTTTGACTGACCAGATCTGGCTGGGATTGCTCTATTTGTAGAGATATGTAAAGGAATCTATTGGCAGCATATCGAGTGGTTCTCCATATCCAGTGTTTGCGATTTTTAGATTTTGTCAAATAGCAATTGACTTTGAACTTGTATATGCCGCTGCTGTAATATTGAATGTTGCATATCTATAGAACTAGACTGTAGCCATTTATGTGAGTTGTGTAGGGTGAATACAATGGCAAACTCTAGACAAACCTTGAACATAAAGGACCTAGTATGCAGAAAAGTCACCCTTGGCCAGAATCTGGTTTAAAGGCAAATTAACCTGTATAGTGTGTTATGGAACACTGTGGGGAAATACCTTCCAGATCTTGAGGCATGAAGGGAGTGAAAATCCTCTGTATTCTGAACCATTTTATGAGCAGTTCTAGAGCATAATGATTAGACCTGCTGATGGACAAATAGATCGGTTTAGCTTGGTGGGTCCACCTGCCCTGAGTTAGATTTACGAGCTTATGGATTTAAAACATTTGTTTATACCAATGCTTTGACTCTCCCTGTGTTTTGTAAACTCCATAAAACTCTCCATATAACATCAGAATGTAATAGTTTGCCTTTTCATACAGCAGGACGTCTCATGACTGGGCATGCTATGAAACTTGTTTCTAAAAGCCAGATTGCGGTAAAGAAACAAACAAAATCTGATTGTGCATTCTCTTATCAGTGAATGGAAAGAACGATCAGGCTCTCGAAGCGACGCAACTCTGCTTAAAACTGCTGAATTCCCAAACTCGAGAAGAGTTCCGATGCCTTCTCTATTTCATGGCCGTCGCTGCAGAACAGACTGAGATAAAACTGCAGGAAGAGGTACGATGGGAGAGTTCTTTACTTGGATGAGATGCCACTAAACTACAAGTGGGTGAATGTTGGGAGCACTTAAAATCTATCTGGATTCAGAGAGTACGTTACTGCTTCGAACTGGTGATGAGCTTAGACGCTGTTCTCAGATTCTTTGTTGGCTTAGATCATTTTAGTTTGTGCCCTGCAGAGGAACTTTATAAAATTATATAGGCATTTTTGTAAATGTACTTCTCTAAATCTCTTCCTACATGGAAGTCACAGCCTTACTGTTTGCAAACCAGTTAGAGGGCTGAATATGGCTTGCAGGCCAATTAAAGGGACACTATAGGAAACCAGGTAACTTTGTCTCATTGAAGTGCTCTAGGTGCGCTGTCTGTCCCCTTAACACAGCAGCTGAAAACATGACTGCATTAAGACTCTCTAGTGGCTGTCTGCTAGAGGCGTCACCTGCTTTTTCAGAGTGAAAGGACACTGGACATCTCTTTACATGAGGCTGTCCAGTGTCTTGCAAATCCCCATAGGAAAGCATTAAATCAATGGTTTCTTCTGGGGAAGGCCTAATGAGTGGCACTCGTTCTGAAAGTGCATTTGCTACCCCTTGCTGAATTCAAAGGAAGTGGCAATAGAGGCAGCTCAGGGACCTCCGTGCTGGAATCGGGTAAGTGTTAAGGTGTGGTGTGTGTAGGTTTTTTTTATCCTTTGTCATATGGGAGACTGCAGTGACAAGTGTTAAGAATACAGCTTTGTACAATAAAGGAACATTATATATAATCTTATAAATACAAATGTTTGAGCTAGAATTCTACTTGCCTTTGATTTTGGCAATCACTAAATCTAAAATTGACAGGTGATCGTTTACATCAAGCTACATGTCTACAGATCAGGATCTTTTTAATGTTTGAAATGTCAGGTTGTAACAATATTTTCTCTGACATGCATACCTACTCCTCTATTTCTATTTCAATTTGTAGAGTGATAACCGAATGACTGTGAAAAGAATGTTCTCAAAGGCAATCGTCAACCATAAGACTTTATCCAAAGGAAAATCCGATCTTCTGGTTCTTTTCCTGTTAGATCATCACAAGGATGTTTTCAAGGTAAATTACTTGGCTGAAAGCATAATTTCAGAGGTTTTTCAAACTTGTCTTAATTCTATGCACAGGTTACAGGGGGTAGGTACATTCCATTTATTAACTGAGTTTTCGTTGGACCTCTTAACTTCTGGATCTGTGAAAATAAACTGCATTTCCTAGTTAAAATAAATTTAAGCAAAAACAAACTTCTAAAATGTACCTGACAGACTGGGTGACTACACTAGTTGATGGTTTTTTGTTTTTTATAAAGACAAGCACAAGAGCAAGATCAGTTTAAAGACCACTATAGGCACCCAGACCACTTCAGCTCAATGAAGTGGTCTGGGTGCCAGGTCCATCTAGGGTTAACCCTACAGCTGTAAACATAGCAGTTTCAGAGAAACTGCTATGTTTACCTATGGGTTAATCCAGCCTCTAGTGGCTCTCATTGACAGCTGCTAGAGACGCTTTGAGAATGCTTTCCTATGAGACTGGCTGAATGCGCGGCTCGTGCTGCGCATGTGCATTCAGCCAATGATTGGAAAGGAGGAGTCCCAGCACCGGGGGAAAAAGAGATTAACCCCTTCCTCACCCTAGAGCCTGGAGGGTGGGGGGGACCCAAGGACCCTACAGAGCCAGGAAAATTAGTATATTTTCCTGGCCCTATAGTGGTCCTTTAAAGCAGGCAACACTCGCCAGAATGGCACTAATTACATCTCATTTTATTTTTCCTTCCCATTTTAAGATCCCTGGGACCCTGCACAAGATGGTCAGTGATAAATTGGTGTCCATTCAACAAGGAAGAGATCCTGATAAAGACACAGGTACGAATATTAGCTGAAAGTATTGGGAGACTCTCTGTATTTGTGGCATTGTCTTGTTGTGGCTGTATATGGCAGAAAATGTAATTAAACTCCTTGTGTCATACAGATTTTCCCTTACAGCAGCAAACTTCTGATCGGGATTACTAAAATTGCATCCTCACTGGTCAAATATTTCTTAATGTTACATCTTGTTGGGAAGTGTCTGAATAGTCCCCTAATCCAATTTACCAGATTGGGTGTTGCTAATGTAAAACTGCACCTTTCCCCCCTAATGTTCTGTAAACGTTGTGACAAACAGGACTATACAAATGTTTAGCTCAATTTCAGAAGAATAAAAAAATAAATAAATCACTTGTATGTGGACTATAATTGTCCTCTCCAATACAGGCGTAACCTACTGTCAGAAAGTGGACAAAACAGAGTTGGCTTCAACTGTACAAACTACAACAAAGTCTGAACTTTGGACATTACTGAAAACCATCTACGAAAACACAAGACTTTCCCCTAAAGAGAAGAAACGTCTATTGGGTCAGTTCTACAAAAGTCACCCCGATATCTTCATCCAGTACTTTGGAGACAAAGTAAAAAGTGTTTATACGTAATGTACTATATTGTAAATGTAAGTGTTAATATTGTATAGTTTAATGTATGTTTAATAAAATATTTTTGTATTTTTATTCCAGTTAACTGAATAAAGTTAGTTCTGCACCTGTTATTACAAGGTTTTTGAGCAACTGTGCTGACTCTTACCTGCTTTGAATTGATCATCTTTTTAAAGGAACGTGGCTTGATAAAGTGAGAGACTGTGTACTCTAAACCCCTAAAGCACTTAAAGTGCTGGTTTTATGAGAAATTGGCACTTTTATAATTCTTCTGGGTTGCACTGTCAAGAATCTGATCATGAAAGGGTTACTACCCTTGTAAAACTAGTTTGTGTTTTTTTTCGTGTTTTTTTTTTTCTCAGCCCCCAAACACTGTTAAAATATTTAAAATTTACAGATTCAGCACCAAAGCTCCCAGCAATGTCTTCCACGCCCCATCCTCTCATTCACTTGATCAAATCACAGGCTTATTGCGCAATACTGTATTTAGCGCAAGGCAAACAAGGAATTTGCCTTGGGCAGCACTTTCCAGGGGGCAGCACTTTCCAGGGGGCAGCAAAAACGCCGCTGCCCCAAGTGCCCTGGCAAATACCTTGTTTGCCTTGACTTATGGGGGCCCAAGAGTTAGCCAGCTGGCCACCCTCAAGGCCCCCTCGGGGCCCAGACAGTTTCTTTACACGCTGGCAGAGGGAGCGCTGATCTGAGCTCTTCCTGCTCAGCTCCCTTGCACGGCCTGCAGTGATGCCAGTTTTCTATCAGATTTCTACATGGACTTCACTTCTGGTGAGGGGAATTAGCTGGACCCTGTGCTGCGCATGTGTGCTAGCACTCCAGCTGGGGTAGAGAAATCTGATGGAGGCTGTGACCATGTCCTGGGAATGCCTCCACAGCCAGGTCCTGGAAGGTAGGTAACACAGCTTTTATACTTTCATTATAGTTGGTGCATTCACTAAGCTTAGGAACACTGGAAATTAAGGCTTGGTAAGCTATTTTAACCTCACACTTCTAACCCTTGAG
This sequence comes from Pelobates cultripes, assembly GCA_933207985.1. Classification (NCBI taxonomy): domain Eukaryota; kingdom Metazoa; phylum Chordata; class Amphibia; order Anura; family Pelobatidae; genus Pelobates; species Pelobates cultripes. The sequence goes on from OW240923.1 coordinate 111,900,727, forward strand.
GTAAGTGTTAAATTAAAGGGTGACATAAATGACAGTTTTATGACATTCCCCTATTTTGAAAAATGACTAAATCAAAAATAACCCCCTAAATCTAACCCTAATTTGAACCCTAACATTAACCCTAAATGTCCCATGTCCTAAACTTAGTGAATACACCAACTATAATGAAAGTGTAAAACTACTTACCTTCCTGGAGTTCCCAGGACAGGCATAGGCAACCTTCGGCACTCCAGATGTGTTGGACTACACCTCCCATGATGCTTTGTCAGCATTATGGGGATGTAGGTGAAAACCACCCAGTTATCCCAAAAGTAGGGAGGCTGGATTTAAATTAAAATAAAAGTAAATTAGTTGTAAATGTTGGGGGAGGGGGGAAATGTGTTTGTCAGTAAATGTTAAATCTGTCCTTGTCTGAGTAGCTGTCTGTCAGTGAATGTGTTTATCTGTTTCTGTGAGGGATACAGTCGGATATGCTGCTGGTTTGTTTTCTTTGTAATGGCACAAGTGAACAAACATTTCAGACCTGAGTGGGGACTAACTGAAGGGCACGCTACTGAGTTCCTCTAAGCTCTTGTCCATTCTTACAGTTCTCATACCATTTTTGTAATTTTTAAAATACTACAGAAGCCGTAGAAGACCCTCCCATTGATTACCTGCCAGCTGGTGTTAAAGTAATTTTAGCAGACTTAACGTTGTGAAAATCCTTTTGTAATCCATTTGGCTCACACATAAAATGAAACCATGCAACCGGTATAATCTCTTTATGGCCTTTAATGCCTCATTATTTGGGCTTATGCCAATAGACCCCTTTTCAACAGCATAAAAGGTGGTTTCCTAAACATATTGTATTAGAATATTTTTTTTTTTCCTCTTCTGCACTTTCCAAGGACAAAGTAACCTGCACCCCTAGATCTGTTTTTGTGTTTAATTCTGTGCGCCATTAATTAAAAGCTTCTAAACTTATTTATATAGACTCTTTGTTAATTGTGGGAGTCTTCTATATAGAACAGTATATATTCCCTTCTTAAAATGAGGACTTTAGATAAACCCGCTATAACACCACCTTGTAGTGCGTATAAATATATTTATAGAAGGCCCTCTCTAACCTAATAAACTGTACTACAGTTGTGTTCCATAGAGGAGCCATGTTGTATGACACAGGAAGGGATGAGTCTTTATTTGCGTACAAAGTAGCTGAGGAATGCGGTTCTAAGAGTCTGACCTTTCATCTCACTAAACAAACGTGTTGGAGGAATGTTTGTGTACAGTAAATGACACCTGCAGTTTTTTGGGGTGACAATCAGGATTTATATTGAGTCATGAAGTTTAAGTTCATAGTTGGACAGTGGTGGCAATAATATATGCAAAATGTCAGTGTCAAAGGGTTAACTATGATTACTTAAACAACTGGAATACCAAACCGCACTAAAACAAGTCATGCACCAGTCACAGTGGACACATTATAATCTCTTTTATTGTGCATGAGGAGGTCAATACACTGGCATACATAACTGTGCTTAATAAAAGGGAAAAATCACTTTTTTTAAAATTAAGAGACAGAAAATATTGACACAAAATGCAGTGTGTTTAAGGTGTTAAAAGTATACATTTAAATAAAAATAAAGATTCAAATGAGGTAACATTGGAGTATCCCTGGTATGATATATCCATGACGGACTAGTATCAATAAAAAAACCTTAAGTGAGATGACAATATGGAGGAGCAGTCTTTTCATGTACAGTATTTTGTCTTCATGTTGGAGTAAGATTTTAAAGATTATAGAAATAAATTAAAATAAAATAAGGTATGAACACTTCATGAACCAGAGCTAAACCTGTTTCGGTGTAACTAGCGATTACATAGGCATCAACATTTCAGAACGAAAATGGAAAATAAAGTTGAACTTACTACTCGCTTATGCAACTGGAACCAGACACTCACCACAAATAAACTAGATAATTAAACTGGCCCCTGCAGCAAGGACAGTAGCTCAGCGCCTGAGATGTAAGCAGTCAGTAAGGTGGAAAAAGTGGCAGCCAGCCTATTCCCTGACTGAGTAGTGTTTGGTACCTTAGGTAAAGTCTTGTACAGGAGTGGTACAAGCCCCAGGCCCATCCAAGGGCTGTCACCTTGTAACCACAGACTCTGACACGCACGGAGTCCAAGTCTTTCCTGGTCAGGCTGTGCAGGTCTCTGGAGTGTCTTTGAAGAGATTGTCGCTAAACACGTCGTGAACATCTGCAGTCTTAATGTGTGTGAACTGTACATGGCTTTCACAATAATCTTAAAAATAAAGCCGGTTTTAAATTTTAATTTCTAAAACTTTTTAGTTAATGGCGTTTAGTTGGTAAATGTCATGAGTTACGTTATCAAAGAGTATTTGAAACTCTAAAATCTAAATATTGCAAATGGGGGTTAATACTTGTTGGGAGTGGGAATTATGCAAGGTGGCTTTGAGATCAGATGAGTTTAACATTGTGGATGATAAGATGTTAAGACCAGTATTATAGGACTCTGAGTAAATCTAATCAGAACATTGGAGCATGAAGGATGGTGAGGGGTTTTGGTGGAATAGGAGTGGGGAAAAAAAAAACTGGTACGGGCATTGTATACCTGTGAAGAAAGAGGTGATAAGGATTTGCATAATGAATTTGAAATACAGCATTGGAAGGCAGTAGGTCTATATCTTGAACTATGAAATGGGATGAAGGTTTGAGGGAGACCAAGGAGGTGGAATAGCATTTGCCAAGTGAAGACTAGGGAATGTATGAAGTTTCACAGCAATCTGGGTTGGGTAGCTGAAGTGTTGACAGTTGCAACTGTAAGTAATGGAGTATGTGTGGCAAAAAAGATGAGTCAAAGACAGATACGACCATGTTACATGATAGACAGCATTATTTTAGGGATGACAATAGAACAGGGAAGGAAGTGGCGGGGGGAGGCATGGAGTGTAAGGGATGGAGAGAGGTGTTTTAAGATGGGTTATTATGCACAATATGAGAATATCCTCAAAGGATGAAGAGAAGGTTGAAAAACCGCAGAGGATATGGATGTTATTTGCAACAAAGCTGCCCTTGAATCCATGACGGAGATGAGGTCAAACAGAGGTAGAGAGGTGCACAAACTGGGTGTTGTAGTACAACCATGCACTGACAGTGGGATGGTTAGGGTGGGCTCTGTGATGTGTCAACAGCTGCACATTATTAGCAATTCTCCTTTTATTGCATAAACAAAGTGTGATCCTATAATTGCTTGCGATGATAAAGGTGATCAGTCAAGGAATATTGAAAGTTTGTTTTTATTTCTTTCTTTTCTGCAAACTAACCATCACCGTTCAACATGGTGTGTTTTCAGTTACATTGAAGCTGATGACAGGCCTAATCCTGTTTTGCTACAAATTCGTAATTGCTTCGCTCTAATCCTTTAAATTATAGAGAGGTGAGCAAGATGCAGCTCACCCTCCTGCAGTCAATAGTTGAAAGGAATGCATGTATACCTTTTAGATGGTGGCGTGAATGCCAGGTATACCCCCAGTGCTGAACGCGGTGATAAATGCTAAGGCTTTGGCCTATAGAGCATCTCAGATTAAAGTCTAGTAACTATAGCCTGACATTGTAGTAATACTGAAAATGTAATCGTCCATCATTTTCCCTTTAAAAAAAATGGCAGCAAGCTAATATCGCCAATGTTTGGCACTAGGGCTGAGTGTATCAATCTCAATTTCATTTAAGACAGATATCTCAATCTCGCCCTTCCATGTTGCTAACTACAACCTCTACGATTCTATGGCCCGCTTCTGCATTAAAATAATTCTGGAACTTGTAGTCAATCAGTAGCTTAGGGTCCCAGAGTTTGAGATCCCTTATTTAAAGGGACACACCAGATGCCTAAGCACTTCAGGTTGTGGAAATGCATTATAAATGAAGAGTGTGTCCTTTTTTGTCATTTTACAAAAAATGCAGATTTCAATAGAAATTGTCACTTTTATAAATTAACCTTACCATCAAACGGTCCTGTTACTTCTTGGTTGTTTCGCTCGGTGGAGCTAAATTTGAGAGGCAGCGATTGTCCAGAGCACCTGTCTTGCAAAGACTTCTCATTGAGCTGCATCAGCAAGTCTGTGATTGGACAGCCGCAGAAAGTCCGGGCGGAATTAGAAGGGGAGGGCTTGTAAAGTCTTTAAACAAGAGATTTGCTGCTTTTACAAATTGTTTTTAGAGATAACCCAAATGACAATAATAATGCATAATTAAAAGCATGCTTAGTTTTATTGAGGGTATATTTACTAAACAATGATTATTTTTTTTTGGAAGTTGAGTTTCTCGTTATGATAACGTTATATTCTCGAAGTCAATGCTCAGGCATCGATCTTTTTCTATGAGATCAGAATATTCAGAATTGTTTTTCTCTGTGAATGAATGAATCATAAAGTTCTATAAAAATGTGATTCAACCATAGTAAACATGTTAATAATATTTATTAATAAAATATTAAATTCTTGTTTTGAATGACACATCTAAATATGTTCATAGCTATATATACACGTCATAAAGGCATAAAAAAAATTCCTGGAATATACCACCCCATTGCCACATCAACTGCACATCTCGAGAGAACTGGAACTATGTTTAATCATTTGGAATGTTGAGACATGCAGTCTGAAGCCTGTGTATTCTTTAGGTACATCACTGTGAAAGGTCCTCCAGATCATCCAAGCTGGTAAAAGAGAAATATTTCTAATAAAACTATAACATTTGAATTGAGTAATCCTTTGATTCCATGTAAAGTGTAGTATGTTTGTTCAAACATTCTGTCCTGTTTCATTGGTTTCAGAGAAAGCACTACCTGTGAAACCCACAGTTGTTGGATCACCGTTAAGGAGGGAACATCGAAGAAGGCAGCAATGAGAGAACATATCTAGACTTATTTTCTCCTCAAATTCTACTAACTATAGCCTGACATTTTAATAAATACGTTGTTCTACAAGTGTTGTAGACATTTCTCTAAATATCAACCCATATTACTGGTTTTCTGTTCTAGTAATAACATGCTACAAAGTCTCTGGTGCATTCAGGAAGTCGGACCCACGTAAGAAGCCCCGAGCTCCCCCTTGAGCTGTTACTATTTGACTCATAAACCATTTTCGAGTCCATGTTCACCACAAAGTATTTTGCAACTGTTGAACTTGATAACTGAGATCTGGGAAGCCTTCGTACACGATATTGAGGTTTTTGGCCTAAATACTCATGTGGTGGATTTGGGAGAAACATCTCAGCGTTGATCTCACCAGCACTGACTGACCGAGTTGGCTACCACTTGATAAGGACATGTTCTACTTGAAATAAAACATAGAAACATAGAATGTGACGACAGATAATAACCATTTGGCCCATCTAGTCTGCAGAATTTTCTAATACTTTCATTAGTCCCTGGCCTTATCTTATAGGTAGGATAGCCTTATGCATATCCCACGCATGCTTAAACTCCCTCACTGTGTTAACCTCTACCACAGCGGTTCCCTCCCAAACCGTGTGCCACGGCACCCTGGTGCGCCGCGACAGGCACACAGGGGAGCCGCAAAATATTTTCCTGGTGCTATGATCGCACCAGGAACTGTGCCTACCTCTCCCCTGCCAGCTCTGCAAAATATATATATATATATATATATATATATATATATATATATATACACATACATACACACACACACAGTTGCAAGAAAAAGTATGTGAACCCTTTGGAATGATATGGATTTCTGCACAAATTGGTCATAAAATGTGATCTGATCATCATCTAAGTCACAACAATAGACATTTACAGTCTGCTTAAACTAATAACACACTAAGAATGAAATGTTGCCATGTTTTTATTGAACGCACCATGTAAACATTCACAGTGCAGGTGGAAAAAGTATGTGAACCCTTGGATTTAATAACTGGTTGAACCTCCTTTGGCAGCAATAACTTCGACCAAACGTTTCTTGTAGTTGCAGATCAGACGTGCACAATGGTCAGGAGTAATTCTTGACCATTCCTCTTTACAGAACTGTTTCCGTTCAGCAATATTCTTGGGATGTCTGGTGTGAATCGCTTTCTTGAGGTCATGCCACAGCATCTCAATCGGGTTGAGGTCAGGACTCTGACTGGGCCACTTCAGAAGGCGTATTTTCTTCTGTTTAAGCCATTCTGTTGTTGATTTACTTCTATGCTTTGGGTCATTGTCCTGTTGCAACACCCATCTTATGTTGAGCTTCAGCTGGTAGACAGATGGCCTAAAGTTCTCCTGCAAAATGTCTTGATAAACTTGGGAATTCATTTTTCCTTCGATGATAGCAATCCGTCCAGGCCCTGACGCAGCAAAGCAGCCCCAAACCATGATGCCCTCACCACCATACTTCACAGTTGCGATGAGGTTTTGATGTTGGTGTCTTGTGGCTTTTTTTAGCCACACATAGTGTTGTGTGTTTCTTCCAAACAACTCAACTTTGGTTTCATCTGTCCACAGAATATTTTGCCAGTACTGCTGTGGAACATCCAGGTGCTCTTGTAAACGTGCAGCAATGTTTTGTTTGGACAGCAGTGGCTTCCTCTGTGGTACCCTCCCATGAAATCCATTCTTGTCTAGTGTTTTACGTATTGTAGATTTGCTAACAGGGATGTTAGCATTTGCCAGTGACTTTTGTGAGTCTTTAGCTGACACTAGGATTCTTCTTCACCTCATTGAGCAGTCTGCGCTGTGCTCTTGCAGTCATCTTTACAGGACGGCCACTCCTAGGTAGAGTAGCAGCAGTGCTGAACTTTCTCCATTTATAGACAATTTGTCTTACCGAGGACTGATGAACAGCAAGGCTTTTGGAGATACTTTTATAACCCTTTCCAGCTTTATGCAAGTCAACAATTCTTAATCGTAGGTCTTCTGAGAGCTCTTTTGTGCAAGGCATCATTCACATCAGGCAATGCTTCTTGTGAAAAGCAAACCCAGAACTGGTGTGTGTTTTTTATAGGGCAGGGCAGCTGTAACCAACACCTCCAATCTCATCTCATTGATTGGACTCCAGTTGGCTGACATCTCACTCCAATTAGCTCTTGGAGATGTCATTAGTCTAGGGGTTCACATACTTTTCCACCTGCACTGTGAATGTTTACATGGTGTGTTCAATAAAAACATGGCAACATTTCATTCTTTGTGTGTTATAGTTTAAGCAGACTGTGATTGTCTATTGTTGTGACTTAGATGATGATCAGATCACATTTTATGACCAATTTGTGCAGAAATCCATATCATTCCAAAGGGTTTTTCTTGCAACTGTATATATATATTTATAAATTTGCCCTCCTACTCCCACAGAGACACAATAACTCCCCCCATACACACACACTGCTCCCTTAAACACACACTGCCCTCCCATACACACACACACTACCCCCATACACCCACATGCCCCTCCATACACACACACACTGCCCTTCCATACACACACACACACTGTACCCCTCACACACACACTATACCCCTCACACACTGTACCCCACACACACACACTGCCCCACATACAACCTGCCCCCCACACACACACACTGTACCCCTCACACACACTATACCCCTCACACACACACACACACTAACCCACATACAACCTGCCCCTCCCCACACACACACACACACTGTACCCCTCACAAACAAACTGCCCCACATACACACACACACACACACACACACAGGCACACTGCACTCCTCACACGCACACACTGCACCCCTCACACACAACTCCAACACTCACACACACATATTGCACCTCTCACACACACTAATGCCCCTATTCCCTTCTTTAGCCCCTATACAGGCAGATCCCAGGTAAGGTGTCAAACTGTTCTTAAATAGTTTGACTACTTAGTCTGTGAGGGCACTATTGGCACCATAACCACTACAAAGTGCTGTAGTGGTTATTGTGCCTGGATAGTTTCTTTAAATAATTTACAAGTGCCCCTCCCAATCTGTATCTGCACTTGAACGGAAAGCATTTCTGCCGAACAGGGGCCCAGTATATGCCGCTGCGCTGTACATATATACAACCTAGACATTTTTTTGACTTGAGGCTCCTTGGAAAAATATTAAAATATTAAGGGCGCCTTGAACTTAAAAGGTTTGGGAACCACTGCTTTACCACTTCAGCTGAAAGGCTATTCCATGCATCCACTACCCTCTCAGTAAAGTAATACTTCCGGATATTATTTTTAAACCTTTGCCCCTCTAATTTAAGACTATGTTCTCTTGTTGTGGTAGTTTTTCTTCTTTTAAATATAGTCTCCTCCTTTACTGTGTTGATTCACTTTATGTATTTAAAGCGGCACTGTCATGCCGAACTTACCTTTCCTCAATCTCTTCCTCTTCTCCCCCTCTCTCAGGATCTGTTATTCTTTTCTTCCTGTCTTCTTTAGTTTTCTTTAAAATCATAAGACAAAGTAGGGACTCTTTGCCTTATGGAGGATTCCTCCGCTTGACCAGCTCTGACCAGCGGAGGAGCAAAGTGTGCTTCATTTCCGCTGGTCAGAGCAATTTTCCCATAATCCTTACCTTTCCTCTGTGTTCCCACGATGCTTCCTGTCACTTTACACTAAACTGACGAATTGCGTTCTAACTGAATGAGAACAGTATGTTCGTTTCCTTTAGAACGCAATTCGGCACTTTATTCGGATCGGAATTTCATTCTAATGAATGAAACTCCGATCCTGTTCATTGCCGCGGCTGCATCTTGCAGCCGCTTAGTAGATAACTCCCTAATTCCCACGGTATCAGGGAGCTATCTACTAAAAGGCTAAAAGACCTAAATTGGTCTTTCAGCCAACTTTATTAATACTAAGTAAAGATTACTTTGTATTAGTAAATTAAATGCCCCTACTCGCTATACCGCGAGTAGGGGCATGTGTAGTAAGCAGTGAGCAGCTTATAGCTGCTCACTGTAAAAATAAACCAAAAAAACCCAAAAAACTAATAACCCCCCACCATGCCCGTGGGGGCCCTAAATAAAGATGGGGGGGAACTTCTGTCCCCCCCCCCGGCCCCCACCCCTGAGCGGTGGGTGGGGGCCCTAAATAAAGATATGGGGGAACTTCTGTCCCCATTACCCCTGCGTGGTGGGTGGGGGCCCTAATAAAACAATAAGGGGGGGGACCTACTGTCCTCCCCCCGGCCCCCACCCCTGCGCGGTGGGTGGGGGCCCTAATAAAACAATAAGGGGGGGGACCTACTGTCCTCCCCCCTTGGCCCCCACCCCTGCGCGGTGGGTGGGGGCCCTAATAAAACAATAAGGGGGGGGACCTACTGTCCTCCCCCCCGGCCCCCACCCCTGCGCGGTGGGTGGGGGCCCTAATAAAACAATAAGGGGGGGGGACCTACTGTCCTCCCCCCCCGGCCCCCACCCCTGAAGGGCAGGAGTTTTAGCATAGCGTGGGAAAATTCAAGAACTTTCCCAGCTGTGTAAAATCACAAGCACTCTGATTGGGTGGCAAGGCCACCCAATCAGAGTGTTTGTGTCATTTTACACAGCATGGGAAAGTTCTTTTGAATTTCCCACGCTGTGTAAAATGACTCAGAGCACTCTGATTGGCTTAAACCCACCAATCAGAGTGTTCTAAGCCTAATTGCAGGGCGGGGCAAGGCTTTATAAGCCTTGACCCGCCCTGCGGAGCTCAGTGCGGCGTGCCCTCGAAGGGCGAACATGGATTATTTTTTTTTGCGCTCGTTTTTTTTTTTTTTTTAAAGTGCGACGGGTATAATGGATTTTTATTTGGCCTTTTTGGGGGCTGAAGAAAGAAGATTTTAGAAAAAAGAAGACGTCAAATGGTAAGTTAAATTTTTTTTTTTTACAGGTTAGTTATTTTATTCCCCCCTCACTATTTTTAGGGTGAGGGGGGTAGGTAGGGGATAGGTTTTTTTGGGTGGGGGGGGGGGTGACTAGGGGCTTGGGACCCTTAGTCACCTTGATTGGGGTGGGGTGTTTCATTTAGGGCCCCCACCCACCGCTCAGGGGTGGGGGCCAGGGGGGGGGAGGACAGTAGTCCCCCCCCTTATTGTTTTATTAGGGCCCCCACCCACCGCGCAGGGGTGGGGGCCAAGGGGGGAGGAAAGTAGGTCCCACCCCCTTATTGTTTTATCAGGGCCCCCACCCACCGCTCAGGGGTGGGGGCCAGGGGGGGGGGGACAGAAGTTCCCCCCCATATCTTTATTTAGGGCCCCCACCCACCGCTCAGTGGTGGGGGCCGGGGGGGAGGACAGTAGGTCCCCCCCTTATTGTTTTATTAGGGCCCCCACCCACCGTGCAGGGGTGGGGGCCGGGGGGGGACAGAAGTTCCCCCCCTTATTGTTTTATTAGGGCCCCCACCCACCACGCAGGGGTGGGGGCCAGGGGGGGAGGACAGTAGGTTCCCCCCCCTTATTGTTTTATTAGGGCCCCCACCCACCGCTCAGGGGTGGGGGCCGGGGGGGGAGGACAGTAGGTCCCCCCCCTCATTATCTTCATGGCCCCCACCCGCCGCTCAGGGTGGGGAGGGGGGGAGGACAATAGGTCCGCCCCCCTTATTGTAATTTATGTCATTTTTTTTCAACAGTGAGCAGCCACAGGCTGCTCACTGTTTAGTAGACATGCCCCTACTCACGGTATAGCTAGTAGGGGCATTTGGGAGATTTTAATCTCCCTTGTGCTATTATGGGGGTCATATTGACCCCCATAGAGTGAGAGGGGGACCTGGGGGGGCTTATGAAGTGGTGGGGAGCAGTGCTCCCTGCCGCTTCTATCTTTACATATTACAAGGAGGGAGCTGCGTGCCGGTAGCTCCCTCCTTGTAATAAACTGAACGAACAAACTAACACTGATACATAGTGTTAGTTTGTTCGGCTGATATTTCTATTCATTCATTCGGCTGTCTGATGAATGAATGAATAGATGAAATTCCCGTTCGCATGTCCAAGTGTTTCACTGGGCATGTGCGGGAATCTCACAGTCTGTCTAGTGTGGGCTGATGACGTGTCCCACAGGGCGGCGCCCTGAATCAAGATCGGGGCAGAAAATAAGGATTAAAAAATAGGTAATGTGGGGGGCTTAGGGGCATTTGAGGGTGACTAGTGGGTCAATTGGATGTAGTGGAGGCGGGAGGGGGGTTAAAAAAAAAACGGGATTCGGCATGACAGTGCCGCTTTAAATGTTTCTATCATATCCCTCCTGTCTCGTCTTTCCTCCAAGCTATACCTGTTAAGATCCTTTAACCTTTCCTACAGGGACACTTAGAAGACCTTGATAACAGGGGCCGGATATGCAATATACAGATAAGGCATCTGGCTGAGCAACCTTCTGAAAACCTATGGGAAGCCTTCAAGGTTCGTTTAACTTTGTCCTACATGACAACGAGCCAGAATTAATGAAGCAGGAGAAGTCTTTGGCAAAGTTTTGTCAGTAATACAAAACATATAGATCTTAGTTTTGAGATTTTGACAGGGATTGCTCGGAGTGAATGCTAGCTGGACAAATTATTTACCAAACTTGTAAGATACAAATTGATTTTAAAGGGTTTCTCCAAGCACCATGACCACTTCAGGGATTTTAAGTGGTCCTAGTACCTAGAGTCTGTATGTGCAGCGTTTCACTTTGAAATGCTGCACATACATAGAGAGTTTAACCTCTCCTCTGCTGCTGCAGATATAACTCCACCCCTTGCAGCGTCATTGGATTATAAATAAATAAATAAATAATATTAGAGATGTATATATAAGAAAAAACTGTTAGCTGAAAAAATAAAATTAAACAAATAAAACGATTTAGATGAATGATTATTTTCATAAATCAAACTTCCTTTGGAAATGTTTTCTAAAAAAATTTGGAGAAGCAAAAAATAATTTTAACTTCTTAACAAGTGCTGTGAAGAGAGTGGTTAAAAATAGCCCCCTGCTATTCACATTATTTATAAATGATCTCCCTAACGTCTGCAAATCCTCAACTGTACACATGTATGCAGACGACACTGTAATCTACGCTAGTAACCCAAGCTACCGCAGCTTGAGGCTGTGCTCCAAAACCGATTCACAGAGGTAGAAAAGTGGATAGCGGATAACAAACTCTTCCTAAACACTGACAAAACCATTACAATGATCTTTGGAATTGTACCTAAATTACGTAAACTACAAAATCAACAATTGTATCAGAACAAATTCAAATAGCACACTGACGGCAGTCTCCTCTTTTAAATATCATGTTGCTAGACCCCAATCTATCCTTTGACTTTCAGATTGAAAAAATCTCTTCAAAACTTTATCCAAAACTAAGTGCCCTCTACAGAAACAAATCCTGCCTAAGCCCTACAGTAAGGAAACAGATAGTGTAACAAATGCTAATGCTGGTCATGGATTATGGGGATGTAGTGTATGCACCCGCAACGCAAGCCCACCTTAATAAACTTAATATGTTATATAATTCGTTCTGCCGCTTTGTACTAGAATGTAATTTCTTTAGCCACCATTGTGACATGTTAAAAGAGCTAAACTGGCTGTCACTGGAATCCCGACGCACTCTTCATCTTTCCAGCCTTGTGCATAAGAGCATTTCTGGGAAGCTTTCACCCTACCTGAGTTGAATGCTCTCCCCAGCCGTTCCCACATCCTACAACCTCCGATCCAGTACTAGCACAATATTTAGCATACTGCAATACAAAAATAAAGGGGCTCGATCCTCCATTTCCTACAGAGCACCTCTATTATGGAATAACCTCAGGGACACAGTAAAATATTAATTTAATCTAAAATCTTTTAAGAGATCTATGGCAATATGTCATGGTTGAATAGATTTATTTAAGTATACTGATGAAAATCACAGTGAGAAGCGCAGAAGCGCCTCTAGCGGCTGTCAATGAGAGCCACTAGAGGCTGGATTAACCCATAGGTAAATATAGCAGTTTCTCTGAAACTGCTATGTTTACAGCAGAAAGGGTTAATCCTAGATGGACCAGGCACCCAGACCACTTCACTAAGCTGAAGTGGTCTGGGTGCCTATAGTGGTCCTTTACATTTATATATGTGTGTATGTATATAGTTTGTATATTGTATTTTTGGAATATTGTATCCTATTGTAACAATGCAATGTTTTGTGGACAAATACCCAGGACATACTTGAGAACGAGAGAAATCTCAAAGTATCCATCCTGGTAAAATATTTTATAAATAAATACATTTGATGTCATTATTCCAATGCACAAAATTGCACTCATTGACTGAGAGCGGCCAGCTGATGCTCTCAGCCAAAGAACGACCAAAGGGATCAATCTCGGCTCTTGGAGATATGCAGAAATGTCGTTACTGGCCAAAGAAGACCCTCTACGCTTGGTAGGGACCCAAGTAAGAGGGCAAACCATTCCAAACAGTTTGCCCCATTACCACGAAACTGAGCCAGAAGGCTGTAGTGCAGGGTTAATTCTGGCAGCAAATTTTTATTTAGTTTTAGTCAGTCTTTTGACTAAAAAGCCATTTTAGTTTTAGTTGTATTTTAGTCATCTGAATTGTTCTAGTTGTAGTCTAGTTTCAGTCGACAAAATCTTCAGTAGATATTAGTCGACACGACTAAAATCTAATGAGTTTAGTTAAAGCCTATATCTGTCTCTTTTGCCCCTTCCCCAGCCTCTCTGTGGCTCTTTGCCCCCCACCAAGGCCCTCTGTGTATCTATTTTTCTCCATAGCCCCATTTGTGGGTCTCTTCCCCCAAACCCCTCTATGTCACCTTGTGCCCCCCCCAGCCCCTCCTTGCATCTCATCTCCCCCAAGTGTCTCATTCCGCCCAAGCCGCTCTATATGTTCATCCTTCCCAGTCCCTTCAGGTGTCTCATTCTCCCAGCCCCCAATGTGTTTCAATCTCCCAGCACCCCAATGTGTCTCATTCACTCATTTCCTTCTTCCTTCCCCCATGTGTCTTACCCACCTATTTTTGGTGGCAAATTTTAATTTAGTCTTAGTCATAGTCTTTTGACTAAAAAGCTGTGTTAGTCTTATTTTAGTCATCTGAATTGTTTTAGATTTTGCTAGTTTTAGTCGACTAAAATCTGAATAAAATTGTTAGTCGAAAAATTAACACTACGATAGTGGTTTTGATACTTGGAGTAACCCTTTAACATATTTATTTTATTTTACCATCTGCTTTGGTGATTCCTTAAGTTATGTGTATATGTTACAGTCCATCACCAAGCCAAGGGGTGGTGTGTGCGGGTTCTATAATAAAATATGGGGTTACTGCCACTGTTTCTCCCGTGCCCCCACGGATAGCAGGTAAGGGCTACAATATACATAAAGGGCGGGAACATCACTGTACCTCCCAGCTCCTTAACCCTTCACTGTACCTCAGTGCTCCTTAACCCATCACTGTACCTCCCAGCTCCTTAACCCATCAGTGTACCTCCCAGCACCCTTACCCATCACTGTACCTCCCAGCTCCTTAACCCATCACTGTACCTCCCCTCCCAGCACCCTTACCCATCACTGTACCTCCCAGCTCCTTAACCCATCACTGTACCTCCCAGCTCCTTAACCCATGGACATCTCCACCTATCCCCCCATGAACATTGGGTCACAGCCCAGAGAGGCAGACCTAAACTTCTGTGTGTACAGCTGTCTCTTGGGCTATCAGCCAACCAGTTGTATTACTGTCTTCCTGTATTGGTAATATCAGTGTTTTACATGTTTGTGTCTAGTGACAGCATGCCTTATTTCTCTCTTAAATTATAAAAATAAATAAAATAAAAACTTGCAGGGACATTGTCTTTGCACCATAACCACTTCAGATAGGATGACTTGGTTGTGGTGGTTATGGTTTGTATGAATCCTTCCAAATTCTGATTGTTAATACTGATTATTATATAAAGTATTACTCTATGGTACAGAATAGCCTGTAATCCAAGGCAGCTACCTAATATTTCATTCTAATTTGTTTAACTCCCATACTGAATGATTCCAGTAAAAACAAGATTCATCAATGTGAACCAACCCCTTCTCTGCCAAGAGGAGGGTGTGAACGCCCTGCAGAGAGTCTCTCAACCCCCCCCCCAATACAGCAGGAGGACATAAACATGATTCATCACAGCCTCTACTGACTGCTTGCAAAATAAATAAATATATCAATCAAGTTGCAGCTTGCCACTGAACTACATTTCCCGGCATGCCTCGTTTGCACTTCCGTAAATACAGCCCTGGCTGTTCCTTGAATGATTTGCAACATTCTATCTCTTACTTATTCCTGTGATTGGGTGAGCAGCCCTGGGTAACAATGCACACATAGCCAGCCTAGTATACAGAATATACTGCTCTGGGGGTAACAATGCACACATAGCCAGCCTTCTATACAGAATATACTGCTCTGGGTAACAATGCACACATAGCCAGCCTAGTATACAGAATATACTGCTCTGGGTAACAATGCACACATAGCCAGCCTGCTATACAGAATATACTGCTCTGGGTAACAATGCACACATAGCCAGCCTAGTATACAGAATATACTGCTCTGGGGTAACAATGCACACATAGCCAGCCTAGTATACAGAATATACTGCTCTGGGGTAACAATGCACACATAGCCAGCCTGGTATACAGAATATACTGCTCTGGGTAACAATGCACACATAGCCTGCTATACAGAATATACTGCTCTGGGTAACAATGCACACATAGACAGCCTGGTATACAGAATATACTGCTCTGGGGTAACAATGCACACATAGCCAGCCTGGTATACAGAATATACTGCTCTGGGGTAACAATGCACACATAGCCAGCCTGGTATACAGAATATACTGCTCTGGGGTAACAATGCACACATAGCCAGCCTGGTATACAGAATATACTGCTCTGGGGGTAACAATGCACACATAGCCAGCCAGCATATACTGCTCTATAACAATGCACACATAGACAGCCTGGTATACAGAATATACTGCTCTGGGTAACAATGCACACATAGCCAGCCTGGTATACAGAATATACTGCTCTGGGTAACAATGCACACATAGCCAGCCTGGTATACAGAATATACTGCTCTGGGTAACAATGCACACATAGCCAGCCTGTATACAGAATATACTGCTCTGGGTAACAATGCACACATAGCCAGCCTGCTATACAGAATATACTGCTCTGGGTAACAATGCACACATAGCCAGCCTGGTATACAGAAAATGCAACAATGCACACATAGCCAGCCTGGTATACAGAATATACTGCTCTGGGGTAACAATGCACACATAGCCAGCCTGGTATACAGAATATACTGCTCTGGGGTAACAATGCACACATAGCCAGCCTGGTATACAGAATATACTGCTCTGGGTAACAATGCACACATAGCCAGCCTGGTATACAGAATATACTGCTCTGGGGTAACAATGCACACATAGCCAGCCTAGTATACAGAATATACTGCTCTGGGGTAACAATGCACACATAGCCAGCCTAGTATACAGAATATACTGCTCTGGGGGTAACAATGCACACATAGCCAGCCTAGTATACAGAATATACAGGGAGTGCAGAATTATTAGGCAAGTTGTATTTTTGAGGATTAATTTTATTATTGAACAACAACCATGTTCTCAATGAACCCAAAAAACTCATTAATATCAAAGCTGAATATTTTTGGAAGTAGTTTTTAGTTTGTTTTTAGTTATAGCTATGTTAGGGGGATATCTGTGTGTGCAGGTGACTATTACTGTGCATAATTATTAGGCAACTTAACAAAAAACAAATATATACCCATTTCAATTATTTATTATTACCAGTGAAATCAATATAACATCTCAACATTCACAAATATACATTTCTGACATTCAAAAACAAAACAAAAACAAATCAGTGACCAATATAGCAACCTTTCTTTGCAAGGACACTCAAAAGCCTGCCATCCATGGATTCTGTCAGTGTTTTGATCTGTTCACCATCAACATTGCGTGCAGCAGCAACCACAACCTCCCAGACACTGTTCAGAGAGGTGTACTGTTTTCCCTCCTTGTAAATCTCATTTGATGATGGACCACAGGTTCTCAATGGGGTTCAGATCAGGTGAACAAGGAGGCCATGTCATTAGATTTTCTTCTTTTATACCCTTTCTTGCCAGCCATGCTGTGGAGTACTTGGACGCGTGTGATGGAACATTGTCCTGCATGAAAATCATGTTTTTCTTGAAGGATGCAGACTTCTTCCTGTACCACTGCTTGAAGAAGGTGTCTTCCAGGAACTGGCAGTAGGATTGGGAGTTGAGCTTGACTCCATCCTCAACCCGAAAAGGCCCCACAAGCTCATCTTTGATGATACCAGCCCAAACCAGTACTCCACCTCCACCTTGCTGGCGCCTGAGTCGGACTGGAGCTCTCTGCCCTTTACCAATCCAGCCACGGGCCCATCCATCTGGCCCATCAAGACTCACTCTCATTCCATCAGTCCATAAAACCTTAGAAAAATCAGTCTTGAGATATTTCTTGGCCCAGTCTTGACGCTTCAGCTTGTGTGTCTTGTTCAGTGGTGGTCGTCTTTCAGCCTTTCTTACCTTGGCCATGTCTCTGAGTATTGCACACCTTGTGCTTTTGGGCACTCCAGTGATGTTGCAGCTCTGAAATATGTCCAAACTGGTGGCAAGTGGCATCGTGGCAGCTGCACGCTTGACTTTTCTCAGTTCATGGGCAGTTATTTTGCGCCTTGGTTTTTCCACACGCTTTTTGCGACCCTGTTGACTATTTTGAATGAACCGCTTGATTGTTCGATGATCACGCTTCAGAAGCTTTGCAATTTTAAGAGTGCTGCATCCCTCTGCAAGATATCTCACTATTTTTGACTTTTCTGAGCCTGTCAAGTCCTTCTTTGACCCATTTTGCCAAAGGAAAGGAAGTTGCCTAATAATTATGCACACATGATATAGGGTGTTGATGTCATTAGACCACACCCCTTCTCATTACAGAGATGTACATCACCTAATATGCTTAATTGGTAGTAGGCTTTCGAGCCTATACAGCTTGGAGTAAGACAACATGCATAAGGAGGATGATGTGGTCAAAATACTCATTTGCCTAATAATTCTGCACTCCCTGTACTGCTCTGGGGGTAACAATGCACACATAGCCAGCCTAGTATACAGAATATACTGCTCTGGGGGTAACAATGCACACATAGCCAGCCTAGTATACAGAATATACTGCTCTGGGGGTAACAATGCACACATAGCCAGCCTAGTATACAGAATATACTGCTCTGGGGGTAACAATGCACACATAGCCAGCCTAGTATACAGAATATACTGCTCTGGGGTAACAATGCACACATAGCCAGCCTAGTATACAGAATATACTGCTCTGGGGTAACAATGCACACATAGCCAGCCTAGTATACAGAATATACTGCTCTGGGGGTAACAATGCACACATAGCCAGCCTAGTATACAGAATATACTGCTCTGGGGGTAACAATGCACACATAGCCAGCCTAGTATACAGAATATACTGCTCTGGGGGTAACAATGCACACATAGCCAGCCTAGTATACAGAATATACTGCTCTGGGGGTAACAATGCACACATAGCCAGCCTGCTATACAGAATATACTGCTCTGGGTAACAATGCACACATAGCCAGCCTGGTATACAGAATACACTGCTCTGGGGTAACAATGCACACATAGCCAACCTAGTATACAGAATACACTGCTCTGGGGGTAACAATGCACACATAGCCAACCTAGTATACATAATATACTGCTCTGGGGTAACAATGCACACATAGCCAGCCTGCTATACAGAATATACTGCTCTGGGTTACAATGCACACATAGACAGCTTGTTATACAGAATATACTGCTCTGGGGGTAACAATGCACACATAGACAGCCTGCTATACAGAATATACTGCTCTGGGTTACAATGCACACATAGCCTGCTATACAGAATATACTGCTCTGGGGTAACAATGCACACATAGACAGCCTGCTATACAGAATATACTGCTCTGGGTTGCAATGCACACATAGACAGCTTGTTATACAGAATATACTGCTCTGGGTAACAATGCACACATAGCCAGCCTGGTATACAGAATATACTGCTCTGGGGTAACAATGCACACATAGACAGCCTGCTATACAGAATATACTGCTCTGGGTAACAATGCACACATAGCCAGTCTGCTATACAGAATATACTGCTCTGGGGTAACAATGCACACATAGCCAGCCTAGTATATAGAATATACTGCTCTGGGGGTAACAATGCACACATAGCCAGCCTGGTATACAGAATATACCGCTCTGGGGGTAACAATGCATACATAGACAGCCTGCTATACAGAATATACTGCTCTGGGGTAACAATGCACACATAGACAGCCTGGTATACAGAATATACTGCTCTGGGGTAACAATGCACACATAGCCAGACTTCTATACAGAATATACTGCTCTTGGGGTAACAATGCACACATAGCCAACCTAGTATACAGAATATACTGCTCTGGGGTAACAATGCACACATAGCCAACCTAGTATACAGAATATACTGCTCTGGGGTAACAATGCACACATAGACAGCCTGGTATACAGAATATACTGCTCTGGGTAACAATGCACACATAGCCAGTCTGGTATACAGAATATACTGCTCTGGGGGTAACAATGCAGACATAGCCAACCTAGTATACAGAATATACTGCTCTGGGGTAACAATGCACACATAGCCAACCTAGTATACAGAATATACTGCTCTGGGGTAACAATGCACACATAGACAGCCTGCTATACAGAATATACTGCTCTGGGGGTAACAATGCACACATAGACAGCCTGGTATACAGAATATACTGCTCTGGGTAACAATGCACACATAGCCTGCTATACAGAATATACTGCTCTGGGTAACAATGCACACATAGACAGCCTGGTATACAGAATATACTGCTCTGGGGTAACAATGCACACATAGCCAGCCTGGTATACAGAATATACTGCTCTGGGGTAACAATGCACACATAGCCAGCCTGGTATACAGAATATACTGCTCTGGGGTAACAATGCACACATAGCCAGCCTGGTATACAGAATATACTGCTCTGGGGTAACAATGCACACATAGCCAACTGAGTATACAGAATATACTGCTCTGGGGTAACAATGCACACATAGCCAGCCTGGTATACAGAATATACTGCTCTGGTGGTAACAATGCACACATAGCCAGCCTTCTATACAGAATACACTGCTCTGGGGTAACAATGCACACATAGCCAGCCTGGTATACAGAATATACTGCTCTGGGGGTAACAATGCACACATAGCCAGCCTAGTATACAGAATATACTGCTCTGGGGTAACAATGCACACATAGCCAGCCTGGTATACAGAATATACTGCTCTGGGGGTAACAATGCACACATAGCCAGCCTGGTATACAGAATATACTGCTCTGGGGTAACAATGCACACATAGCCAACCTAGTATACAGAATATACTGCTCTGGGGTAACAATGCACACATAGCCAGCCTGGTATACAGAATATACCGCTCTGGGGTAACAATGCACACATAGCCAGCCTGCTATACAGAATATACTGCTCTGGGGGTAACAATGCACACATAGACAGCCTGGTATACAGAATATACTGCTCTGGGTAACAATGCACACATAGGCAGCCTGGTATACAGAATACACTGCTCTGGGGTAACAATGCACACATAGCCAGCCTTCTATACAGAATACACTGCTCTGGGGGTAACAATGCACACATAGCCAGCCTGGTATACAGAATATACTGCTCTGGGGTAACAATGCACACAAAGCCAGCCTGGTATACAGAATATACTGCTCTGGGGTAACAATGCACACATAGCCAGCCTGCTATACAGAATATACTGCTCTGGGTAACAATGCACATAGCCAGCCTTCTATACAGAATACACTGCTCTGGGTAACAATGCACACATAGCCAGCCTGGTATACAGAATATACTGCTCTGGGGTAACAATGCACACATAGCCAGCCTGCTATACAGAATATACTGCTCTGGGGTAACAATGCACACATAGACAGCCTGGTATACAGAATATACTGCTCTGGGTAACAATGCACACATAGACAGCCTGGTATACAGAATATACTGCTCTGGGTAACAATGCACACATAGACAGCCTGGTATACAGAATATACTGCTCTGGGTAACAATGCACACATAGCCAGTCTGGTATACAGAATATACTGCTCTGGGTAACAATGCACACATAGGCAGCCTGGTATACAGAATATACTGCTCTGGGTAACAATGCACACATAGGCAGCCTGGTATACAGAATATACTGCTCTGGGTAACAATGCACACATAGGCAGCCTGGTATACAGAATATACTGCTCTGGGTAACAATGCACACATAGGCAGCCTGGTATACAGAATATACTGCTCTGGGGTAACAATGCACACATAGCCTGCTATACAGAATATACTGCTCTAGGGGTAACAATGCACACATAGACAGCCTGGTATACAGAATATTCTGCTCTGGGTAACAATTCACACATAGACAGCCTGGTATACAGAATATACTGCTCTGGGGGTAACAATGCACACATAGCCAGTCTGGTATACAGCATATACTGCTCTAGGGGTAACAATGCACACATAGACAGCCTGGTATACAGAATATACTGCTCTGGGTAACAATGCACACATAGCCAGCCTGGTATACAGAATACACTGCTCTAGGGGTAACAATGCACACATAGCCAGCCTGGTATACAGAATATACTGCTCTGGGGTTACAATGCACACATAGCCAGCCTGGTATACAGAATACACTGCTCTGGGGTTACAATGCACACATAGCCAGCCTGGTATACAGAATACACTGCTCTGGGGTAACAATGCACACATAGACAGCCTGCTATACAGAATATACTGCTCTGGGGTTACAATGCACACATAGCCAGCCTGGTATACATAATATACTGCTCTGGGGTAGCAATGCACACATAGCCAACCTAGTATACAGAATACACTGCTCTGGGGTAACAATGCACACATAGCCAACCTAGTATACAGAATACACTGCTCTGGGGTTACAATGCACACATAGCCAGCCTGGTATACAGAATATACTGCTCTGGGGTAACAATGCACACATTGCCAGCCTGCTATACAGAATATACTGCTCTGGGGTTACAGTGCACACGTAGCCAGCCTGGTATACATAATATACTGCTCTGGGTAACAATGCACACATAGCCAGCCTGCTATACAGAATATACTGCTCTGGGGTAACAATGCACACATAGCCAGTCTGGTATACAGAATATACTGCTCTGGGTAACAATGCACACATAGGCAGCCTGGTATACAGAATATAGTGCTCTGGGTAACAATGCACACATAGACAGCCTGGTATACAGAATATACTGCTCTGGGTAACAATGCACACATAGCCAGTCTGGTATACAGAATATACTGCTCTGGGTAACAATGCACACATAGGCAGCCTGGTATACAGAATATACTGCTCTGGGTAACAATGCACACATAGGCAGCCTGGTATACAGAATATACTGCTCTGGGGTAACAATGCACACATAGCCAGTCTGGTATACAGCATATACTGCTCTAGGGGTAACAATGCACACATAGACAGCCTGGTATACAGAATATTCTGCTCTGGGTAACAATTCACACATAGCCAGCCTGCTATACAGAATATACTGCTCTGGGTAACAATGCACACATAGACAGCCTGGTATACAGAATATACTGCTCTGGGTAACAATGCACACATAGCCAGTCTGGTATACAGAATATACTGCTCTGGGTAACAATGCACACATAGGCAGCCTGGTATACAGAATATACTGCTCTGGGTAACAATGCACACATAGGCAGCCTGGTATACAGAATATACTGCTCTGGGGTAACAATGCACACATAGCCAGTCTGGTATACAGCATATACTGCTCTAGGGGTAACAATGCACACATAGACAGCCTGGTATACAGAATATTCTGCTCTGGGTAACAATTCACACATAGACAGCCTGGTATACAGAATATACTGCTCTGGGGTAACAATGCACACATAGACAGCCTGGTATACAGAATATACTACTCTGGGGGTAACAATGCACACATAGCCAGTCTGGTATACAGCATATACTGCTCTAGGGGTAACAATGCACACATAGACAGCCTGGTATACAGAATATACTGCTCTGGGTAACAATGCACACATAGCCAGCCTGGTATACAGAATACACTGCTCTAGGGGTAACAATTCACACATAGCCAGCCTGCTATACAGAATATACTGCTCTGGGTAACAATGCACACATAGCCAGCCTGGTATACAGAATATACTGCTCTGGGTAACAATGCACACATAGCCAGCCTGGTATACAGAATACACTGCTCTGGGGTTACAATGCACACATAGCCAGCCTGGTATACAGAATACACTGCTCTGGGGTAACAATGCACACATAGACAGCCTGCTATACAGAATATACTGCTCTGGGGTTACAATGCACACATAGCCAGCCTGGTATACATAATATACTGCTCTGGGGTAGCAATGCACACATAGCCAACCTAGTATACAGAATACACTGCTCTGGGGTAACAATGCACACATAGCCAACCTAGTATACAGAATACACTGCTCTGGGGTTACAATGCACACATAGCCAGCCTGGTATACAGAATATACTGCTCTGGGGGTAACAATGCACACATAGACAGCCTGGTATACAGAATATACTGCTCTGGGTAACAATGCACACATAGGCAGCCTGGTATACAGAATACACTGCTCTGGGGTAACAATGCACACATAGCCAGCCTTCTATACAGAATACACTGCTCTGGGGGTAACAATGCACACATAGCCAGCCTGGTATACAGAATATACTGCTCTGGGGTAACAATGCACACAAAGCCAGCCTGGTATACAGAATATACTGCTCTGGGGTAACAATGCACACATAGCCAGCCTGCTATACAGAATATACTGCTCTGGGTAACAATGCACAGATAGCCAGCCTTCTATACAGAATACACTGCTCTGGGGTAACAATGCACACATAGCCAGCCTGCTATACAGAATATACTGCTCTGGGGTAACAATGCACACATAGACAGCCTGGTATACAGAATATACTGCTCTGGGTAACAATGCACACATAGACAGCCTGGTATACAGAATATACTGCTCTGGGTAACAATGCACACATAGACAGCCTGGTATACAGAATATACTGCTCTGGGTAACAATGCACACATAGCCAGTCTGGTATACAGAATATACTGCTCTGGGTAACAATGCACACATAGGCAGCCTGGTATACAGAATATACTGCTCTGGGTAACAATGCACACATAGGCAGCCTGGTATACAGAATATACTGCTCTGGGTAACAATGCACACATAGGCAGCCTGGTATACAGAATATACTGCTCTGGGTAACAATGCACACATAGGCAGCCTGGTATACAGAATATACTGCTCTGGGGTAACAATGCACACATAGCCTGCTATACAGAATATACTGCTCTAGGGGTAACAATGCACACATAGACAGCCTGGTATACAGAATATTCTGCTCTGGGTAACAATTCACACATAGACAGCCTGGTATACAGAATATACTGCTCTGGGGGTAACAATGCACACATAGCCAGTCTGGTATACAGCATATACTGCTCTAGGGGTAACAATGCACACATAGACAGCCTGGTATACAGAATATACTGCTCTGGGTAACAATGCACACATAGCCAGCCTGGTATACAGAATACACTGCTCTAGGGGTAACAATTCACACATAGCCAGCCTGCTATACAGAATATACTGCTCTGGGTAACAATGCACACATAGCCAGCCTGGTATACAGAATATACTGCTCTGGGGTTACAATGCACACATAGCCAGCCTGGTATACAGAATACACTGCTCTGGGGTTACAATGCACACATGGCCAGCCTGGTATACAGAATACACTGCTCTGGGGTAACAATGCACACATAGACAGCCTGCTATACAGAATATACTGCTCTGGGGTTACAATGCACACATAGCCAGCCTGGTATACATAATATACTGCTCTGGGGTAGCAATGCACACATAGCCAACCTAGTATACAGAATACACTGCTCTGGGGTAACAATGCACACATAGCCAACCTGGTATACAGAATACACTGCTCTGGGGTTACAATGCACACATAGCCAGCCTGGTATACAGAATATACTGCTCTGGGGTAACAATGCACACATTGCCAGCCTGCTATACAGAATATACTGCTCTGGGGTTACAGTGCACACATAGCCAGCCTGGTATACATAATATACTGCTCTGGGTAACAATGCACACATAGCCAGCCTTCTATACAGAATACACTGCTCTGGGGGTAACAATGCACACATAGCCAGCCTGGTATACAGAATATACTGCTCTGGGGTAACAATGCACACATAGCCAACCTAGTATACAGAATATACTGCTCTGGGGTAACAATGCACACATAGCCAGCCTTCTATACAGAATACACTGCTCTGGGGGTAACAATGCACACATAGCCAGCCTGGTATACAGAATATACTGCTCTGGGGTAACAATGCACACAAAGCCAGCCTGGTATACAGAATATACTGCTCTGGGGTAACAATGCACACATAGCCAGCCTGCTATACAGAATATACTGCTCTGGGGTAACAATGCACACATAGCCAGCCTGGTATACAGAATATACTGCTCTGGGGTAACAATGCACACATAGCCAGCCTGGTATACAGAATATACTGCTCTGGGGTAACAATGCACACATAGCCAGCCTGGTATACAGAATATACCGCTCTGGGGTAACAATGCACACATAGCCAGCCTGCTATACAGAATATACTGCTCTGGGGGAAACAATGCACACATAGACAGCCTGGTATACAGAATATACTGCTCTGGGTAACAATGCACACATAGGCAGCCTGGTATACAGAATACACTGCTCTGGGGTAACAATGCACACATAGCCAGCCTTCTATACAGAATACACTGCTCTGGGGGTAACAATGCACACATAGCCAGCCTGGTATACAGAATATACTGCTCTGGGGTAACAATGCACACAAAGCCAGCCTGGTATACAGAATATACTGCTCTGGGGTAACAATGCACACATAGCCAGCCTGCTATACAGAATATACTGCTCTGGGTAACAATGCACAGATAGCCAGCCTTCTATACAGAATACACTGCTCTGGGGGTAACAATGCACACATAGCCAGCCTGGTATACAGAATATACTGCTCTGTGGCACAATGCACACATAGACAGCCTGGTATATAGAATATACTGTTTGCAATAATGCACACATAGACAGCCTGGTATACAGAATAATATACTGCTCTGGGTAAATAATGCAGTACACACATAGACAGCCTGGTACAGAATATACTGGTTCTTGCAATAATGTACCACATAGCCAGTCTGGTATATTAGAATATGCTCGCTCTGGGTACAATGCACACATAGGCAGCTCTGGTATACAGAATATACTGCTCTTAGTAACAATGCAATACCATACGCCCCCTTGGTATACGTCAGCTGTTAGCAGAAAATGCCTAGGGGTAACAATGCACACATAGACAGCCTGGTATACAGAATATACTGCTCTGGGTAACAATGCACACATAGCCAGCCTGGTATACAGAATACACTGCTCTAGGGGTAACAATTCACACATAGCCAGCCTGCTATACAGAATATACTGCTCTGGGTAACAATGCACACATAGCCAGCCTGGTATACAGAATATACTGCTCTGGGGTTACAATGCACACATAGCCAGCCTGGTATACAGAATACACTGCTCTGGGGTTACAATGCACACATAGCCAGCCTGGTATACAGAATACACTGCTCTGGGGTAACAATGCACACATAGACAGCCTGCTATACAGAATATACTGCTCTGGGGTTACAATGCACACATAGCCAGCCTGGTATACATAATATACTGCTCTGGGGTAGCAATGCACACATAGCCAACCTAGTATACAGAATACACTGCTCTGGGGTAACAATGCACACATAGCCAACCTAGTATACAGAATACACTGCTCTGGGGTTACAATGCACACATAGCCAGCCTGGTATACAGAATATACTGCTCTGGGGTAACAATGCACACATTGCCAGCCTGCTATACAGAATATACTGCTCTGGGGTTACAGTGCACACGTAGCCAGCCTGGTATACATAATATACTGCTCTGGGTAACAATGCACACATAGCCAGCCTGCTATACAGAATATACTGCTCTGGGGTAACAATGCACACATAGCCAGTCTGGTATACAGAATATACTGCTCTGGGTAACAATGCACACATAGGCAGCCTGGTATACAGAATATACTGCTCTGGGTAACAATGCACACATAGACAGCCTGGTATACAGAATATACTGCTCTGGGTAACAATGCACACATAGGCAGCCTGGTATACAGAATACACTGCTCTGGGGTAACAATGCACACATAGCCAGCCTTCTATACAGAATACACTGCTCTGGGGGTAACAATGCACACATAGCCAGCCTGGTATACAGAATATACTGCTCTGGGGTAACAATGCACACAAAGCCAGCCTGGTATACAGAATATACTGCTCTGGGGTAACAATGCACACATAGCCAGCCTGCTATACAGAATATACTGCTCTGGGTAACAATGCACAGATAGCCAGCCTTCTATACAGAATACACTGCTCTGGGGTACAATGCACACATAGACAGCCTGGTATACAGAATATACTGCTCTGGGTAACAATGCACACATAGACAGCCTGGTATACAGAATATACTGCTCTGGGTAACAATGCACACATAGACAGCCTGGTATACAGAATATACTGCTCTGGGTAACAATGCACACATAGACAGCCTGGTATACAGAATATACTGCTCTGGGTAACAATGCACACATAGCCAGTCTGGTATACAGAATATACTGCTCTGGGTAACAATGCACACATAGGCAGCCTGGTATACAGAATATACTGCTCTGGGTAACAATGCACACATAGACAGCCTGGTATACAGAATATACTGCTCTGGGTAACAATGCACACATAGGCAGCCTGGTATACAGAATATACTGCTCTGGGTAACAATGCACACATAGGCAGCCTGGTATACAGAATATACTGCTCTGGGGTAACAATGCACACATAGCCTGCTATACAGAATATACTGCTCTAGGGGTAACAATGCACACATAGACAGCCTGGTATACAGAATATTCTGCTCTGGGTAACAATTCACACATAGACAGCCTGGTATACAGAATATACTGCTCTGGGGGTAACAATTCACACATAGCCAGTCTGGTATACAGCATATACTGCTCTAGGGGTAACAATGCACACATAGACAGCCTGGTATACAGAATATACTGCTCTGGGTAACAATGCACACATAGCCAGCCTGGTATACAGAATACACTGCTCTAGGGGTAACAATTCACACATAGCCAGCCTGCTATACAGAATATACTGCTCTGGGTAACAATGCACACATAGCCAGCCTGGTATACAGAATATACTGCTCTGGGGTTACAATGCACACATAGCCAGCCTGGTATACAGAATACACTGCTCTGGGGTTACAATGCACACATAGCCAGCCTGGTATACAGAATACACTGCTCTGGGGTAACAATGCACACATAGACAGCCTGCTATACAGAATATACTGCTCTGGGGTTACAATGCACACATAGCCAGCCTGGTATACATAATATACTGCTCTGGGGTAGCAATGCACACATAGCCAACCTAGTATACAGAATACACTGCTCTGGGGTAACAATGCACACATAGCCAACCTAGTATACAGAATACACTGCTCTGGGGTTACAATGCACACATAGCCAGCCTGGTATACAGAATATACTGCTCTGGGGTAACAATGCACACATTGCCAGCCTGCTATACAGAATATACTGCTCTGGGGTTACAGTGCACACATAGCCAGCCTGGTATACATAATATACTGCTCTGGGTAACAATGCACACATAGCCAGCCTTCTATACAGAATACACTGCTCTGGGGGTAACAATGCACACATAGCCAGCCTGGTATACAGAATATACTGCTCTGGGGTAACAATGCACACATAGCCAACCTAGTATACAGAATATACTGCTCTGGGGTAACAATGCACACATAGCCAGCCTTCTATACAGAATACACTGCTCTGGGGGTAACAATGCACACATAGCCAGCCTGGTATACAGAATATACTGCTCTGGGGTAACAATGCACACATAGCCAACCTAGTATACAGAATATACTGCTCTGGGGTAACAATGCACACATAGCCAGCCTTCTATACAGAATACACTGCTCTGGGGGTAACAATGCACACATAGCCAGCCTGGTATACAGAATATACTGCTCTGGGGTAACAATGCACACATAGCCAACCTAGTATACAGAATATACTGCTCTGGGGTAACAATGCACACATAGCCAGCCTGGTATACAGAATATACCGCTCTGGGGTAACAATGCACACATAGCCAGCCTGCTATACAGAATATACTGCTCTGGGGGTAACAATGCACACATAGACAGCCTGGTATACAGAATATACTGCTCTGGGTAACAATGCACACATAGGCAGCCTGGTATACAGAATACACTGCTCTGGGGTAACAATGCACACATAGCCAGCCTTCTATACAGAATACACTGCTCTGGGGGTAACAATGCACACATAGCCAGCCTGGTATACAGAATATACTGCTCTGGGGTAACAATGCACACAAAGCCAGCCTGGTATACAGAATATACTGCTCTGGGGTAACAATGCACACATAGCCAGCCTGCTATACAGAATATACTGCTCTGGGTAACAATGCACAGATAGCCAGCCTTCTATACAGAATACACTGCTCTGGGGTAACAATGCACACATAGCCAGCCTGCTATACAGAATATACTGCTCTGGGGTAACAATGCACACATAGACAGCCTGGTATACAGAATATACTGCTCTGGGTAACAATGCACACATAGACAGCCTGGTATACAGAATATACTGCTCTGGGTAACAATGCACACATAGACAGCCTGGTATACAGAATATACTGCTCTGGGTAACAATGCACACATAGCCAGTCTGGTATACAGAATATACTGCTCTGGGTAACAATGCACACATAGGCAGCCTGGTATACAGAATATACTGCTCTGGGGGTAACAATGCACACATAGCCAGTCTGGTATACAGCATATACTGCTCTAGGGGTAACAATGCACACATAGACAGCCTGGTATACAGAATATACTGCTCTGGGTAACAATGCACACATAGCCAGCCTGGTATACAGAATACACTGCTCTAGGGGTAACAATTCACACATAGCCAGCCTGCTATACAGAATATACTGCTCTGGGTAACAATGCACACATAGCCAGCCTGGTATACAGAATATACTGCTCTGGGGTTACAATGCACACATAGCCAGCCTGGTATACAGAATACACTGCTCTGGGGTTACAATGCACACATAGCCAGCCTGGTATACAGAATACACTGCTCTGGGGTAACAATGCACACATAGACAGCCTGCTATACAGAATATACTGCTCTGGGGTTACAATGCACACATAGCCAGCCTGGTATACATAATATACTGCTCTGGGGTAGCAATGCACACATAGCCAACCTAGTATACAGAATACACTGCTCTGGGGTAACAATGCACACATAGCCAACCTAGTATACAGAATACACTGCTCTGGGGTTACAATGCACACATAGCCAGCCTGGTATACAGAATATACTGCTCTGGGGTAACAATGCACACATTGCCAGCCTGCTATACAGAATATACTGCTCTGGGGTTACAGTGCACACGTAGCCAGCCTGGTATACATAATATACTGCTCTGGGTAACAATGCACACATAGCCAGCCTGCTATACAGAATATACTGCTCTGGGGTAACAATGCACACATAGCCAGTCTGGTATACAGAATATACTGCTCTGGGTAACAATGCACACATAGGCAGCCTGGTATACAGAATATACTGCTCTGGGTAACAATGCACACATAGACAGCCTGGTATACAGAATATACTGCTCTGGGTAACAATGCACACATAGGCAGCCTGGTATACAGAATACACTGCTCTGGGGTAACAATGCACACATAGCCAGCCTTCTATACAGAATACACTGCTCTGGGGGTAACAATGCACACATAGCCAGCCTGGTATACAGAATATACTGCTCTGGGGTAACAATGCACACAAAGCCAGCCTGGTATACAGAATATACTGCTCTGGGGTAACAATGCACACATAGCCAGCCTGCTATACAGAATATACTGCTCTGGGTAACAATGCACAGATAGCCAGCCTTCTATACAGAATACACTGCTCTGGGGTAACAATGCACACATAGCCAGCCTGCTATACAGAATATACTGCTCTGGGGTAACAATGCACACATAGACAGCCTGGTATACAGAATATACTGCTCTGGGTAACAATGCACACATAGACAGCCTGGTTTACAGAATATACTGCTCTGGGTAACAATGCACACATAGACAGCCTGGTATACAGAATATACTGCTCTGGGTAACAATGCACACATAGCCAGTCTGGTATACAGAATATACTGCTCAGGGTAACAATGCACACATAGGCAGCCTGGTATACAGAATATACTGCTCTGGGTAACAATGCACACATAGGCAGCCTGGTATACAGAATATACTGCTCTGGGTAACAATGCACACATAGGCAGCCTGGTATACAGAATATACTGCTCTGGGTAACAATGCACACATAGGCAGCCTGGTATACAGAATATACTGCTCTGGGGTAACAATGCACACATAGCCTGCTATACAGAATATACTGCTCTAGGGGTAACAATGCACACATAGACAGCCTGGTATACAGAATATTCTGCTCTGGGTAACAATTCACACATAGACAGCCTGGTATACAGAATATACTGCTCTGGGGGTAACAATTCACACATAGCCAGTCTGGTATACAGCATATACTGCTCTAGGGGTAACAATGCACACATAGACAGCCTGGTATACAGAATATACTGCTCTGGGTAACAATGCACACATAGCCAGCCTGGTATACAGAATACACTGCTCTAGGGGTAACAATTCACACATAGCCAGCCTGCTATACAGAATATACTGCTCTGGGTAACAATGCACACATAGCCAGCCTGGTATACAGAATATACTGCTCTGGGGTTACAATGCACACATAGCCAGCCTGGTATACAGAATACACTGCTCTGGGGTTACAATGCACACATAGCCAGCCTGGTATACAGAATACACTGCTCTGGGGTAACAATGCACACATAGACAGCCTGCTATACAGAATATACTGCTCTGGGGTTACAATGCACACATAGCCAGCCTGGTATACATAATATACTGCTCTGGGGTAGCAATGCACACATAGCCAACCTAGTATACAGAATACACTGCTCTGGGGTAACAATGCACACATAGCCAACCTAGTATACAGAATACACTGCTCTGGGGTTACAATGCACACATAGCCAGCCTGGTATACAGAATATACTGCTCTGGGGTAACAATGCACACATTGCCAGCCTGCTATACAGAATATACTGCTCTGGGGTTACAGTGCACACATAGCCAGCCTGGTATACATAATATACTGCTCTGGGTAACAATGCACACATAGCCAGCCTTCTATACAGAATACACTGCTCTGGGGGTAACAATGCACACATAGCCAGCCTGGTATACAGAATATACTGCTCTGGGGTAACAATGCACACATAGCCAACCTAGTATACAGAATATACTGCTCTGGGGTAACAATGCACACATAGCCAG
Source organism: Pelobates cultripes (assembly GCA_933207985.1). Classification (NCBI taxonomy): domain Eukaryota; kingdom Metazoa; phylum Chordata; class Amphibia; order Anura; family Pelobatidae; genus Pelobates; species Pelobates cultripes. Next base: position 111,933,668 of record OW240923.1, read on the forward strand.
CCTTCTATACAGAATACACTGCTCTGGGGGTAACAATGCACACATAGCCAGCCTGGTATACAGAATATACTGCTCTGGGGTAACAATGCACACATAGCCAACCTAGTATACAGAATATACTGCTCTGGGGTAACAATGCACACATAGCCAGCCTTCTATACAGAATACACTGCTCTGGGGGTAACAATGCACACATAGCCAGCCTGGTATACAGAATATACTGCTCTGGGGTAACAATGCACACATAGCCAGCCTAGTATACAGAATATACTGCTCTGGGGTAACAATGCACACATAGCCAGCCTGGTATACAGAATATACCGCTCTGGGGTAACAATGCACACATAGCCAGCCTGCTATACAGAATATACTGCTCTGGGGGTAACAATGCACACATAGACAGCCTGGTATACAGAATATACTGCTCTGGGTAACAATGCACACATAGGCAGCCTGGTATACAGAATACACTGCTCTGGGGTAACAATGCACACATAGCCAGCCTTCTATACAGAATACACTGCTCTGGGGGTAACAATGCACACATAGCCAGCCTGGTATACAGAATATACTGCTCTGGGGTAACAATGCACACAAAGCCAGCCTGGTATACAGAATATACTGCTCTGGGGTAACAATGCACACATAGCCAGCCTGCTATACAGAATATACTGCTCTGGGTAACAATGCACAGATAGCCAGCCTTCTATACAGAATACACTGCTCTGGGGTAACAATGCACACATAGCCAGCCTGCTATACAGAATATACTGCTCTGGGGTAACAATGCACACATAGACAGCCTGGTATACAGAATATACTGCTCTGGGTAACAATGCACACATAGACAGCCTGGTATACAGAATATACTGCTCTGGGTAACAATGCACACATAGACAGCCTGGTATACAGAATATACTGCTCTGGGTAACAATGCACACATATGTAGCCAAAACCAATACCTTCCTTCCCACACTGCTCTAGGGGTAACAATGCACACATAGACAGCCTGGTATACAGAATATACTGCTCTGGGTAACAATGCACACATAGATACAGAATATACTGCTCTGGGGTAACAATTCACACATAGCCAGCCTGGTACACAGAATACACTGCTCTAGGGGTAACAATGCACACATAGGCCTGGTATACAGAATATACTGCTCTGGGGTCACAATGCACACATAGCCAGCCTGGTATACAGAATACACTGCTCTGGGGTTACAATGCACACATAGCCAGCCTGGTATACAGAATACACTGCTCTGGGGTAACAATGCACACATAGACAGCCTGCTATACAGAATATACTGCTCTGGGGTTACAATGCACACATAGCCAGCCTGGTATACATAATATACTGCTCTGGGGTAGCAATGCACACATAGCCAACCTAGTATACAGAATACACTGCTCTGGGGTAACAATGCACACATAGCCAACCTAGTATACAGAATACACTGCTCTGGGGTTACAATGCACACATAGCCAGCCTGGTATACAGAATATACTGCTCTGGGGTAACAATGCACACATTGCCAGCCTGCTATACAGAATATACTGCTCTGGGGTTACAGTGCACACGTAGCCAGCCTGGTATACATAATATACTGCTCTGGGTAACAATGCACACATAGCCAGCCTGCTATACAGAATATACTGCTCTGGGGTAACAATGCACACATAGCCAGTCTGCTATACAGAATATACTGCTCTGGGGTTACAGTGCACACATAGCCAGCCTGGTATACAGAATATACTGCTCTGGGTAACAATGCACACATAGCCAGCCTGCTATACAGAATATACTGCTCTGGGGTAACAATGCACACATAGCCAGTCTGGTATACAGAATATACTGCTCTGGGTAACAATGCACACATAGGCAGCCTGGTATACAGAATATACTGCTCTGGGTAACAATGCACACATAGGCAGCCTGGTATACAGAATATACTGCTCTGGGGTAACAATGCACACATAGCCAGTCTGGTATACAGCATATACTGCTCTAGGGGTAACAATGCACACATAGACAGCCTGGTATACAGAATATTCTGCTCTGGGTAACAATTCACACATAGCCAGCCTGCTATACAGAATATACTGCTCTGGGTAACAATGCACACATAGACAGCCTGGTATACAGAATATACTGCTCTGGGTAACAATGCACACATAGCCAGTCTGGTATACAGAATATACTGCTCTGGGTAACAATGCACACATAGGCAGCCTGGTATACAGAATATACTGCTCTGGGTAACAATGCACACATAGGCAGCCTGGTATACAGAATATACTGCTCTGGGGTAACAATGCACACATAGCCAGTCTGGTATACAGCATATACTGCTCTAGGGGTAACAATGCACACATAGACAGCCTGGTATACAGAATATTCTGCTCTGGGTAACAATTCACACATAGACAGCCTGGTATACAGAATATACTGCTCTGGGGTAACAATGCACACATAGACAGCCTGGTATACAGAATATACTACTCTGGGGGTAACAATGCACACATAGCCAGTCTGGTATACAGCATATACTGCTCTAGGGGTAACAATGCACACATAGACAGCCTGGTATACAGAATATACTGCTCTGGGTAACAATGCACACATAGCCAGCCTGGTATACAGAATACACTGCTCTAGGGGTAACAATTCACACATAGCCAGCCTGCTATACAGAATATACTGCTCTGGGTAACAATGCACACATAGCCAGCCTGGTATACAGAATATACTGCTCTGGGGTTACAATGCACACATAGCCAGCCTGGTATACAGAATACACTGCTCTGGGGTTACAATGCACACATAGCCAGCCTGGTATACAGAATACACTGCTCTGGGGTAACAATGCACACATAGACAGCCTGCTATACAGAATATACTGCTCTGGGGTTACAATGCACACATAGCCAGCCTGGTATACATAATATACTGCTCTGGGGTAGCAATGCACACATAGCCAACCTAGTATACAGAATACACTGCTCTGGGGTAACAATGCACACATAGCCAACCTAGTATACAGAATACACTGCTCTGGGGTAACAATGCACACATAGCCAGCCTGGTATACAGAATATACTGCTCTGGGGTAACAATGCACACATTGCCAGCCTGCTATACAGAATATACTGCTCTGGGGTTACAGTGCACACATAGCCAGCCTGGTATACATAATATACTGCTCTGGGTAACAATGCACACAAAGCCAGCCTGCTATACAGAATATACTGCTCTGGGGTAACAAAGTACACATAGCCAGCCTGCTATACAGAATATACTGCTCTGAGGGTAACAATGCACACATAGCCAGCCTGCTATACAGAATATACTGCTCTGGGGTTACAGTGCACACATAGCCAGCCTGGTATACAGAATATACTGCTCTGGGTAACAATGCACACATAGCCAGCCTGCTATACAGAATATACTGCTCTGGGGTTACAATGCACACATAGCCAGCCTGCTATACAGAATATACTGCTCTGGGGTAACAATGCACACATAGCCAGCCTGGTATACAGAATATTTTGCTCTGGGGTAACAATGCACACATAGCCAGCCTGGTATACAGAATATACTGCTCTGGGGTAACAATGCACACATAGCCAGCCTGGTATACAGAATATACTGCTCTGGGTAACAATGCACACATAGCCTGCTATACAGAATATACTGCTCTGGGTAACAATGCACACATAGACAGCCTGGTATACAGAATATACTGCTCTGGGGTAACAATGCACACATAGCCAGCCTGGTATACAGAATATACTGCTCTGGGGTAACAATGCACACATAGCCAGCCTTCTATACAGAATATACTGCTCTGGGTAACAATGCACACATAGCCAGCCTGCTATACAGAATATACTGCTCTGGGGTAACAATGCACACATAGCCAGCCTGGTATACAGAATATACTGCTCTGGGTAACAATGCACACATAGCCTGCTATACAGAATATACTGCTCTGGGTAACAATGCACACATAGCCAGCCTGCTATACAGAATATACTGCTCTGGGGTAACAATGCACACATAGACAGTCTGGTATACAGAATATACTGCTCTGGGGTAACAGTTGTATTACTGTCTTCCTGTATTGGTAATATCAATGTTTTACATTTTTGTGTCTAGTGACAGCATGTCTTATTTCTCTCTTAAATTATAAAAAATAAATAAAATAAAAACTTGCAGGGACATTGTCTTTGCACCATAACCACTTCAGATAGGATGACTTGGTTGTGGTGGTTATGGTTTGTATGAATCCTTCCAAATTCTGATTGTTAATACTGATTATTATATAAAGTATTACTCTATGGTACAGAATAGCCTGTAATCCAAGGCAGCTACCTAATATTTCATTCTAATTTGTTTAACTCCCATACCCCCCCCTCCCCCCCCCCTTAAACATGACCAATAGAAATGGATCCCTGATTCATCACAGCCTCTACTGACTGCTTGCAAAATAAATAAATATATAAATCAATCAATCTGCAGCTTTCCACTGAACTACATTTCCCGGCATGCCTCGTTTGCACTTCCGTAAATACAGCCCTGGCTGTTCCTTGAATGATTTGCAACATTCTATACAGAATATACCGCTCTGGGGTAACAATGCACACATAGCCAGCCTGGTATACAGAATATACTGCTCTGGGTAACAATGCACACATAGCCAGCCTGCTATACAGAATATACTGCTCTGGGTAACAAATGCACATAGGCAGCCTGGTATACAGAATATACTGCTCTGGGTAACAATGCACACATAGGCAGCCTGGTATACAGAATATACTGCTCTGGGGTAACAATGCACACATAGCCAGCCTGGTATACAGAATATACTGCTCTGGGGTAACAATGCACACATAGCCAGCCTGGTATACAGCATATACTGCTCTGGGTAACAATGCACACATAGCCAACCTAGTATACAGAATATACTGCTCTGGGTAACAATGCACACATAGCCAGCCTGGTATACAGAATATACTGCTCTGGGTAACAATGCACACATAGCCAACCTAGTATACAGAATATACTGCTCTGGGTAACAATGCACACATAGCCAGCCTGGTATACAGAATATACTGCTCTAGGGTAACAATGCACACATAGCCAGCCTTCTATACAGAATATACTGCTCTGGGTAACAATGCACACATAGCCAGCCTGCTATACAGAATATACTGCTCTGGGGTAACAATGCACACATAGCCAGCCTGGTATACAGAATATACTGCTCTGGGTAACAATGCACACATAGCCTGCTATACAGAATATACTGCTCTGGGGTAACAATGCACACATAGCCAGCCTGGTATACAGCATATACTGCTCTGGGTAACAATGCACACATAGCCAACCTAGTATACAGAATATACTGCTCTGGGTAACAATGCACACATAGCCAGCCTGGTATACAGAATATACTGCTCTGGGTAACAATGCACACATAGCCAACCTAGTATACAGAATATACTGCTCTGGGGGTAACAATGCACACATAGCCAGCCTGGTATACAGAATATACTGCTCTGGGGTAACAATGCACACATAGCCAGCCTGGTATACAGAATATACTGCTCTGGGTAACAATGCACACATAGCCAGCCTGGTATACAGCATATACTGCTCTGGGTAACAATGCACACATAGCCAACCTAGTATACAGAATATACTGCTCTGGGTAACAATGCACACATAGCCAGCCTGGTATACAGAATATACTGCTCTGGGTAACAATGCACACATAGGCAGCCTGGTATACAGAATATACTGCTCTGGGGTAACAATGCACACATAGCCAGCCTGGTATACAGAATATACTGCTCTGGGGTAACAATGCACACATAGCCAGCCTGGTATACAGCATATACTGCTCTGGGTAACAATGCACACATAGCCAACCTGGTATACAGAATATACTGCTCTGGGTAACAATGCACACATAGCCAGCCTGGTATACAGAATATACTGCTCTGGGTAACAATGCACACATAGCCAACCTGGTATACAGAATATACTGCTCTGGGGGTAACAATGCACACATAGCCAGCCTGGTATACAGAATATACTGCTCTGGGGTAACAATGCACACATAGCCAGCCTGGTATACAGAATATACTGCTCTGGGTAACAATGCACACATAGCCAGCCTGCTATACAGAATATACTGCTCTGGGTAACAATGCACACATAGGCAGCCTGGTATACAGAATATACTGCTCTGGGTAACAATGCACACATAGCCAGCCTGGTATACAGAATATACTGCTCTGGGTAACAATGCACACATAGGCAGCCTGGTATACAGAATATACTGCTCTGGGGTAACAATGCACACATAGCCAGTCTGGTATACAGCATATACTGCTCTAGGGGTAACAATGCACACATAGACAGCCTGGTATACAGAATATACTGCTCTGGGGGTAACAATGCACACATAGCCAGTCTGGTATACAGCATATACTGCTCTAGGGGTAACAATGCACACATAGACAGCCTGGTATACAGAATATACTGCTCTGGGTAACAATGCACACATAGCCTGCTATACAGAATATACTGCTCTGGGGTAACAATTCACACATAGCCAGCCTGGTACACAGAATACACTGCTCTAGGGGTAACAATGCACACATAGCCAGCCTGGTATACAGAATATACTGCTCTGGGGTCACAATGCACACATAGCCAGCCTGGTATACAGAATACACTGCTCTGGGGTTACAATGCACACATAGCCAGCCTGGTATACAGAATACACTGCTCTGGGGTAACAATGCACACATAGACAGCCTGCTATACAGAATATACTGCTCTGGGGTTACAATGCACACATAGCCAGCCTGGTATACATAATATACTGCTCTGGGGTAGCAATGCACACATAGCCAACCTAGTATACAGAATACACTGCTCTGGGGTAACAATGCACACATAGCCAACCTAGTATACAGAATACACTGCTCTGGGGTTACAATGCACACATAGCCAGCCTGGTATACAGAATATACTGCTCTGGGGTAACAATGCACACATTGCCAGCCTGCTATACAGAATATACTGCTCTGGGGTTACAGTGCACACATAGCCAGCCTGGTATACATAATATACTGCTCTGGGTAACAATGCACACATAGCCAGCCTGCTATACAGAATATACTGCTCTGGGTAACAATGCACACATAGACAGCCTGGTATACAGAATATACTGCTCTGGGTAACAATGCACACATAGCCAGTCTGGTATACAGAATATACTGCTCTGGGTAACAATGCACACATAGGCAGCCTGGTATACAGAATATACTGCTCTGGGTAACAATGCACACATAGGCAGCCTGGTATACAGAATATACTGCTCTGGGTAACAATGCACACATAGGCAGCCTGGTATACAGAATATACTGCTCTGGGTAACAATGCACACATAGGCAGCCTGGTATACAGAATATACTGCTCTGGGGTAACAATGCACACATAGCCAGTCTGGTATACAGCATATACTGCTCTAGGGGTAACAATGCACACATAGACAGCCTGGTATACAGAATATTCTGCTCTGGGTAACAATTCACACATAGACAGCCTGGTATACAGAATATACTGCTCTGGGGGTAACAATGCACACATAGCCAGTCTGGTATACAGCATATACTGCTCTAGGGGTAACAATGCACACATAGACAGCCTGGTATACAGAATATACTGCTCTGGGTAACAATGCACACATAGCCAGCCTGGTATACAGAATATACTGCTCTGGGGTTACAATGCACACATAGCCAGCCTGGTATACAGAATACACTGCTCTGGGGTTACAATGCACACATAGCCAGCCTGGTATACAGAATACACTGCTCTGGGGTAACAATGCACACATAGACAGCCTGCTATACAGAATATACTGCTCTGGGGTTACAATGCACACATAGCCAGCCTGGTATACATAATATACTGCTCTGGGGTAGCAATGCACACATAGCCAACCTAGTATACAGAATACACTGCTCTGGGGTAACAATGCACACATAGCCAACCTAGTATACAGAATACACTGCTCTGGGGTTACAATGCACACATAGCCAGCCTGGTATACAGAATATACTGCTCTGGGGTAACAATGCACACATTGCCAGCCTGCTATACAGAATATACTGCTCTGGGGTTACAGTACACATAGCCAGCCTGGTATACATAATATACTGCTCTGGGTAACAATGCACACAAAGCCAGCCTGCTATACAGAATATACTGCTCTGGGGTAACAAAGTACACATAGCCAGCCTGCTATACAGAATATACTGCTCTGGGGTAACAATGCACACATAGCCAGCCTGCTATACAGAATATACTGCTCTGGGGTTACAGTGCACACATAGCCAGCCTGGTATACAGAATATACTGCTCTGGGTAACAATGCACACATAGCCAGCCTGCTATACAGAATATACTGCTCTGGGGTTACAATGCACACATAGCCAGCCTGCTATACAGAATATACTGCTCTGGGGTAACAATGCACACATAGCCAGCCTGGTATACAGAATATACTGCTCTGGGGTAACAATGCACACATAGCCAGCCTGGTATACAGAAAATACTGCTCTGGGGTAACAATGCACACATAGCCAGCCTGGTATACAGAATATACTGCTCTGGGGTAACAATGCACACATAGCCAGCCTGGTATACAGAATATACTGCTCTGGGGTAACAATGCACACATAGCCAGCCTGGTATACAGAATATACTGCTCTGGGGTAACAATGCACACATAGCCAGCCTGCTATACAGAATATACTGCTCTGGGGTAACAATGCACACATAGACAGCCTGGTATACAGAATATACTGCTCTGGGTAACAATGCACACATAGCAGCCTGGTATACAGAATACACTGCTCTGGGGTAACAATGCACACATAGCCAGCCTTCTATACAGAATACACTGCTCTGGGGGTAACAATGCACACATAGCCAGCCTGGTATACAGAATATACTGCTCTGGGGTAACAATGCACACAAAGCCAGCCTGGTATACAGAATATACTGCTCTGGGGTAACAATGCACACATAGCCAGCCTGCTATACAGAATATACTGCTCTGGGTAACAATGCACAGATAGCCAGCCTTCTATACAGAATACACTGCTCTGGGGTAACAATGCACACATCGCCAGCCTGCTATACAGAATATACTGCTCTGGGGTAACAATGCACACATAGACAGCCTGGTATACAGAATATACTGCTCTGGGTAACAATGCACACATAGACAGCCTGGTATACAGAATATACTGCTCTGGGTAACAATGCACACATAGACAGCCTGGTATACAGAATATACTGCTCTGGGTAACAATGCACACATAGCCAGTCTGGTATACAGAATATACTGCTCTGGGTAACAATGCACACATAGGCAGCCTGGTATACAGAATATACTGCTCTGGGGGTAACAATGCACACATAGCCAGTCTGGTATACAGCATATACTGCTCTAGGGGTAACAATGCACACATAGACAGCCTGGTATACAGAATATACTGCTCTGGGTAACAATGCACACATAGCCAGCCTGGTATACAGAATACACTGCTCTAGGGGTAACAATTCACACATAGCCAGCCTGCTATACAGAATATACTGCTCTGGGTAACAATGCACACATAGCCAGCCTGGTATACAGAATATACTGCTCTGGGGTTACAATGCACACATATCCAGCCTGGTATACAGAATACACTGCTCTGGGGTTACAATGCACACATAGCCAGCCTGGTATACAGAATACACTGCTCTGGGGTAACAATGCACACATAGACAGCCTGCTATACAGAATATACTGCTCTGGGGTTACAATGCACACATAGCCAGCCTGGTATACATAATATACTGCTCTGGGGTAGCAATGCACACATAGCCAACCTAGTATACAGAATACACTGCTCTGGGGTAACAATGCACACATAGCCAACCTAGTATACAGAATACACTGCTCTGGGGTTACAATGCACACATAGCCAGCCTGGTATACAGAATATACTGCTCTGGGGTAACAATGCACACATTGCCAGCCTGCTATACAGAATATACTGCTCTGGGGTTACAGTGCACACGTAGCCAGCCTGGTATACATAATATACTGCTCTGGGTAACAATGCACACATAGCCAGCCTGCTATACAGAATATACTGCTCTGGGGTAACAATGCACACATAGCCAGTCTGGTATACAGAATATACTGCTCTGGGTAACAATGCACACATAGGCAGCCTGGTATACAGAATATACTGCTCTGGGTAACAATGCACACATAGACAGCCTGGTATACAGAATATACTGCTCTGGGTAACAATGCACACATAGCCAGTCTGGTATACAGAATATACTGCTCTGGGTAACAATGCACACATAGGCAGCCTGGTATACAGAATATACTGCTCTGGGTAACAATGCACACATAGGCAGCCTGGTATACAGAATATACTGCTCTGGGGTAACAATGCACACATAGCCAGTCTGGTATACAGCATATACTGCTCTAGGGGTAACAATGCACACATAGACAGCCTGGTATACAGAATATTCTGCTCTGGGTAACAATTCACACATAGCCAGCCTGCTATACAGAATATACTGCTCTGGGTAACAATGCACACATAGACAGCCTGGTATACAGAATATACTGCTCTGGGTAACAATGCACACATAGCCAGTCTGGTATACAGAATATACTGCTCAGGGTAACAATGCACACATAGGCAGCCTGGTATACAGAATATACTGCTCTGGGTAACAATGCACACATAGGCAGCCTGGTATACAGAATATACTGCTCTGGGGTAACAATGCACACATAGCCAGTCTGGTATACAGCATATACTGCTCTAGGGGTAACAATGCACACATAGACAGCCTGGTATACAGAATATTCTGCTCTGGGTAACAATTCACACATAGACAGCCTGGTATACAGAATATACTGCTCTGGGGTAACAATGCACACATAGACAGCCTGGTATACAGAATATACTGCTCTGGGGGTAACAATGCACACATAGCCAGTCTGGTATACAGCATATACTGCTCTAGGGGTAACAATGCACACATAGACAGCCTGGTATACAGAATATACTGCTCTGGGTAACAATGCACACATAGCCAGCCTGGTATACAGAATACACTGCTCTAGGGGTAACAATTCACACATAGCCAGCCTGCTATACAGAATATACTGCTCTGGGTAACAATGCACACATAGCCAGCCTGGTATACAGAATATACTGCTCTGGGTAACAATGCACACATAGCCAGCCTGGTATACAGAATACACTGCTCTGGGGTTACAATGCACACATAGCCAGCCTGGTATACAGAATACACTGCTCTGGGGTAACAATGCACACATAGACAGCCTGCTATACAGAATATACTGCTCTGGGGTTACAATGCACACATAGCCAGCCTGGTATACATAATATACTGCTCTGGGGTAGCAATGCACACATAGCCAACCTAGTATACAGAATACACTGCTCTGGGGTAACAATGCACACATAGCCAACCTAGTATACAGAATACACTGCTCTGGGGTTACAATGCACACATAGCCAGCCTGGTATACAGAATATACTGCTCTGGGGTAACAATGCACACATTGCCAGCCTGCTATACAGAATATACTGCTCTGGGGTTACAGTGCACACATAGCCAGCCTGGTATACATAATATACTGCTCTGGGTAACAATGCACACAAAGCCAGCCTGCTATACAGAATATACTGCTCTGGGGTAACAAAGTACACATAGCCAGCCTGCTATACAGAATATACTGCTCTGAGGGTAACAATGCACACATAGCCAGCCTGCTATACAGAATATACTGCTCTGGGGATACAGTGCACACATAGCCAGCCTGGTATACAGAATATACTGCTCTGGGTAACAATGCACACATAGCCAGCCTGCTATACAGAATATACTGCTCTGGGGTTACAATGCACACATAGCCAGCCTGCTATACAGAATATACTGCTCTGGGGTAACAATGCACACATAGCCAGCCTGGTATACAGAATATACTGCTCTGGGGTAACAATGCACACATAGCCAGCCTGGTATACAGAATATACTGCTCTGGGGTAACAATGCACACATAGCCAGCCTGGTATACAGAATATACTGCTCTGGGTAACAATGCACACATAGCCTGCTATACAGAATATACTGCTCTGGGTAACAATGCACACATAGACAGCCTGGTATACAGAATATACTGCTCTGGGGTAACAATGCACACATAGCCAGCCTGGTATACAGAATATACTGCTCTGGGGTAACAATGCACACATAGCCAGCCTTCTATACAGAATATACTGCTCTGGGTAACAATGCACACATAGCCAGCCTGCTATACAGAATATACTGCTCTGGGGTAACAATGCACACATAGCCAGCCTGGTATACAGAATATACTGCTCTGGGTAACAATGCACACATAGCCTGCTATACAGAATATACTGCTCTGGGTAACAATGCACACATAGCCAGCCTGCTATACAGAATATACTGCTCTGGGGTAACAATGCACACATAGACAGTCTGGTATACAGAATATACTGCTCTGGGGTAACAGTTGTATTACTGTCTTCCTGTATTGGTAATATCAATGTTTTACATTTTTGTGTCTAGTGACAGCATGTCTTATTTCTCTCTTAAATTATAAAAAATAAATAAAATAAAAACTTGCAGGGACATTGTCTTTGCACCATAACCACTTCAGATAGGATGACTTGGTTGTGGTGGTTATGGTTTGTATGAATCCTTCCAAATTCTGATTGTTAATACTGATTATTATATAAAGTATTACTCTATGGTACAGAATAGCCTGTAATCCAAGGCAGCTACCTAATATTTCATTCTAATTTGTTTAACTCCCATACCCCCCCCTCCCCCCCCCCTTAAACATGACCAATAGAAATGGATCCCTGATTCATCACAGCCTCTACTGACTGCTTGCAAAATAAATAAATATATAAATCAATCAATCTGCAGCTTTCCACTGAACTACATTTCCCGGCATGCCTCGTTTGCACTTCCGTAAATACAGCCCTGGCTGTTCCTTGAATGATTTGCAACATTCTATACAGAATATACCGCTCTGGGGTAACAATGCACACATAGCCAGCCTGGTATACAGAATATACTGCTCTGGGTAACAATGCACACATAGCCAGCCTGCTATACAGAATATACTGCTCTGGGTAAAAATGCACACATAGGCAGCCTGGTATACAGAATATACTGCTCTGGGTAACAATGCACACATAGGCAGCCTGGTATACAGAATATACTGCTCTGGGGTAACAATGCACACATAGCCAGCCTGGTATACAGAATATACTGCTCTGGGGTAACAATGCACACATAGCCAGCCTGGTATACAGCATATACTGCTCTGGGTAACAATGCACACATAGCCAACCTAGTATACAGAATATACTGCTCTGGGTAACAATGCACACATAGCCAGCCTGGTATACAGAATATACTGCTCTGGGTAACAATGCACACATAGCCAACCTAGTATACAGAATATACTGCTCTGGGTAACAATGCACACATAGCCAGCCTGGTATACAGAATATACTGCTCTAGGGTAACAATGCACACATAGCCAGCCTTCTATACAGAATATACTGCTCTGGGTAACAATGCACACATAGCCAGCCTGCTATACAGAATATACTGCTCTGGGGTAACAATGCACACATAGCCAGCCTGGTATACAGAATATACTGCTCTGGGTAACAATGCACACATAGCCTGCTATACAGAATATACTGCTCTGGGGTAACAATGCACACATAGCCAGCCTGGTATACAGCATATACTGCTCTGGGTAACAATGCACACATAGCCAACCTAGTATACAGAATATACTGCTCTGGGTAACAATGCACACATAGCCAGCCTGGTATACAGAATATACTGCTCTGGGTAACAATGCACACATAGCCAACCTAGTATACAGAATATACTGCTCTGGGGGTAACAATGCACACATAGCCAGCCTGGTATACAGAATATACTGCTCTGGGGTAACAATGCACACATAGCCAGCCTGGTATACAGAATATACTGCTCTGGGTAACAATGCACACATAGCCAGCCTGGTATACAGCATATACTGCTCTGGGTAACAATGCACACATAGCCAACCTAGTATACAGAATATACTGCTCTGGGTAACAATGCACACATAGCCAGCCTGGTATACAGAATATACTGCTCTGGGTAACAATGCACACATAGGCAGCCTGGTATACAGAATATACTGCTCTGGGGTAACAATGCACACATAGCCAGCCTGGTATACAGAATATACTGCTCTGGGGTAACAATGCACACATAGCCAGCCTGGTATACAGCATATACTGCTCTGGGTAACAATGCACACATAGCCAACCTAGTATACAGAATATACTGCTCTGGGTAACAATGCACACATAGCCAGCCTGGTATACAGAATATACTGCTCTGGGGTAACAATGCACACATAGCCAGCCTGGTATACAGAATATACTGCTCTGGGGTAACAATGCACACATAGCCAGCCTGGTATACAGAATATACTGCTCTGGGGTAACAATGCACACATAGCCAGCCTGGTATACAGAATATACTGCTCTGGGTAACAATGCACACATAGCCAGCCTGCTATACAGAATATACTGCTCTGGGTAACAATGCACACATAGGCAGCCTGGTATACAGAATATACTGCTCTGGGTAACAATGCACACATAGCCAGCCTGGTATACAGAATATACTGCTCTGGGTAACAATGCACACATAGGCAGCCTGGTATACAGAATATACTGCTCTGGGGTAACAATGCACACATAGCCAGTCTGGTATACAGCATATACTGCTCTAGGGGTAACAATGCACACATAGACAGCCTGCTATACAGAATATACTGCTCTGGGGTTACAATGCACACATAGCCAGCCTGGTATACATAATATACTGCTCTGGGGTAGCAATGCACACATAGCCAACCTAGTATACAGAATACACTGCTCTGGGGTAACAATGCACACATAGCCAACCTAGTATACAGAATACACTGCTCTGGGGTTACAATGCACACATAGCCAGCCTGGTATACAGAATATACTGCTCTGGGGTAACAATGCACACATTGCCAGCCTGCTATACAGAATATACTGCTCTGGGGTTACAGTGCACACATAGCCAGCCTGGTATACATAATATACTGCTCTGGGTAACAATGCACACATAGCCAGCCTGCTATACAGAATATACTGCTCTGGGTAACAATGCACACATAGACAGCCTGGTATACAGAATATACTGCTCTGGGTAACAATGCACACATAGCCAGTCTGGTATACAGAATATACTGCTCTGGGTAACAATGCACACATAGGCAGCCTGGTATACAGAATATACTGCTCTGGGTAACAATGCACACATAGGCAGCCTGGTATACAGAATATACTGCTCTGGGTAACAATGCACACATAGGCAGCCTGGTATACAGAATATACTGCTCTGGGTAACAATGCACACATAGGCAGCCTGGTATACAGAATATACTGCTCTGGGGTAACAATGCACACATAGCCAGTCTGGTATACAGCATATACTGCTCTAGGGGTAACAATGCACACATAGACAGCCTGGTATACAGAATATTCTGCTCTGGGTAACAATTCACACATAGACAGCCTGGTATACAGAATATACTGCTCTGGGGGTAACAATGCACACATAGCCAGTCTGGTATACAGCATATACTGCTCTAGGGGTAACAATGCACACATAGACAGCCTGGTATACAGAATATACTGCTCTGGGTAACAATGCACACATAGCCAGCCTGGTATACAGAATATACTGCTCTGGGGTTACAATGCACACATAGCCAGCCTGGTATACAGAATACACTGCTCTGGGGTTACAATGCACACATAGCCAGCCTGGTATACAGAATACACTGCTCTGGGGTAACAATGCACACATAGACAGCCTGCTATACAGAATATACTGCTCTGGGGTTACAATGCACACATAGCCAGCCTGGTATACATAATATACTGCTCTGGGGTAACAATGCACACATAGCCAACCTAGTATACAGAATACACTGCTCTGGGGTAACAATGCACACATAGCCAACCTAGTATACAGAATACACTGCTCTGGGGTTACAATGCACACATAGCCAGCCTGGTATACAGAATATACTGCTCTGGGGTAACAATGCACACATTGCCAGCCTGCTATACAGAATATACTGCTCTGGGGTTACAGTACACATAGCCAGCCTGGTATACATAATATACTGCTCTGGGTAACAATGCACACAAAGCCAGCCTGCTATACAGAATATACTGCTCTGGGGTAACAAAGTACACATAGCCAGCCTGCTATACAGAATATACTGCTCTGGGGTAACAATGCACACATAGCCAGCCTGCTATACAGAATATACTGCTCTGGGGTTACAGTGCACACATAGCCAGCCTGGTATACAGAATATACTGCTCTGGGTAACAATGCACACATAGCCAGCCTGCTATACAGAATATACTGCTCTGGGGTTACAATGCACACATAGCCAGCCTGCTATACAGAATATACTGCTCTGGGGTAACAATGCACACATAGCCAGCCTGGTATACAGAATATACTGCTCTGGGGTAACAATGCACACATAGCCAGCCTGGTATACAGAAAATACTGCTCTGGGGTAACAATGCACACATAGCCAGCCTGGTATACAGAATATACTGCTCTGGGGTAACAATGCACACATAGCCAGCCTGGTATACAGAATATACTGCTCTGGGGTAACAATGCACACATAGCCAGCCTGGTATACAGAATATACTGCTCTGGGGTAACAATGCACACATAGACAGTCTGGTATACAGAATATACTGCTCTGGGGTAACAATGCACACATAGCCAGCCTGGTATACAGAATATACTGCTCTGGGTAACAATGCACACATAGCCTGCTATACAGAATATACTGCTCTGGGTAACAATGCACACATAGACAGCCTGGTATACAGAATATACTGCTCTGGGGTAACAATGCACACATAGCCAGCCTGGTATACAGAATATACTGCTCTGGGGTAACAATGCACACAAAGCCAGCCTGGTATACAGAATATACTGCTCTGGGGTAACAATGCACACATAGCCAGCCTGCTATACAGAATATACTGCTCTGGGTAACAATGCACAGATAGCCAGCCTTCTATACAGAATACACTGCTCTGGGGTAACAATGCACACATAGCCAGCCTGCTATACAGAATATACTGCTCTGGGGTAACAATGCACACATAGACAGCCTGGTATACAGAATATACTGCTCTGGGTAACAATGCACACATAGACAGCCTGGTATACAGAATATACTGCTCTGGGTAACAATGCACACATAGACAGCCTGGTATACAGAATATACTGCTCTGGGTAACAATGCACACATAGCCAGTCTGGTATACAGAATATACTGCTCTGGGTAACAATGCACACATAGGCAGCCTGGTATACAGAATATACTGCTCTGGGGGTAACAATGCACACATAGCCAGTCTGGTATACAGCATATACTGCTCTAGGGGTAACAATGCACACATAGACAGCCTGGTATACAGAATATACTGCTCTGGGTAACAATGCACACATAGCCAGCCTGGTATACAGAATACACTGCTCTAGGGGTAACAATTCACACATAGCCAGCCTGCTATACAGAATATACTGCTCTGGGTAACAATGCACACATAGCCAGCCTGGTATACAGAATATACTGCTCTGGGGTTACAATGCACACATAGCCAGCCTGGTATACAGAATACACTGCTCTGGGGTTACAATGCACACATAGCCAGCCTGGTATACAGAATACACTGCTCTGGGGTAACAATGCACACATAGACAGCCTGCTATACAGAATATACTGCTCTGGGGTTACAATGCACACATAGCCAGCCTGGTATACATAATATACTGCTCTGGGGTAGCAATGCACACATAGCCAACCTAGTATACAGAATATACTGCTCTGGGGTAACAATGCACACATAGCCAACCTAGTATACAGAATACACTGCTCTGGGGTTACAATGCACACATAGCCAGCCTGGTATACAGAATATACTGCTCTGGGGTAACAATGCACACATTGCCAGCCTGCTATACAGAATATACTGCTCTGGGGTTACAGTGCACACGTAGCCAGCCTGGTATACATAATATACTGCTCTGGGTAACAATGCACACATAGCCAGCCTGCTATACAGAATATACTGCTCTGGGGTAACAATGCACACATAGCCAGTCTGGTATACAGAATATACTGCTCTGGGTAACAATGCACACATAGGCAGCCTGGTATACAGAATATACTGCTCTGGGTAACAATGCACACATAGACAGCCTGGTATACAGAATATACTGCTCTGGGTAACAATGCACACATAGCCAGTCTGGTATACAGAATATACTGCTCTGGGTAACAATGCACACATAGGCAGCCTGGTATACAGAATATACTGCTCTGGGTAACAATGCACACATAGGCAGCCTGGTATACAGAATATACTGCTCTGGGGTAACAATGCACACATAGCCAGTCTGGTATACAGCATATACTGCTCTAGGGGTAACAATGCACACATAGACAGCCTGGTATACAGAATATTCTGCTCTGGGTAACAATTCACACATAGCCAGCCTGCTATACAGAATATACTGCTCTGGGTAACAATGCACACATAGACAGCCTGGTATACAGAATATACTGCTCTGGGGTAACAATGCACACATAGCCAGCCTGGTATACAGAATATACTGCTCTGGGTAACAATGCACACATAGCCAGCCTGCTATACAGAATATACTGCTCTGGGTAACAATGCACACATAGGCAGCCTGGTATACAGAATATACTGCTCTGGGTAACAATGCACACATAGCCAGCCTGGTATACAGAATATACTGCTCTGGGTAACAATGCACACATAGGCAGCCTGGTATACAGAATATACTGCTCTGGGGGTAACAATGCACACATAGACAGCCTGGTATACAGAATATTCTGCTCTGGGTAACAATTCACACATAGACAGCCTGGTATACAGAATATACTGCTCTGGGGGTAACAATGCACACATAGCCAGTCTGGTATACAGCATATACTGCTCTAGGGGTAACAATGCACACATAGACAGCCTGGTATACAGAATATACTGCTCTGGGTAACAATGCACACATAGCCTGCTATACAGAATATACTGCTCTGGGGTAACAATTCACACATAGCCAGCCTGGTACACAGAATACACTGCTCTAGGGGTAACAATGCACACATAGCCAGCCTGGTATACAGAATATACTGCTCTGGGGTCACAATGCACACATAGCCAGCCTGGTATACAGAATACACTGCTCTGGGGTTACAATGCACACATAGCCAGCCTGGTATACAGAATACACTGCTCTGGGGTAACAATGCACACATAGACAGCCTGCTATACAGAATATACTGCTCTGGGGTTACAATGCACACATAGCCAGCCTGGTATACATAATATACTGCTCTGGGGTAGCAATGCACACATAGCCAACCTAGTATACAGAATACACTGCTCTGGGGTAACAATGCACACATAGCCAACCTAGTATACAGAATACACTGCTCTGGGGTTACAATGCACACATAGCCAGCCTGGTATACAGAATATACTGCTCTGGGGTAACAATGCACACATTGCCAGCCTGCTATACAGAATATACTGCTCTGGGGTTACAGTGCACACGTAGCCAGCCTGGTATACATAATATACTGCTCTGGGTAACAATGCACACATAGCCAGCCTGCTATACAGAATATACTGCTCTGGGGTAACAATGCACACATAGCCAGTCTGGTATACAGAATATACTGCTCTGGGTAACAATGCACACATAGGCAGCCTGGTATACAGAATATAGTGCTCTGGGTAACAATGCACACATAGACAGCCTGGTATACAGAATATACTGCTCTGGGTAACAATGCACACATAGCCAGTCTGGTATACAGAATATACTGCTCTGGGTAACAATGCACACATAGGCAGCCTGGTATACAGAATATACTGCTCTGGGTAACAATGCACACATAGGCAGCCTGGTATACAGAATATACTGCTCTGGGGTAACAATGCACACATAGCCAGTCTGGTATACAGCATATACTGCTCTAGGGGTAACAATGCACACATAGACAGCCTGGTATACAGAATATTCTGCTCTGGGTAACAATTCACACATAGCCAGCCTGCTATACAGAATATACTGCTCTGGGTAACAATGCACACATAGACAGCCTGGTATACAGAATATACTGCTCTGGGTAACAATGCACACATAGCCAGTCTGGTATACAGAATATACTGCTCTGGGTAACAATGCACACATAGCCAGCCTGGTATACAGAATATACTGCTCTGGGTAACAATGCACACATAGGCAGCCTGGTATACAGAATATACTGCTCTGGGGTAACAATGCACACATAGCCAGTCTGGTATACAGCATATACTGCTCTAGGGGTAACAATGCACACATAGACAGCCTGGTATACAGAATATTCTGCTCTGGGTAACAATTCACACATAGACAGCCTGGTATACAGAATATACTGCTCTGGGGTAACAATGCACACATAGACAGCCTGGTATACAGAATATACTGCTCTGGGGGTAACAATGCACACATAGCCAGTCTGGTATACAGCATATACTGCTCTAGGGGTAACAATGCACACATAGACAGCCTGGTATACAGAATATACTGCTCTGGGTAACAATGCACACATAGCCAGCCTGGTATACAGAATACACTGCTCTAGGGGTAACAATTCACACATAGCCAGCCTGCTATACAGAATATACTGCTCTGGGTAACAATGCACACATAGCCAGCCTGGTATACAGAATATACTGCTCTGGGTAACAATGCACACATAGCCAGCCTGGTATACAGAATACACTGCTCTGGGGTTACAATGCACACATAGCCAGCCTGGTATACAGAATACACTGCTCTGGGGTAACAATGCACACATAGACAGCCTGCTATACAGAATATACTGCTCTGGGGTTACAATGCACACATAGCCAGCCTGGTATACATAATATACTGCTCTGGGGTAGCAATGCACACATAGCCAACCTAGTATACAGAATACACTGCTCTGGGGTAACAATGCACACATAGCCAACCTAGTATACAGAATACACTGCTCTGGGGTTACAATGCACACATAGCCAGCCTGGTATACAGAATATACTGCTCTGGGGGTAACAATGCACACATAGACAGCCTGGTATACAGAATATACTGCTCTGGGTAACAATGCACACATAGGCAGCCTGGTATACAGAATACACTGCTCTGGGGTAACAATGCACACATAGCCAGCCTTCTATACAGAATACACTGCTCTGGGGGTAACAATGCACACATAGCCAGCCTGGTATACAGAATATACTGCTCTGGGGTAACAATGCACACAAAGCCAGCCTGGTATACAGAATATACTGCTCTGGGGTAACAATGCACACATAGCCAGCCTGCTATACAGAATATACTGCTCTGGGTAACAATGCACAGATAGCCAGCCTTCTATACAGAATACACTGCTCTGGGGTAACAATGCACACATAGCCAGCCTGCTATACAGAATATACTGCTCTGGGGTAACAATGCACACATAGACAGCCTGGTATACAGAATATACTGCTCTGGGTAACAATGCACACATAGACAGCCTGGTTTACAGAATATACTGCTCTGGGTAACAATGCACACATAGACAGCCTGGTATACAGAATATACTGCTCTGGGTAACAATGCACACATAGCCAGTCTGGTATACAGAATATACTGCTCTGGGTAACAATGCACACATAGGCAGCCTGGTATACAGAATATACTGCTCTGGGTAACAATGCACACATAGGCAGCCTGGTATACAGAATATACTGCTCTGGGTAACAATGCACACATAGGCAGCCTGGTATACAGAATATACTGCTCTGGGTAACAATGCACACATAGGCAGCCTGGTATACAGAATATACTGCTCTGGGGTAACAATGCACACATAGCCTGCTATACAGAATATACTGCTCTAGGGGTAACAATGCACACATAGACAGCCTGGTATACAGAATATACTGCTCTGGGTAACAATTCACACATAGACAGCCTGGTATACAGAATATACTGCTCTGGGGGTAACAATGCACACATAGCCAGTCTGGTATACAGCATATACTGCTCTAGGGGTAACAATGCACACATAGACAGCCTGGTATACAGAATATACTGCTCTGGGTAACAATGCACACATAGCCAGCCTGGTATACAGAATACACTGCTCTAGGGGTAACAATTCACACATAGCCAGCCTGCTATACAGAATATACTGCTCTGGGTAACAATGCACACATAGCCAGCCTGGTATACAGAATATACTGCTCTGGGGTTACAATGCACACATAGCCAGCCTGGTATACAGAATACACTGCTCTGGGGTTACAATGCACACATGGCCAGCCTGGTATACAGAATACACTGCTCTGGGGTAACAATGCACACATAGACAGCCTGCTATACAGAATATACTGCTCTGGGGTTACAATGCACACATAGCCAGCCTGGTATACATAATATACTGCTCTGGGGTAGCAATGCACACATAGCCAACCTGGTATACAGAATACACTGCTCTGGGGTAACAATGCACACATAGCCAACCTAGTATACAGAATACACTGCTCTGGGGTTACAATGCACACATAGCCAGCCTGGTATACAGAATATACTGCTCTGGGGTAACAATGCACACATTGCCAGCCTGCTATACAGAATATACTGCTCTGGGGTTACAGT
Organism: Pelobates cultripes; assembly: GCA_933207985.1. NCBI lineage: Eukaryota > Metazoa > Chordata > Amphibia > Anura > Pelobatidae > Pelobates > Pelobates cultripes. The sequence goes on from OW240923.1 coordinate 111,956,709, forward strand.
ACACATAGCCAGCCTGGTATACATAATATACTGCTCTGGGTAACAATGCACACAAAGCCAGCCTGCTATACAGAATATACTGCTCTGGGGTAACAAAGTACACATAGCCAGCCTGCTATACAGAATATACTGCTCTGGGGTAACAATGCACACATAGCCAGCCTGCTATACAGAATATACTGCTCTGGGGTTACAGTGCACACATAGCCAGCCTGGTATACAGAATATACTGCTCTGGGTAACAATGCACACATAGCCAGCCTGCTATACAGAATATACTGCTCTGGGGTTACAATGCACACATAGCCAGCCTGCTATACAGAATATACTGCTCTGGGGTAACAATGCACACATAGCCAGCCTGGTATACAGAATATACTGCTCTGGTGGTAACAATGCACACATAGCCAGCCTTCTATACAGAATACACTGCTCTGGGGTAACAATGCACACATAGCCAGCCTGGTATACAGAATATACTGCTCTGGGGGTAACAATGCACACATAGCCAGTCTGGTATACAGCATATACTGCTCTAGGGGTAACAATGCACACATAGACAGCCTGGTATACAGAATATACTGCTCTGGGTAACAATGCACACATAGCCAGCCTGCTATACAGAATATACTGCTCTGGGTAACAATGCACACATAGCCAGCCTGCTATACAGAATATACTGCTCTGGGTAACAATGCACACATAACTATTACAGCCTTCTATACAGAATACACTGCTCTGGGGGTAACAATGCACACATAGCCAGCCTGGTATACAGAATATACTGCTCTGGGGTAACAATGCACACAAAGCCAGCCTGGTATACAGAATATACTGCTCTGGGGTAACAATGCACACATAGCCAGCCTGCTATACAGAATATACTGCTCTGGGTAACAATGCACAGATAGCCAGCCTTCTATACAGAATACACTGCTCTGGGGTAACAATGCACACATAGCCAGCCTGCTATACAGAATATACTGCTCTGGGGTAACAATGCACACATAGACAGCCTGGTATACAGAATATACTGCTCTGGGTAACAATGCACACATAGACAGCCTGGTATACAGAATATACTGCTCTGGGTAACAATGCACACATAGACAGCCTGGTATACAGAATATACTGCTCTGGGTAACAATGCACACATAGCCAGTCTGGTATACAGAATATACTGCTCTGGGTAACAATGCACACATAGGCAGCCTGGTATACAGAATATACTGCTCTGGGGGTAACAATGCACACATAGCCAGTCTGGTATACAGCATATACTGCTCTAGGGGTAACAATGCACACATAGACAGCCTGGTATACAGAATATACTGCTCTGGGTAACAATGCACACATAGCCAGCCTGGTATACAGAATACACTGCTCTAGGGGTAACAATTCACACATAGCCAGCCTGCTATACAGAATATACTGCTCTGGGTAACAATGCACACATAGCCAGCCTGGTATACAGAATATACTGCTCTGGGGTTACAATGCACACATATCCAGCCTGGTATACAGAATACACTGCTCTGGGGTTACAATGCACACATAGCCAGCCTGGTATACAGAATACACTGCTCTGGGGTAACAATGCACACATAGACAGCCTGCTATACAGAATATACTGCTCTGGGGTTACAATGCACACATAGCCAGCCTGGTATACATAATATACTGCTCTGGGGTAGCAATGCACACATAGCCAACCTAGTATACAGAATACACTGCTCTGGGGTAACAATGCACACATAGCCAACCTAGTATACAGAATACACTGCTCTGGGGTTACAATGCACACATAGCCAGCCTGGTATACAGAATATACTGCTCTGGGGTAACAATGCACACATTGCCAGCCTGCTATACAGAATATACTGCTCTGGGGTTACAGTGCACACGTAGCCAGCCTGGTATACATAATATACTGCTCTGGGTAACAATGCACACATAGCCAGCCTGCTATACAGAATATACTGCTCTGGGGTAACAATGCACACATAGCCAGCCTGGTATACAGAATATACTGCTCTGGGTAACAATGCACACATAGCCTGCTATACAGAATATACTACTCTGGGTAACAATGCACACATATGGCCTTCTATACAGAATACACACTGCTCTGGGGGTAACAATGCGCACATAGCCAGCCTGGTATACAGAATATACTGCTCTGGGGTATAATGCACACATAGCCAACCTAATATACAGAATATATACTGCTCTGGGGTAACAATGCACACATAGCCAGCCTTCTATACAGAATACACACTGCTGCTCTGGGGGTAACAATGCACACATAGCAGCCTGGTATACAGAATATACTGCTCTGGGGTAACAATGCACACATTGCCAGCCTGCTATACAGAATATACTGCTCTGGGGTTACAGTGCACACGTAGCCAGCCTGGTATACATAATATACTGCTCTGGGTAACAATGCACACATAGCCAGCCTGCTATACAGAATATACTGCTCTGGGGGTAACAATGCACACATAGACAGCCTGGTATACAGAATATACTGCTCTGGGTAACAATGCACACATAGGCAGCCTGGTATACAGAATACACTGCTCTGGGGTAACAATGCACACATAGCCAGCCTTCTATACAGAATACACTGCTCTGGGGGTAACAATGCACACATAGCCAGCCTGGTATACAGAATATACTGCTCTGGGGTAACAATGCACACAAAGCCAGCCTGGTATACAGAATATACTGCTCTGGGGTAACAATGCACACATAGCCAGCCTGCTATACAGAATATACTGCTCTGGGTAACAATGCACAGATAGCCAGCCTTCTATACAGAATACACTGCTCTGGGGGTAACAATGCACACATAGCCAGCCTGGTATACAGAATATACTGCTCTGGGGAAACAATGCACACAAAGCCAGCCTGGTATACAGAATATACTGCTCTGGGTAACAATGCACACATAGACAGCCTGGTATACAAGAATATACTGCTCTGGGTAACAATGCACATAGACAGCCTGGTATGGGAATATACTGCTCACAGGTAACGAAATGCATAGCCAGTCTGGTATACAGAGATATACTGCTCTCTGGGTAACAATGCACACATAGGCAGCCCTGGTATACAGAATATACTGCTCTGGGGGTAACAATGCACACATAGCCAGTCTGGTATACAGCATATACTGCTCTAGGGGTAACAATGCACACATAGACAGCCTGGTATACAGAATATACTGCTCTGGGTAACAATGCACACATAGCCAGCCTGGTATACAGAATACACTGCTCTAGGGGTAACAATTCACACATAGCCAGCCTGCTATACAGAATATACTGCTCTGGGTAACAATGCACACATAGCCAGCCTGGTATACAGAATATACTGCTCTGGGGTTACAATGCACACATAGCCAGCCTGGTATACAGAATACACTGCTCTGGGGTTACAATGCACACATAGCCAGCCTGGTATACAGAATACACTGCTCTGGGGTAACAATGCACACATAGACAGCCTGCTATACAGAATATACTGCTCTGGGGTTACAATGCACACATAGCCAGCCTGGTATACATAATATACTGCTCTGGGGTAGCAATGCACACATAGCCAACCTAGTATACAGAATACACTGCTCTGGGGTAACAATGCACACATAGCCAACCTAGTATACAGAATACACTGCTCTGGGGTTACAATGCACACATAGCCAGCCTGGTATACAGAATATACTGCTCTGGGGTAACAATGCACACATTGCCAGCCTGCTATACAGAATATACTGCTCTGGGGTTACAGTGCACACGTAGCCAGCCTGGTATACATAATATACTGCTCTGGGTAACAATGCACACATAGCCAGCCTGCTATACAGAATATACTGCTCTGGGGTAACAATGCACACATAGCCAGTCTGGTATACAGAATATACTGCTCTGGGTAACAATGCACACATAGGCAGCCTGGTATACAGAATATACTGCTCTGGGTAACAATGCACACATAGACAGCCTGGTATACAGAATATACTGCTCTGGGTAACAATGCACACATAGGCAGCCTGGTATACAGAATACACTGCTCTGGGGTAACAATGCACACATAGCCAGCCTTCTATACAGAATACACTGCTCTGGGGGTAACAATGCACACATAGCCAGCCTGGTATACAGAATATACTGCTCTGGGGTAACAATGCACACAAAGCCAGCCTGGTATACAGAATATACTGCTCTGGGGTAACAATGCACACATAGCCAGCCTGCTATACAGAATATACTGCTCTGGGTAACAATGCACAGATAGCCAGCCTTCTATACAGAATACACTGCTCTGGGGTAACAATGCACACATAGCCAGCCTGCTATACAGAATATACTGCTCTGGGGTAACAATGCACACATAGACAGCCTGGTATACAGAATATACTGCTCTGGGTAACAATGCACACATAGACAGCCTGGTTTACAGAATATACTGCTCTGGGTAACAATGCACACATAGACAGCCTGGTATACAGAATATACTGCTCTGGGTAACAATGCACACATAGCCAGTCTGGTATACAGAATATACTGCTCAGGGTAACAATGCACACATAGGCAGCCTGGTATACAGAATATACTGCTCTGGGTAACAATGCACACATAGGCAGCCTGGTATACAGAATATACTGCTCTGGGTAACAATGCACACATAGGCAGCCTGGTATACAGAATATACTGCTCTGGGTAACAATGCACACATAGGCAGCCTGGTATACAGAATATACTGCTCTGGGGTAACAATGCACACATAGCCTGCTATACAGAATATACTGCTCTAGGGGTAACAATGCACACATAGACAGCCTGGTATACAGAATATTCTGCTCTGGGTAACAATTCACACATAGACAGCCTGGTATACAGAATATACTGCTCTGGGGGTAACAATTCACACATAGCCAGTCTGGTATACAGCATATACTGCTCTAGGGGTAACAATGCACACATAGACAGCCTGGTATACAGAATATACTGCTCTGGGTAACAATGCACACATAGCCAGCCTGGTATACAGAATACACTGCTCTAGGGGTAACAATTCACACATAGCCAGCCTGCTATACAGAATATACTGCTCTGGGTAACAATGCACACATAGCCAGCCTGGTATACAGAATATACTGCTCTGGGGTTACAATGCACACATAGCCAGCCTGGTATACAGAATACACTGCTCTGGGGTTACAATGCACACATAGCCAGCCTGGTATACAGAATACACTGCTCTGGGGTAACAATGCACACATTGCCAGCCTGCTATACAGAATATACTGCTCTGGGGTTACAGTGCACACATAGCCAGCCTGGTATACATAATATACTGCTCTGGGTAGCAATGCACACGCTAGCCAACCTAGTATGCATACACTGCTCTGGGGGTAACAGCAATGCACACATAGCCAACCTGGTATACAGGAATACACTGCTCTGGGGGTTACAATGCACATAGCCGGCTGGGTATACAGGAAATATACTGCTCTGGGGTAACAATGCACACGTGCCAGCCTGCTATACAGAATATATACTGTAGGGTTACAGTGCACACATAGCCAACCCTGGTATACATAATATATACTGCTCTGGGTAACAATGCACACATATATGCCTATACAGAATACACTGCTCTGGGTGGCTGAAAATGCACATAGCCAGCCTGGTATACAGAATATATATACTGCTCTGGGGTAACAATGCACACATAGCCAGCCTGGTATACAGAATATACTGCTCTGGTGGTAACAATGCACACATAGCCAGCCTTCTATACAGAATACACTGCTCTGGGGTAACAATGCACACATAGCCAGCCTGGTATACAGAATATACTGCTCTGGGGTAACAATGCACACATAGCCAACCTAGTATACAGAATATACTGCTCTGGGGTAACAATGCACACATAGCCAGCCTTCTATACAGAATACACTGCTCTGGGGGTAACAATGCACACATAGCCAGCCTGGTATACAGAATATACTGCTCTGGGGTAACAATGCACACATAGCCAACCTAGTATACAGAATATACTGCTCTGGGGTAACAATGCACACATAGCCAGCCTGGTATACAGAATATACCGCTCTGGGGTAACAATGCACACATAGCCAGCCTGCTATACAGAATATACTGCTCTGGGGGTAACAATGCACACATAGACAGCCTGGTATACAGAATATACTGCTCTGGGTAACAATGCACACATAGGCAGCCTGGTATACAGAATACACTGCTCTGGGGTAACAATGCACACATAGCCAGCCTTCTATACAGAATACACTGCTCTGGGGGTAACAATGCACACATAGCCAGCCTGGTATACAGAATATACTGCTCTGGGGTAACAATGCACACAAAGCCAGCCTGGTATACAGAATATACTGCTCTGGGGTAACAATGCACACATAGCCAGCCTGCTATACAGAATATACTGCTCTGGGTAACAATGCACAGATAGCCAGCCTTCTATACAGAATACACTGCTCTGGGGTAACAATGCACACATAGCCAGCCTGCTATACAGAATATACTGCTCTGGGGTAACAATGCACACATAGACAGCCTGGTATACAGAATATACTGCTCTGGGTAACAATGCACACATAGACAGCCTGGTTTACAGAATATACTGCTCTGGGTAACAATGCACACATAGACAGCCTGGTATACAGAATATACTGCTCTGGGTAACAATGCACACATAGCCAGTCTGGTATACAGAATATACTGCTCTGGGTAACAATGCACACATAGGCAGCCTGGTATACAGAATATACTGCTCTGGGGGTAACAATGCACACATAGCCAGTCTGGTATACAGCATATACTGCTCTAGGGGTAACAATGCACACATAGACAGCCTGGTATACAGAATATACTGCTCTGGGTAACAATGCACACATAGCCAGCCTGGTATACAGAATACACTGCTCTAGGGGTAACAATTCACACATAGCCAGCCTGCTATACAGAATATACTGCTCTGGGTAACAATGCACACATAGCCAGCCTGGTATACAGAATATACTGCTCTGGGGTTACAATGCACACATATCCAGCCTGGTATACAGAATACACTGCTCTGGGGTTACAATGCACACATAGCCAGCCTGGTATACAGAATACACTGCTCTGGGGTAACAATGCACACATAGACAGCCTGCTATACAGAATATACTGCTCTGGGGTTACAATGCACACATAGCCAGCCTGGTATACATAATATACTGCTCTGGGGTAGCAATGCACACATAGCCAACCTAGTATACAGAATACACTGCTCTGGGGTAACAATGCACACATAGCCAACCTAGTATACAGAATACACTGCTCTGGGGTTACAATGCACACATAGCCAGCCTGGTATACAGAATATACTGCTCTGGGGTAACAATGCACACATTGCCAGCCTGCTATACAGAATATACTGCTCTGGGGTTACAGTGCACACGTAGCCAGCCTGGTATACATAATATACTGCTCTGGGTAACA